>VZSV01000046.1:1118907-1174058 GCA_013398735.1 Nothocercus julius
TGGGAGCAATCAGAAATAATAATAAAAAAAATTACAAAATATATATTTTTAAAAATAATAATTAAAAATATCTATGCTTCCACGTTGGTAAGGCTCCCCACCAGAGGCAGGCAGGATGCCGTGCATGCTAGGGGTGAGTAGTAGCATTAATTATTCTTTTTTTTTTTTTTTTGCAAAGAAATCTGCATGTGGGATAAAAACACAAATAACACTAAGGAAAAAGGGTGCGGGGCTTGCGCGCAGCTCCCGGCGCCGCTGCCGCCTGTGCTGCAGGGCCCCCCTGCCGCTGCACGGCGGCAACGGGGCCCCCCCGCGCGTGGCCGGGCTCCTTGCAGCGCCGCCGCGCCGGCGTTAGGCGGCGAGCGGGGATTTATTCCGCGGAAACGCCGGGATGCTGCTCCCAGCCCTGCTGCGGACGCTGGCTGCGCTTGGCCGCTGCATCCGCTCGGGTCCGGAGGCGGACGGTGCCATCGGTGCCCTCCGAGAGCAGGTGCTGGGCCCCGTGGTTGAAGGCGACGCGCTCGGTCCTCGTGGCCCTCCAGACCTTAAGGACAAGGACATTGTGGGTGCCGGTTCCCAAGGGAAATGATGGGAAGCCAGACGGATCAATAATAATGAGATTAGGCTGTGGCGATGAAGCGAATCCGCAGAGCTGAACATGCTGCTCATTAAAAGCACGGCCACTGTAATTATATTTGGGTATAATTATTCAAGTTTCTTTAGAAACCTAAATTATTTAATCTTTCCATTCTATCTAATCGTTTAGAGTCTGCGGGTTGGATTCTGGCCCGCAGCCCAAGGCCCAGAGCAGCAGCCACCCAGAGGTACGAGCAGGCCCTGGCATTAACGTTGCTCTTCTTCCACAGCCCCCTAAGAAATCAGGCTGCAGCTCTTCAACAGTTTTAGGTAAGCAAGAAGTCCAGCATCGAGCTGAGCCCAGGGCCAGCTCCTTTAGATCCTTACAAAAAAAGCCAGCCCTAATTAAAAGGCGAGGAGAGAACTGGACAGTTCTAACAGCAGAAAGGCAAAAATTAGGCAAGTATTGCACATTTAATAATATATGCATATTAATAAATGCATGCTTCCAGGTATGGATGCATTGATGTACAAGACATCAATACATTAATTCCCAAGCAGATGTGGGGCTCCCAGCACAGGAGCTGTTGTGTTTCACGTCATCATCTTGGTCAAACACCTTTTTCTACTAGGAGCAAGCTCAAGATTCCCCCCGAGTACTTCTTCTCTGAAAGCAAAGACATTCCTGGCAGGAGAATATTAATCCTGACTCTGGCAAAGTCTATCTGGCACTGAGGTCTGCTTTTTAAAAAAAAAAAAAAAAATTGTGAAAAATGGGAGAAATTTTGCCATTTTGCCACTTTCAGTCTGAGTTACTCACCAAGCAGCGAGTAGGAACATATATCCCCAGCAGAAGTTAGCACGGAAAAAACAGTCCCAGTTTCAGAAGTGTGCCAATCCATGTGGCCTGGCATGGGACTGTTCCCCCATTTAGCCTGGTAAACCCACTCACCAAAGCACCTGACAAATGCTGGGGGGATATTCAGGCGTGAGTCATGCCTGGGGCGACGGCGGCAATTTGTGCAAGCAGGGCAACGGGAAAGCCGCGCTAACCATGATAAATACGCCCTATTTGCAAACCTCTATAACTACCGGGCTCCTTCATCTAGAACAACGCCTGACACAGCAAAGATCTCCGGGATGGATTGGAGTGTCCAACGCAGCAGATGGGAATATTTATTACGGAGGCTCTCCCCGCGCGGCGGTGCTGACGGCCGTGCCGGCCACCGACAGAGTCGGACGGCAGCTCCCGGGGCTGTGGTGGTGAGGACCCCTCTGGAAGCTGGGGACAGGCCGGTTTGTCCCAAGTGCTGACACCAAAATACAGGGGCCAACGTCACTCGTGGTTCATTCCAACCAGGAGCGAACGCGCGCGTGCTAAAGAGGCAGAGGGACGGCGAAGGACACGGGCTCCTGCCAGCTTGCTCCTCCTCAGGCAAACTCCCTCCCTCCTTCCAACAGGAAATGTCTTCTTTTTGGGAAAGAGGGAACAACTTGTGCTTTGCTGCCACTTCAGAACGTTCTCCAATTAGAAACCCAAGCGAAAAAACGATTATGAAATTGCCAGGCACAGCTCTTGCTGTGCGGGAGGCTGCCGGCGCGCTAGCAAAGCTGCAGAGGTAGGATGCTCAGAGGAGGACAAATCCACGGAGATGTCGCCCTCCTCGCACACCCTCAGGCGAGCTGTGAGCTGGAGGAGGCCCAAGGAGACTCCTCGAGCCCAGCAGTTGCTCTGGTTTGCAGTTCAGTGTCAAAAGAGGCCGAACAGTGAGTCTGAAAGGGAGTGAGAGACGCTCCATGTCTCCCATGGATCCCGTGCTCCCAGGGAGGTGGCAGCTCACACGTCTGCCCACTGGCCGAGCCGTCTGCACGGCGAGGAGACCCTCCAGCAGCACCCTCTGTGCTCCCTTCCTCGGATGCGCCCTGGTTACGTCCTTAAAATAACATAAGCTGAGACCATCTGGCCCCTGCCTCCAAAAGGATGCAGCAAGTCAGAAAAGGTAGCAAGGACGGCGGCAACCATGGTACCGATAACTGCTGCGCGGGGACTCTCTCAGAAGATGACAGCTCACCCTCAAAGAAGATATCGATACGCTAAAATGTATTTGGCTGGTCATATTTTTGCTATATGCAAGCCTGGAGCTTCAGTCGACCCAGAAATTTGCATGTCTCCACACTGAGCCGAGCGCATGAGCTTAAACCCAAAGCTATTGCATTCAATGAAGCTCAGTTCTGTTACACATAAGCAACTTATTTTCCCTTGTCACTAAAGACCACACACATCTGTCCCACTCTGTGAATACCACCGCCACCAAGGCCACTTAGGTCTAACACAACATGAAATCCATCTCCTAGTTTGAACCGGTCTCCCCATTTGGCTAAATTTCCAAAGAGCTGGTGTACCAAAGCCATTGAATTTGTGTCTGCAGAACACGGTTCTTGGGAACACAAAACTAGCCAGGATCAATTTCCTGAGCTGATAAAACCAAAGTCCTGGGATAGGGGGAACATGTCAAAGGACAAAAGCTGACACGCCACACAGCACGAGATCCCAGCAGAGACCCTGGCAATGATGACCACCTTCTTCATAAAACAAACCCCGAGTGAAACCTTGCCAAGACAACCTGTGATAGTCCTATATTGGTTTACTCCTGCAAACAGCCAGAAGCAGTCACGTCTTTGCCTTGGGACTGCATGATAAGTAGACCACTCTGCAGTATTTATAGCATGGTATAGATAGTATTAACTCCTTTGTTCACGTAGAGAACAGAGCAAGATAAGTGAAAGGCAGAATTTTCCCCTCTTTCTTGCAGCAGCTCTCACCCCCCAGGCAGGGAACAGCCTAGGACGGGGCACTGCATTTGGCCTCTAATAGAAGCACAGCAGCTTTCTCAGGCTTTACCATAAATAATTCAGACGGAGTAACTTGCCCAATTTAAAAATACAGGCACTGCCTAACTGTAAGCAAAAGCATTCATCTTCAAAGAACCAAACCCGGTTATTTCTTGTTTCATTAAAATCATAATCTTGCATGAATTTAAGAACTGTGGTTTATCATAACTGCAGAGGGACCATTGCAAATGGCAGAGACGAAATAACATATCAAAGGAAGAGAGAAAGAAAAGCTTTGATCAATAGGGAAATGATTTTTATACACATCAGAACCAATTTAAGGAATTCTCTAGGATCAATTTAGATAGACAGAATTGCTTCTCAGCATTTATTACCTGTGGAGACAATATTGATCTCACTCATTGATTTCTCCTATGCCTTGAGAAGCATCAGTTTTGGGGGTGTGTTTTTTTTTTCTTCTTCAGGAAAGATGCCCCAGACTGGAAAGCATCATGAAATTACTTAGATTATACAGACTTACCTTAACAGTTCAACCAGTGTCATCACTCAGGAATGGCAGGAACAGGCAAACCATCACTTAGCTTTCTCTTGCCTGCTTACTTTGGATCGTTAGCCGATACCGAATACTGCAAGAGAGCGGTTCTGAAACCCGTGCCCTGCGCGAGGGCTTCAGGCAGGCAGAGACGCGCACGCCGAGCTCCTGGGGGCAACGCACTCCTCGGGCTGCCTGCGTCGCTTCTGGGGCTGGACAGGAGCACCCGGAGCGCGATCCGCCCGGACTGAGCCCCTCGCCTGGGAAATGGGAGCGAGCTGAGCTGCCCGCTCCGTGCCAAACTGGACAAAACTTGAGCTTCTAGGCCCCGTTCTCCGGCGGGGAGGGGAGGAAAGGCAGATGGGAAGGTTTGCAAACACCCCGGGCTGCGATTCCTCGCAAGCATTAGCGTGCTTGCCTAAACAAGAGTAAATAAAACGCTTAACAGATGCTGCAAACTCTGATTGTACTGGCTGCGGATAAAATCCCTCATTACTGTCACACCATGCAGAATGTTATTTACCAAGCACAGCTGATTTCACCATACGATAGATGCTGTAGAATTTCCTTTTCCTTTTTTTTTTTCTTTTGGTACCAAAATAAAATACTTTTGTCATTCTGTAAACCAATGGCTTTTTTTTTTTTTTTTTCCCCCTCTCTTCTTTCCCATAATTATTTAAATAGGCACAGATCTGGCAAAGTATATTAGGGAAAATTAGTTCATCTCAGTATGCACTTAAGCTCGTGACTCACCTTATGCATGTGAAGTCATTCAGCTCAGTGGAGTCACATGTTTAAATGATGGCACGACCAGGATATCACAAGCAGGTTCGTTACTGCAATGCTGAGTTATAGCACAAAGTCCTGCAATGAGCCGACTTGCTGCTGTTTGACTTTTAGCAGCACACTAAAGGTTAGAGCCTTGCACAGAGAAAGGGAGCTGCTAGACGGAGCAGGCAGGCATAATCCAGGTGTCCTAGCCTCAATTATTAAAACTAAAAAGCAAAGGAATAATATAGGAAATGACAGGAAAATAAGTGAAGACAAGTCCTTTCCACAAATTACCCAACAGAAGTTTACAAAGGTGTGAAGGAAATGCTCAAAAATTCCAATTATCCAGGCAGTATGCTAAGAGAAAAATAAATTATTATGTTTAAGGATCTGGGTATAAAAATTTGTTGTAGGTGAAAAGAAAGCATATGACAGGATATTGGCGCATGCATTTCCCTTAAAACCAAGGATCCGCGGTAATATTTGGCTAACAGAAAAAGAATAAATTGCCTTGTCCAATAAAAAGAGAAAAAAAAAATCACCAAAGTTACTCACAAGAAAGTATTTATCCAATAGAAGAAAATCCTTGATATAAAAAACATAAAGGAATATATTAGAAAACAGCATTTGAAGAATTGAAAAGAAGTACTACCTTCTGTCCAGAACTTGAGGGTTTTCACTGACATTTCTACCAAAGAAGAATGTATTTCTGTGCATTCAACAGGAACATTCTTCCTCGTGTGCAGTGTTACCTGTAATACCTGCACAAGGACACGCGTCGTGGATGTCTATGCCTTCATGTGAGCCAAAATTCAGGGGGGAGAGAAAAGGCGAGGAACGGGGCAGATGGCATTCTGGCAGCGGAGAAAAGATCTCTTCCATGACCAGCTCCTCCCAATCTGCCGCGACCCGTGTGGGTGGCAATTTGCGCTCCTTTACTAAAGTTTGAGTGTTTGAAGCAGCTCTTTTCACTTGCTGCCATCCATCAGCAGGGACCTGCCTGCCGAAAGGCAGCGACGTCCCGTCGCGCGGGGCTCAGGACCGACTGCACAGATCCCCCTCCAACAGCCGCGTTTCCTCCCCAAAAGCTGCCCTTCTGGCAGGGCTTGGGAATGAAAGCTGCTTGGACCACAGCTGAGAGCAGGAGTCCAGTCCTGCTGAGCACTTTGGGGAGTTGCAAATGCCAAAATGCGGCGTTTGCTTTATATATTGCCATCCCAAAACACGTCTGGTGATGGATCAGGTCCATTAAAGCCTTGCTGGCAGGTAGGTAGTTCCCTGGCGGTCACCCCAGCTCCCTAAGGCTTGTGCAAAGGGCATCTCAACGCCTCGGGGGCCTCTTTGTGGCTCTTGTTGGAGGGACCCGGTGAAGGGGGCGCGGGGGACATCGGTGCAGCTACGTGCGCAACGTCCAGGGCAAAGGAAGGACAAAAACGTCCACTTCTAAAATGCTGCACGAGGGGAAAGCAACGGGGGAAGAAAGGAAAGATCAGTGTAATCTGATCATCTTCAAAAGGAATAAATCAGCATAAAATTATCGGCAGAAGTTCCCAAGCTGAAGCCCCACTTAAAAAAAAAAACAACTTTCTGAAGGACGTTTTTATGTGATTACAGATGCTCCAGAGCACGGATGAAGTTCACACTAAAATCCTGTTCTGAAGAGCAATTTTTTTTTTTCTTACCTTCTGCTAAATTGCACACTGCAACGATCGCATCCAGGTCCCTACTACCTGCAGTATTTTCTCCAAAATATTCTAGCTGTTTTCTTGATGTTTCAAAAGTCTGAGAGGAAAAAGAAGACTCGCTTATGTCAAATCAAAACTGTCATTTAAAGAAATAAAAGTTGCTGTTGTGGTAACTTCGAAAAATTACACCGCAGCAGAACAACTGTCACCACAAATTGCAATTCGTCCCTGAATATGGAGCTTGGTGCACAACTGTGCTTCCCACTAAACTTCATACTGACTGCAGCTGTAAACACTTTGGGCATCAATACGGTCCCATTTTTAAGATTTTAGTGATTATAAGCAACATGCAAAAACCTCAGAGAATCCCAGGTATGCAGGGACTTAGCTCTGACAAATAGAAACCCCACTCAAAAAGCATTTGGAGAATAGAAAATAACCTTTTTATTAATATTCTACTCTCTCTCACTCATCCCCACTCTCTATTTTCAGCTGCCTGCAGTTATTCAGTTAAAGCCTCTTTGATCCTCCTTCCTTTCTCCAGCGCTAAGATGGATATGCTTGTGCTGCCGAAGATGAGACCAGGATGTGCACAGTGATTTATTTTTCCCGAGACAGCATATGCATCATCCTTTCCATTAACTCTAAAGAAATGACCAGATGTGGAACAGTTTTTTGACGGACAGAGTGGGACTCTTCTCATCTAACCTTGCCATCCCAGAGCAGAAACCGACACAAGGAGTTAGTTCAGCTGGGCATTAGTTCAGCTGGGCTCATCCTGCCTATTGCAGACAGCTGCTGTAGGTGATGGTCTCTCCCCACAGGCTACAGCGGGAGTCTGGATATCTATTTTTTAGACAGCAGAGGCAGGATGAGATTAAATCCCGCTCTACACTTGCAAGCAGGTGCACAAAGAAAATTTAAAAAGAAATTCCCTAATTCCAAGTGACAGCAGAGCTGTGTGTATAGCAGAGTGCCTGAAAAACGCAACCAGGCACCTGTGGGCATCTCCAAGCCCTTAAACACCATGGAGAGTCAGATCTGTATCAGCAGCTACTATACCCTTCCTGCTGTGGCAGCAATCCCTAGTTCGAGGAGTACTCGACGTGGAAGGAGACCACGGCCACCGGCAAATCCTGCGCCCATAGTAACTCTGAGATAATGGACTCGCCTCTGCTGTATTTCTAGGCTTATTGAAACGTAATTAGCGCTTGCTTTTTTAAACACATCCCTCAGCCCCAAGAGCCAGCACATACACCCCAGCTAGTAACCACGGCCAAAGATAAAAGCCTGGGACGAAGGTGGAATCAGACCAAAAGTTGCGTCCGATGCGCTGCAGGCCCAGCAGCCAAGCTCCAGCTTATTTCCAGGATTCATACCTATGTCACGAATCGCACCATCTCAGCAGAGAAGACTTTAGAGGGAAAACAATATTTATTTTGTTGTGCCTAAATGTTGCACCTCACAATGTTGTGCCTAAATGTTCTAGCGCTGAACATGCTCCTTGCATAGAAATTCAATGTCCTTATGAGCCTAGATGAAAGCTTTGGATAAACACTGTTGATTCCCAAAAGAGGAAGGAACACTTCTGTGTTGTCTTGAAAGCCAGCTTGTTGTTATCATTATCGTTTCAAGCTTAGAGGGCAATTTAAGCAATGCTCTCTGGAGAGGAAGGCTGATGCAGCGCCGGATAAGGCACCGCCACGGCAGGCGCCAACGCCGAGAGCGACCGGCGCTCCACGGCGGCCTCCAGCTTAGCTCAAAGTTTCCCTTCGGACTTTTCTGTGCCGCGTTTAAGGTAGTTGTCTCTGCATTTTCCATGGCCTCTGGAAAGAGAGCAGTGCAATAAAACAGACTTTGCAGGTCCCTGTTCTCCATTCACTCCAAGGGTAACACGATTCAGTGCCTGCCTTCATCTTCCCAGACTTCAGTTCTCCTACCTCTCCTGTTTATTTTGTCTCTTTCTTTCCCATAAACTTTTCTGGATGCCAAAAAAAGGCAAGTTTTCATGCTATCTCCTCCCGCATTTACTTGCTGCTGAGTACAAGGGAGCCTTCAAGTGCTGCCTACACCACAGCGATAACTCAAGACAACCGGAGTGCTATAGGGTGACTAGTATTTTCTTGCACATAACAACTAAATAACATTTCAACACTAAAGTAAAAAGAGACAGATGCACAGAAAGTGTGTGAAAACAAAAAACATAAGCAGAAATAGATGCAGTGCTGCCTTTTTTCCCCCCCGTAAAGGGCCAAACAGGAAGTCTCCCTTTACCATAAGCATGTTGTCACCAGCAGCATCTCTATCAGGCTGCTTCCCTTCCCCAAACATTCCCATTACTGTCATTCCGCAGCGCTGTCACACTCGCTGCCTTGACAGCGCAAACACAGCGCTGCAAAACCCGTCAGGGCGGCCAGCGCGGCGCCGGCGTCTCCTGACACTCGCAGGGCTCTAATGTGAGGCTGTCAGAGCCCCCGCAAGAAAGGCGGGCGCCCGCTCGCGCGCTGTGGTTGCTGCGCCCACCTGCACAAGTGCTTTAATCATCAGCCTTATACTGCTAGGAAAGCCGGACTTAGGGCCTGCAGGGCACCCCATCCCAGCTCCTGCCCTCCTGCTGTTTCCAAGCACAGCCAGACTTGTCCCCAGACCAGTACCATCCTGCCGTAGGTCTTTTTAGATCTCTCCAATTGGAGCACTCTATTTTATATACTATATATGTACACATGTGTGCTTATTAAAGAGCACATAAAAAATTTTATAGCCAATCTTGGCAGTACCCCGAGATGGAGCAGCCTCTGCTATGCTAACAGTTAAACTTACTACAAAGTATGGAAGAGCTCCCTAAAACCCACATCTATGTCTATGGATACACACTGTCCCATCCGCCAGTGTGGTATGTGGAACACACACTTTCTGCATGTACTTTCTGGGTACTTTAAGTGTCTCTATTGCTGTTTCAAGGGCAGAGAGGAGAAGGAAAAAAATCTAAGTCTTTAGCACTTTAATTGCCAGACAACATTTGCTGCAGGAACCTAATAACTTTTATATGCACAAATCCATGAACTTGCTGCAGGAGCATTAGTAAAGTATCAACAGATTTTTGACTGAGGCAGAGGAAGGACAAGTTTGGAGATCAGCTCCAATAACAAATTCACTCCCTGACTTAGTACAGGGCATTTAACTTTCCTGCATCTCCGCTTCCCATTTGCAACAGAAACTATCAAGCCCATCTGCTCAGGCTGAGCAGGGCAGGAACTCACACAACTTGACCAGTGGAGCCTCCAGGTATCATATAGAAAAAAAAAACAACAACAATAACATTTGCTTCTTTAAGTCAACAGCAGGTCTCCTGGCTACCTGGGCACACGAGGCATCGATGGAGCCGTAAGAGACGACACACACGGTGACACTTCCTTGGGCTCCTCCGCTATCACCATCTGCCAAAATTACTCTCGCCGCTCATCAAGTAATGGCTAAATACTTTAAGAAAATCCAGCCTGGCTGCTACTGCCTACCTTAATGAACACTGCTCTCGAGCATAACAAATGTCATATGTCATAAAGGCATTTACAACACTAATACTGGGTCGCTGGCTGGAATCCAATGAAAATCTATGGTTAGGTAATGAGATGTAGTTATACAGCGCTGAAAAGGAGGTCTTCCTCAATATACTTCCTATAGCTTCATGCATACACAAAACAGTTTGCAGCACTACAGCTAAGCGACATTTAAAAAAAAAAAAAAAAAACAACACTTTCAATTGTTTTGTGGCACCACCTACGCACTAAGTGTTTGCAATATATCCATTATTTTTCACTTGTCCTGGACTGCCTGCTACCTTACTGCTTTTATATGAAGCCAGAAATATTTCTAATTCTTTACAGATTATTCATCCATTGCCTGAGAAGCCAGCATAGGTCAAATTTGAGGGCATTTGGCTCAGACCCTGCAAAGTGAACACTCTTTCAAGCTAAAGTCCATGACATATAACAGCTTCCAAAATGAAAATGTCTACCAGACCCAAGCAGTCATTTATCAGGCACAGATAGCAAACGTGCTTCCTTTTCCTTGAGCTCCCCTTTGCAACAGTCCTGATGGCTCAGGACTGCAAGCTGCTCTTTTGCTGTGCTCACAGAGGCAGCTATAGCCCAAATTGTCGAAGGTATGGCTTTTTAAGTCCAATATATCCCTTTTCTATGGCCGCATATGGACAGGCAGTTTAAATCTTTCTCGCTTGAATCCCAGTTTCCAAAGATGCCTTGTCGAGAAGAGCCATCCATCTGCTGGATGGCTGCAGCCACTACTTACACCGTCATGGTCACCAAAAGCGGGAAGATTGCAGTTGTCTTCAATAGTTGTATTACCTTCATCTCACTGCTTTTTCTGCTCGTATATTCTGACAAGCCCGCAGCAATAGGAGGTAATTCTAGCTTGCAAGGTCTTAGAAGAACTAACTGAAAGTCTCTGTGAATATTTCATATCTAACTACATAATTTTCAGAAACATTCCCATCCCTTACCCCAAAATGCTCCTGTTGAATTCCTCGGTGTTCTCCATCTCTTTGGAAATATGCTCCAATAGCTCCTCTCTCTCCATTAGTTTTTTTTTTTTTTTTCCTTCTTCCTGCACACGTTGTTCTCAATGTATCTTCTTCAGGTCTACGCGTTCTTCTACGTCACATTTGTTCTTTGTTCCATACTGTTTATTTTCATTTCCCACCAATACTTAGACCAGTCCCATTGCAAGCCATGGCTTCTGGTTTCCCACACATCATTCCACTCAGCAAGCTTAGGAACAAGCTAAAATGTCTCCTTTCAGCTCTTCCAAGCTCCATTAACCTTTACTCTTTTCCTGACATTTCCCACTTGAACTATTTCTTTGCATTTCTTTTTTTTTTTTTAATCTAAGTTCCACATGTTTTTTCAATGACTCTTCAAACCAGTGTGCTAACACAACAGGGTTTCAGTAACTTTATGGATTCCTCTCCATGTCTGTGAACAACACCTACACAACTATTTTGACAGGAGAGAAAATGATCATATAGGAAAAAAATCACTTATAAATTCCATTATGATCATATGGAGTAATTCATAATAAATTCCATTATCCACTACAAATTTTAAATGCCCTCATAAATGTGCTGTGTATTATTCTTAATTGGGAAGTTGCTTAATAACATTGCACCAAAATAGTCCTACCTAGAACTGGAGCTATTGCAATGCACAATTTGCACTGTCAGAGTTCAGGTCTTGTTCTTGCAGTGCCATGTGTTTTGGAAACTCCCCAGATCCTGGGGATTTAGGAAACCCATACTAGAAGAAGCTTAAACTCTATGGGAGGGTCATTATCTATGCCTGTCCTGAGAAACTGCCATTCTTTGTCTTTTTTTAATTCAGTTTATACAAAAGGCCTCCTTCTATATCACGCTCTCTCTTGGAGAAGAAGCAGTGGTCTTTGGGCAGAATTCTAGGGATTTATTGGCTGGATAAGAAAACCAAGAGCTATGTTCTCCCACACAGGGAAAGCTTTTGTTTTAAATATGCCATTACACTCCTGTGACTCCACTCCCAGAGCAGATCTCTCATCTGGCTTCTCCTGGTGAATAGATCATTCCATAATGCAATTAATGCATTCGTGTTATTAACTTTTAGGGATCTTTATGATTAAACCAATCTGAATTTCCACTATGCGATACTTATTTTGTGTCTATCCTTCCTTCCTACTGTGAGTCTGATTTCAGATCTGTCTTCTTAAAGCTAAGCCTGCATATTCATGTAGCTTCATTACATTGCATTTGTTTTAAATCAGGGTTCAAATCCGGCTCTAGATTTCTGCAACAGCTTGAGATGCTCAGGGTTGAAGCTTTGATAGCACTAACTACAAAGGGAAAAGTCAGCCCCCTGTCCATACACAAACTGCCCGCGAGTCTCTGATATTTATATCCAAAGATTTGGCTCAGATTAATCTCTGATTTTCCTTATGCAGTACTAATATACTCACTGTGGAGTTGCTTTCGTTTCTCAAGAGCTTTAACAGCAACACCAAAGCAGTCATGCCAGGATGCATAAATGGAATTTCAACAAGTATTTCTGAACAAAGCCTTTTCCCAAAATTGTTTTTCTGTAATTGAAAAATGTCTTTCAAATGGAATCACTTAGCATAGCTCTGAACTGCATCCAGAATGGTCATAAACACTGCTGCTCACAGGCCAGAGGCCAAGATTTCAACTTCAGATATAACTGCAGCAGCAGATGCCAATGCTGCTAACAGTGAAATCTGGCCTAATATGCTTGTTTCTAGGGCTTTTGTTTATTTGCTCTTATTTCTGCTTACAAAATCAAGAAGTGTGTTTGAAACAGAACTCAGATGAAATATTCTTGGTGAAAATTTGTTGTAGAAACTTCATTTATTCCAGAGTTCCAGTCAGTTTCAATGTTATCACAACCTGCCTATCTTCTTATTAATTTAAAAGTTAGTCTTTCTAAGCTTTCTCCAGGCTCCCTTATTTTTTATTTATTTATTTATTTTATGAGCAATAAGCAAATCCACAGCCTTACCAAACTTCTGGTCCTGAGCACCAGCTTCAGTTCCTTGTATTGAAGCATCCAGGCTATATCCAATCTCATTATTCCTTCCACAACATCTCCAACAAATCATCTTCATTCCTTTTCTCATGATGTTCTCCCCTGCTGTCCTGACTCTCTTATTTGCCTTCCCCCCAGCAAAACACCGCTAAAGAGATTATTGTTTCCACCTGTTCTGACCAACCTACTTCTCAGTGGCCTCAGCTCCTACCACACCAGTTTATACTTTTTCCTCCTCTTGTTTTCCAATGAAAACATTTAGTTTTTTCCTAACTCTCTCTGCTACGTCTGCTCAGCCATCAGTGTTTCATTTGTCTGATTCACCCAAAAGTCTTTACAGGACTCAGCTAACTTGTCCAGACTTTCTTCAAAAACACAGAAGACAAATAAAATCAATTGAGACCATCACTCTCACATTTCCTCAGCCAGGAAATTCTCTTCAGCACAGCTCTTTCTGCTTCAGCACAGCTCATAGGCACCATCAAGTCTTTAATGTTTCTAATGCTTTTGGCAATGGCTGTTGCGAGAATAGTGCTCCACGGCACTCGGTGCAAATTTGGAAATTTGAACAGGAGCAGACACTGCAGACAGCTTAATGTATTGAAATGTGTCAGCAATAAATCGAGAGGGCAAGAGAGAGGGGAAAGATACCTCTTATCTGGAGCTGCATCAACCTGTTCATTCCTTTTTTTTTTTCAAACACAACATCAAGGAGACATCTCTGCAGGAGGAAACCATGACATCTATTTTCCCCTTCGCTCTATCGTCATTATCAGGATGTTTTCTCTCACCTACACACCACTGGCCTGCCCTTAGGCAAAAATAAACAAAATATGGACTTCGGATCTTTGCAGCTAGCAATGATTCAGCAAAGGAATGGCTCTTTCCGAAGGGGATCCAGCCTCCTGAATTCCTAAGAGAAACTCTACCTTCTGGATTTACTGATATTAGCCTCTGAGCGAAGATGTCTGGGATAACGAGGACAACAATTCTGGCAGAGAGATGATAATGACTAGAAATAATTTGTTATTATCTCGTTCTGTATCCTTGCTGGTGAAATATTTTGTTCTTTACAGTGTTGTTTTTGCCACAATAAATCATGGGTAAGCTACTGATTAAATCAGAGGTCCTAAAAACATCAAGTAATTGTAATAAACCAGCGTTAGAAAATCGTTTAAGTGTTCGAATCTACTGATTAACATATAATTCGTGTGATTCTATTTGTTGCTATAAATACAGTTTAATTTAAAGATAATCTTCCAATCTAGTCTGTTAAAAAGCAATTATGGCGAAAGTGCATTAACTAAGAACCAGTTGCACATCACAGGGACATAACAGATCCAGGGCTTTATTAGTTTGCATTCACATGGAAGTGACTGAATAACTGGGAAGGAGATCAGTTAATCCACCTAATTATTTAATGCAACAGGATTTAATTTTCTAATTTTGCCTTTTAATAAAATTGAGAAGCTGAGAGGCAAGGGAGAAGAAACAGCCTCTGCAGTCAAGCCACCCTGTGCACCACACCAGCAAACCCTCTGCAGATGTCCCTTGGCTTACAGAGCTCGGCAAGACATTTGAGTTTGAGGCAGAAGTGTACAAACCTTCCTAAATTAAAGAAAATACGAAAAAAACCACATACACACACACACAGAGATCTCTGGTGTTCTGGGTGATAAAGAGATATCCTGCTTAAAATTAAAATCACATTTTCTCTTAGCACCTGAAGATCCATAATAATACTTAAGTAAGGGAAAAGCATTAGCACTGGATCTGAATGAACAGGGGGAATCAATGGCAAGTTCAGGATTAGGATCTGAGTGAGGCTCTCAGACCACTAAATCACGTCAGAAAACTGGAAATTCTCTTAGTGCTACAACAGGTCAGTTCTAATCAAATACCCTGTTCCAGGAGGATGCCTGGGGTGCAGCAAGACTTGAAGTCCTCCCAGAGGTGTACACGCAATTTCTATTCCCATTTGTCTTCTGCACAACTATATTTCAATCCTGTTTTCATTAGCAACTTATGCTGTATTCAGATTAATTAATAAATGAGAAAGACTACTCCACATTATATGTGACAGAGATTAAACACTCACATACAGAGCAGTAAACCTCTCGTCGCTGCTCAGAGCGCATTACAAATCCACACACGCTCGAGCAGCGAAAGGCTTCACCTTTCAGTCAAATGCTACACATTTTCACCCGAGATGGGTATGTTTATTCCAGGAAAGGCAGGATCTAGAAAGCAGCTACCCAGCATACTTGCTTTTCACTGCTTCACAGCAAGGTAAAAATCAATGCACGAGGACACATTCTCCCATAGCTTTTCACTCCTTGTCACCTCTTTGAGACCTTCACACTCCAAGCTTTAGCGGTCTGAAAACAGAGCATGGCCCCAGTAGCTTTATATTATTTATAAATGAAGATTTGTTAGTGGATACTAAAGAGTTGCTTCTTAAACTCTAGCTCCTCGTTATTTTATAATAAGCTGAGTATAGGAACCTGAAACAATTTCAGATTCATCTAGTTTTATCTGAACTGGTAAATTATTCCTAAGAGCACAGGATCATTTAAAAGGCATAAGCTGCTCAGATTGTTCCTAGGAAGACAGTTGTGCTTGGATGCCACAGAACACTGAAAAGTATATAAGGTTAAGCAAGAGGCCACCTAAGAAAGGACATAAAATAGACAAGAGTAATGAAATAACCATGGTCAAGTTAAGGCAACGTATGAGCTAGGCCCTGGATAACAGCACCAGAGCCAGCGACAGGCTAGGAGAAATCCCATACTAGAAGAAATGAGAAGCTGCAGTGTATTTTAGCAGGAAGAGCCAAGGGAGAGCATGATGGGTTACGTACCAAACGCTGTCTAATTTGCTGGCATACATACTGAGTTGTGCTCCGAGTATGTAAGTATAAACATAGCTATGCTCTGAGACAGTTGGTTCTGCCCCAATTAAAAGTCATTAAGGATTTGGGAAAGGCCTATGATTTGGTTCAGGGAACAGAGGACCTGGAGCTCCAGTTCTAAGCAGAGCTGCAATATCTTATAGAGAAAGACAGATGGAAAGAAAGAGAAATCCAAGCTGACAGTCAGTAAGGACCACCCACGGCAGGTAGTGGGTGCACTTGGTTCCTCCTGGTTTCTGCCTATTTTTTCCTATTCAGCGTTCCCATTTCCTTCTTTTTTATCTCAAAGGCTTTCAATTCAAGACAAAACAAAACCAGGAGCATGCTGTGAATGCACCTGATTTGTTCAAAAAGCAAAGATTTTCTTGCTTGTCCTGTCTGGAGGTGAACTTTATGAGCTGCATTTATATTGCATCATTTCACAGGCTGGGGCCGACCTGAATGTTCTTAAGGAAGAGTTATTCGTTTAGTGATGGGCAATTCACTGACTCTCCGAGCTGTTTAGGCAAACTCCCTTACGCTATCAAAGCTTTCTCCCTCTTATATACTTAGGCTGTTTATCTATTACTCTTTCAAATGCATGCCTAGCATCCTGTACTATGTTCTCGCACCCAGAAATTTATGTCTGGATTAAAAAAATATGACATCAGAGGCAAAATGCCGGCGTCGTGGAGTCCTCAGCATCACTGCTCCTGCTAAGCCTCAGCTTCCTGATCTCAGAGACCGGATGGCGCGTAAATACCCATTTTATATTTGATTTATTTCTATATTATTAAATCTCGTTTGTGCTTCCCCCAGATACATGTAACGACATGAACTTATTTCATGCCACAATGGATCGTGTCATCAAAAGTCGCTGTTCCCATTGGAATGACGGCAGCCGCTCGCAGGCTCGGGAATATGTGATATTTCCGCCTCGAGATCCTGCGATAGGAATGCAATTCATAGTATGCAGGTAATTACATCTGGCCCTATCCTGCGAGGGTACAGGCACTCAGAGACAAGCATGCCAATACGCTGTGTTTATATTTTCAAAAGATAGGGGAAATTCAATTTTATTCGGCTATCTCCCAGTGACTTTCTGCAACTATGTATCAGCAGAACTTTTTTTCACTCTTTTTTATTTTAAAGATAAATTGCTCCGTGCACTATCAAGGATACTTAGAATTTAAGAATAGAACCTATTAGCCTGTCACTCTCGCAGCGACACAGACCTTGAAGAGTCTGCCGAGTAGTCTTCATGTGACAGCCTAATAAGGATGTCAAGGCCCCCTCCTTCCTCCCCCAATCTTCTTGAACGACATTTTCCCCAGCAGGGAAAATTAATACACTTCAAAAGTTATAAAGTACGGGAAAACATACATCAGCCATCAGCATGATTTTCTAAAATGAAGCAGTGTGGAAACCACATTCTTAATCAACTTTTGTAAACCATCTCGCTTCCTTTTCCCAAGGAAAAGGGGAAAAAAAAAGAAAAAGAAAAAAGAAAAGAAAAGGCTTCAACATGCTTTTACTGTGTGGCATTAGATTTGCTAGTGAAGTGTGGAATATTTTTCATCTTATGTTATTAAATTTCAAAGACATACTCCTTAGGGCTTGTCTTGAGTCTGTCATCTGCGCTGCTAGTAAAGACTCTTAACACTTGGATGGTGCCATCCCTCCCTTTGGATCCCACCAGCAAATCAATCAAAATGGCACCACCTATATTCAATGCTGGCTTTCAGCCGGGTGCCAGAAAATGTTTATATTTCATCACCGCTTAGCTGGGTTTTGTCATCGCTCACGAGTTGCCTGTATCACTTAGCAGGAAGGGACACGCGCACGGGGGTTATCTCCTTAGTGTCAAGGGAAGCGTGAATAGACCTTGTGTTTGATCATGGTGAAAAGAGTGGTTGGTGTCTTGCCAGGGATGGAAAATTGGAGAAAAAGCCATGAATTTCAAGCGAGACCAGATTAACAAAAGGAGGAAAGAAAAGAGAACAAATAAAGAGAAAAAGGAGTGGGATATAAGTAAAAGAAAAATGATAAAAGATTAAGGAAAATCAAGAAAATGTTATGTCAACAGAAAAAATAAACATGCTAGGAACTGATGTAAAAAATTAAACAAACTCATCACTTTCTAATTCAAAATAATACACCACTACATCATTGATATCTTCCTCTCTACCAGTATCTTCTACACTTTTTTCCAGGTGTGTGCAGAGATGTAAATATAAATTATTGCCTGGCAGTGAAATATCTGAAAACAAAAGGCAAACAGCTGTTCAGGGAGAAAAACATAAACATACCATTTTCTGACTAGCTGCAGGTGGGGAACTTCTCTTCTGGTATTCCTAAGGGCTTCAGGAGAAGTTCAGGCTTCAGAAGAAGCTGAAAACAGATGTCCTTGATGGCGAGCCAGGTCAGCAAAAGGGAGCAATGTCCAAAGCACTCCCATGCTCTTGCCACGGAGCTGCCTGCGCTCAAGGTGATAGTCGCGCTCCGTATCAGCAAGCCAGGCCACTTGTTAGCACGGGGGAGGTGAGGGAGAGCCAGGAATGAGATGAGAACCCTGTGAATAAGCCAAGAAAGTGCAATTATATGTGGCACTTGCCATGATGGGCCTGAACCCAAGTGGGGAATTTTGCAAGTGAAATGGAAACCTGTAGAATGGTGTTGAAATGAATAACGAAAATCCCTGGGTTACAGTGCCTTGGAGCCAATATAGCAGGACAGGCAACTGCAGCATCAAGGAAGGACCTAAAAATCCCCCCAAAACAGCTATCCAGTACCTTCCGCCTTCAGGTGTGGATTTGGTGAGGCTCTGAAGCAGCAGGATGGTTCTGCACTGCTGATGCTGCTGGCCAAAATGACCAGCCAAGGAAAGGCAAACAGAAATTGCTGGACTTTGGTACGGACACATACATGTTCAAAAAGCAGGCCACCACCAAGCCTGACCTTTTCTTTCCTGGTATGTTTAAGCCCTCCAGGATCTTTGGGGAAAAATCAGCAATATTGACTGGTGGACCCAATTGACTGAATGCAGAGCTTGTGTGTATTCCAGAAGAGATCAGTCGTAGGAAAAACCACCGCTGGCTTTGCATTTTGTTTGAAGCTGAGAAGGCAAACGATGGTTGGTGGCAGTTTAAACCACTACAAGTTTCACAAGTAGCTTCCTCAGAAATAAAACAAACAGGGATGACAGATGATGATGTCCCCATCACTGGGCAATAGTTTCAGCTATACAAATCCTGTTATTTTGTCTTTAGAGGAGGCAGTGTGGTCATATTATTAGAAGAATTGCTGACAGCTTCTGTTATTAATGGTCTCAAATGTGTCTCCTGCCATCTGTGATGGGCAAAGACAGGAGCAGGCGGTGACTGGCAGTTAGTTTGTCTGAGTACTACTTAACGAAAAGGCAGAATTTTGTGAAGAACAGAGGCACGTTTCTTAGGGGCTTTTAAGAATGCTCCTGACATGAGTCATCTGCTTTGTAAAAGAAGATAATTTCATGTAGAAGAGCACTCTTCTAAGGAGCAAAGATATACCTTTCATTACAATAAAGTTTCGTGGGAATTTGCTTTGATACCAGTGCAGCAAAAGAGAATGAAGGGATTTGGAGCAACCTTTGGGAAAACTGCCCAACTTTGAGGAACTGTTGGGTCTGACTGCTTGTGACAGGCTACAGTCGCTGTTCGTTTTGATTAAGAGTTTTTTTCAGCAAGCCTGACATCTGCATAACCGCAAACGGACATTCTCTTCCTTGGCCCTCCTGAAGATGCTCAATGGATAGCTCTTGCTGCAGTGCACCCTGGAAAGTGCCGTGGTTAAACATTTAATTCATCTTCTTCCACTTTGCAATGTCAGGACGCTCATTTCCTTCTAGAAGGACACGTTCCTCAACTAAGTTGGGGCTAAGGTGGCAAGCCTGTATTTCTTGCCTCAACTGTCCACAAATTTCAAAGACTCAACTTGAGAAAATGATCAGAAAACAGAGCAAGCTGCACAGCGACTTGTTTTTCGTGTAAATCAATAGAGGCCACCTGACATGGCCCTTGATGGTTGCACTGAAGAGCCCTGCAAGCACAGCGGAAGAGGAAAGCACCAACGGGACCAGGTTTCACTGACAGGTCAAGGGCCAGCAAAGGTGGCTTTGCCAGCAGGCTCATTAGATCTCCAATTTATCCAACATAACGAACCCACATCCCCTTTCCACTCCAAACTTCAATTATAATCAATTTCCTGACAGAAAAAAAAAAAAAAAATCTCCAATCTGTAATTCAGTCTCCTAAGCATACAAAATGCATTAAACTTTGTAACATTTGTAATGAGTGCGATAAAATCCATGTCCCCATAGAAACCTTCAAGGTGCAACACTGCAAACTGATCGCTGCATTTGCACCTGCCTTAGCTGCTCTTCAAGCGAGCATTAAAGACACTGACTTTGGAGCAAAAAATAGATGAATGGCAAACCTTTATTTTTTTTGTGAAAGAAACGGCACTTTTGAAAGTAAAGATGAAGAAGGTTCATCCAAAATTCTTTTCTTTCCCTTTTCAAATGAACAATGCAAATAAAAATATTTTTCCACTGTTCTCTACAGTGAAATGATAAAAAAATTGTAATGTTAATATTGTAGGAAATGCTGCCATTAGTTGCTGCAGACTGCATTCAAAATGTACCTTTTGCTGAATTATCTTATGCTATTTTTAAAGAAAAGTTAGGGCAATAACACTATTTTTTTGAAAAAAAAAGAAACCGTAACCTGGGAACAGTTTCTGTACTGAGATGCACTCGACTGGAAAGAGCACAAAATACATGGGATGGGCTATGTGGGACGAAACTCATCGTTGCTATAAAAGATAGTTGCTTAAACAACTTCTACCTATTGCATTTGCACACCATGTTACTTTAACCATGAGTAATTACAGAAAAACAAAAGCAAGCCACGGCAAGGTAGGATTTGCCATAAAGAAATCATTAAATACAACAGCTCCCAGCTTTCCTTTAAGTACTTACCCTATTGGACTAATAAAATGATTTATGATTCCATATTTCTATTTAACGCAGAGAACATCTAGCAGGATTTTTGCTCAGTCCATCTGAGGGGGCTGGATCCAAGGGAGCTGGATCTGAAGGAGCTTTCAGGTCCTTGTCCCGTAGCAATGTGACAAGATAGCTTGTATTGCCCCCAAGGACCTCTGATCTTAGAGGTCCCAGGGTTTCAGCGATGAAGAGCTGTCAACCTACCTCAAGGTCATTGAGGAGCTTGCTCCCTTGTCACATCAGCCTGCTGCTCTTGCTTGGCAGCAGCGTCAAACCAGTGAGGACCACGGTGTACGCCGTGTGTAATACGGTGGAGAATCAAGGCCCAAATCTCCCTTTTTGATGTGATTCTCAGCACTCACCTCAAACCTCTCTGACATGAACCAGAGAACGGTTTCCTTATGAGAGGAAAGGTGAACTGCTGCTGCCAAGTAAACTCTTTTCCATTAGATACTCCTTACAAGTATTGCAAGTAAAGAAAGAGATAAGAAAAGGCGCAGATCACACTAGCACAGGTTTTCATTCATTTGCATTAAGTAACTTTGTATTCAAGAATAAAGCTGGCTGTAGAAGACTCGGAAGAAATCACTGGAGGGCAGATTCACTCAAGACTCTGATCTCCAGCCCATTTGCATGCAAAGTTCCTACTCACCTCAGCATTTGAAACACAGACAGGATCCTACACAAGTTTGCCCAGGCCCCCCAAATATACATTCATTTCCATACCAGGGTAAGAATGGGTACATACTCCATACTTCTTATAGGACCACCGAAATACGATCTAACCTCTCTTTTAAAGACAAGATTTGTGATTTTATTCCTACATTTGGAGAGGTATTTCAAGTATGCAGAACAACTACATCAATGCAGATGGAAATCTACCCATCCAAATATTAAACGTAAGAATGGCTATTGCCCAAAGCTAGGTTTTCTGAGAGTTGCAGATTGCAGGGGCTGTGGCAGCGCTGTCTTTACAGCAGATTTATGTTCCGTAGCATCCCGACAGCAGATGCTGCTGCTGCTGCTCACAGCATCTCCAGCGCTAGGGACGGATGAGAGTGTCTTTCTGTTGTGGTACCGGAGAGACTTGTCAGTCGCTCCAAAGCATCTGCAGGACACATCAAGAAGATTGTTTTTTACTCAAATGGGCACAGACTCCCTATGTGGAGGAGACAGAGAAACACATGACAGCAAGAGGTGTATAGGGGAAATAATTTCCAAAGGACAATACTGTGAAAATGAAGCTTTGGAAAAAGAAGGCAAAAAATGCTGCCTTACTGAGATGAGAAGCGTGACATTTCAATGACCCAACAGGTTTTTGTCAGCAGTTACAGCAGGTGTGATGGCATCACGTTTAAGGGACTGCGGCCCTAATGCCTTAGGACATAAGCTGAGTGCTACCTGCTTGAGGTTGGCCAAAACTTCCCCCAGGCATGTTATTGCTAAATTGTCCATTATAGGGGTTTTAAACCTCTCTCTGAACCATCTGGTCCTGGCTCCTGTCAAAGGGAACACATCACCCTAGACGAACCGTTGCTCTGACCTGCTCTGACCTGTTATGAACTTCAGCATTCCTGCAAATTTCTGGACTTAATTTCCATTTCAGTTGAACCACTCACCTTACAAAAACCTCTCTCATAACTAGTCACTGTAAAAAAAAAGAGAGGATAGTAACCTGCCCAGAATCTTTCCTACCTGTTACAATTAAAATATACTACCAGAGGCTCTGTCTAGAAACAACTTTTAATAAGAATCGTGTTATACAATACCATCTAACATCAGGCAATAGGTATTCCCAGCCAATTGGAAATCCATCATGCAGGATCCCGATGTTTAGCTCGATGCCTGTTTAGTTGCTGTCTTGCAAAAGACCCTCTGAAAGGTTAACCTGGACTGCAACTTCTCCTGATAGCAAAAACATTAGATATAAAGCCTGGATGAATAAAAACTTTGCTCAGCTGGCATTGTCAAAAGAGTTCCTATCAAGAACAATGAAAAATTATCCCTGGGGTTTAAGCTAAAAAAGGGCAGTAAATGATTTCAGGAAGTGAAAACTCTTGATTTTAAACCCATGTAAAGCAAAGTCAAGTTGAAGCTGTCACCATATTCTGAAGGGAAGTTTTATTTCAAATCCCTCACAGCCTCGAACGTTCTGATTGTAAAGGTTAAACAAGCAATGGAAATGCAGGTATATTAACCCTTAGTCTTCCAGCACCCTAAACCCAAACCAACACTAAAACAGCTGAACCAGTTCAAGGTGGGATTTAACACAGCAGCAGACAGGTAGCGGAAACACTGATTGGAAGTGGGAGTAAAGTCTTAAAAGATTTCAGCTCGCCTTTAATTTGCTGACACTAGAATGCAAAAGACCCAAAAAACTCTTTAATCTACAACAACCAACGTGTGGGAAAAATGTCTTGCTCCCCATTGCTGGTCTGGTCTGTCACACCGAACAAGCCCCATTCTAAAGCAAATTCCTTCTTTTATTTTATCAAAATACTTGTTTTTCTAGCACTCTGGATAAGGTCATTTCCAGATCTTTTGAGTCACTTCTGCTCCTACAAAGCCTGGGAGCTATTTCTCTCTTCCCTCCAGAGAATGGTAGATTTATGCTAATTAAATCCACATTGCTTTGGAAAAGGAGAAGACTTTTCTGTGCTAATGCAGAGTTACAAGTTGTCTGCTTCTTCTCAAAGAAACACAAAAATCCTCTCTTACATTTGTATGAATTCATGGATAGCTGGGATAAACATGCATAGGCTTGGAAAGACAAATGCAATCTAAGAAGAGTAAGGCAAATACATTGCAACAAAACGAGCTAAAGATATATTCATTTTGAGTTTGTGAATATTATCCTCAGTTTCCAAGGAAAGAAGGGCTTCCAAGAAGCCATTCATATGTGCAAAGCTAAGCATGTGCCTCACAGTGCTTAGAGGAATCCGGGTCAGACAAGTAAATCACTTGGTGGTTCTGCATTTCTCTTATTAATTACTTCACTGTCAGTCTGCCACTTTCTCTCTTACCAATGCATCCACACACTGATAGGAACCTATCTCGTGATTTATGTCATCACTAAATTTGTGACATGTGAAGCAGAATGACTTAGGTGATAAAGTTCTGGAGATTTGATGATTTAACACCTATCCACTGACTTGACCTGTCTTCCTCTTTTGAGGACGAAAGTCCACACAACAAGGGGAACTGCACACCTTTAGTGATTGTCTTCCACCCCTAAGAAAGCAACAACCTTTCCTCAGACTGCTTAGGAGGTTCACCATGGCAATGATCCAGGGCTGGTGGGCTGGGGGACTGGCAGATCTCCAGTTAGAGGAGATTCATGACTTTGCAATCAATAAAGCAAGACAAATTAACTTGCTCTTGTCTCTTTTTTATTTTATTTTTTCCCAAGTCCCCTCTCTAATATATGCCTCAGGAATCATAACCCTCCACTGCATAAAAATGAATGTCATGACCTCCACAATATACCTTCAAATCTGAGCAAGAAAAGAGGGTAGATAGTTATGCACACTACCCAAAATGATGAACTGCCCATCAGGAGCTGTAGGCACCTTCAGCACCAAACACTAACTCAGGATAACCAGAAACACTGGGCACAACAGAAAAGCTAAGAACACTGGGATGCTCCTAGAAGGACTTTAATACTCTCTATTCCACCAGATAACAAGAAATACTATGTTTTAAGATGGCTGAAGTTGGAGAAACAAATCCTAAGAGGTGAACATGTTGATATATCATGTCTCAGTAAGTTTTCAGGTTCAGAATTGAACTTCTGAGCAGAGTTGGGTGGGGAAGGAAAAGTAATTACTACCATGGATGGTACCATCAAGCACCCCACCCTTGTTGCAGACACCTCACAAGAGGCAAAGCTCTCTTGATTATCAATACCATCTTTAATTTAATCCTTCTAATTACATTAAGAGTGCAGGATCCTTCCAAACTAAGAGTAAGATAATCTATTGGTATTTCAAGTGCGTTTTCATGCAGCGTTGCTGATAACAATATAAACAAATTGTATACGGTGTGAGTAGTTTCCTTACATTATTTGCTGAAATCTGAAACTAGAAACAGTGCCTCCTCAGAGGTATAGTTCAGCCCTTTTAGGAGCCTTCTGCAGAATTTATTAGAGAAGAAATCAAAAGCATTCTGTAAAGCATAATAGAGCTCTGTAGAAATGATTCAGAAAACCTGCCGCGGTGAGCACAGAAAATGTTTTTTACTCCACATAATCGCGAAAGCACTGAAATAAGTACAGAATTAAGGGGCAGCTCCTTGGCCCTGACAGTAGGATGAGTCCAACCTGCTGTGGATCAGGAGCTTCAGGGTTCTCTGGGTGCATTTACAAACTCTCCAGAAAAAGGAACGCAGCAGTTAACGTATTCATTGACAGCCACTGCATTCATTCTGGGGTCCTCTGTAAAGGGAAAAGTGAATGTAGCATCCAAAGAGCAGCTTACAGTCTAAAAAAAAAGAGTATATTCAGTTATTCCCTGTTCTATCTTTTATTATTTTTCCCTTCATACATTTACCCCCTCAAGATGCACTCATTCACACACACACAAACACACTCTTACTTAAAAACAGCAAAACTCTTGTGAAGACCCATTTCCAAGCATAGTTATACAACTCTTTCAAAATAAGTTTGAAGGGCCTATTTTTGGTAAGGATCTTGCATGTGTAATAAAAAGAGAATAAACTTGTCTGCCTTACAAGATGTTTCTATATCATGCTGTTTCCAAGCATCACTTGCAACTGAAAACAAAATAACAAAATCCACTGCATCACTTCAAGATACAAATCATATACATATACATAATTTTTTTTTTCCATAAATGACTCTTAGCACGTTTGAAAAAGGAAAACAAAACCAATGCAACAAATCATATCCTTTGGTTAGTTATTTCTATCTCCTTTCCAAGTTTTATTTAATTATCTTAAAAATAGTTGTTTTGAGCCAGGTTAAGAAACAGTCCCGGATTCATGAATTTATAAAGGGCTTTTGGCTTTGCTGACAGCCCAGAGGGACCCCATTGCGGGCAGCAGCAGATGAGCACATAATCAGGAATGATATCCCTTGTCTCATGACCTTCAGTTTTCTCGACAGAAAAACACCTCTCAGAGTTATAAGATAAAAGTCCAGGATGATTTTTGAGGCCACAAAGATTCTGAAAGTCGTTTTTATATTCTTCTGAATGGTATTAAAAAAAAAAAAAAAGGGGGGACAGCAGAAATACCGGTGCTATAAATGACTTTGTGAAGAATTTTTCCTGATCTTCACACCCCAGACTCTCTGTCACAGGCACAAGTCTAATGTTTTCATTCATCATCTGCGCATAGATAAAAATGATCCATTTTTTGGAGGGGCTTATTGTCTTTGGATTACTTCTTCTAAACACATAACCTTATCTATTCAAGGTGGGTGCCTGGCTCAACCGTGACCTTGTCAATCTCATTAAGTCCTGAACGAATTTTCTCAAATTTTCTTATCAATCAAGGTAATTGCTTCTTGCAGGAAATCCAATCTTCTGTTAACCACATCATTACCTGGTGATCAAAGCCCTCAAACTCAGTGTAAACTGGAATCACTCAAGTCCCCCAAGAGAACAGATAAGCCTCAGCTTAGGAACAAATCTCCAGCTGTCATTTCTGTTTCAGCAGCTATTCCTCAGTTTAACAGATATCTTGAAGTATTTTTAATAATTAAAAACATTTTTACCACTCCATAGCTCTACATGAGCTTCAGCATTTTAAAGACACGGTCCTTACTGAAGCCAAGCAAGAGGATAAAAACATGAAGAGAAGGAAGAAAAAAAAAAATATCTTGTGAGAAAGTGGGTTTTAAGCAGAGATGCGAATAGCACAGCAGATGAAAACCCAAGAATAAAAACAAAAGCAGGGATCAGGCCAAAGGGCCATTTAATTCTAAATCCTCCCTTCCTGGAAAAGAGTGTAAGAATGTAGTGATATTTCCTCAAAATAGCTTCCCAGCCAAGCCGGGCTGTTTATATTTAATGGCCCACACTGGATTCTTCCTTCATGACTCTTTTCAGCCACTTTCGAACCTGTCTAAGCTTTTAGCAAGTACAAGATTTCCCTCTCGATGATCTCCACCGGTGGCTCTGTGGCTGCCAGGGTAACTCAGGCCAGAGGGAAAGTGCTTAACTTTAAAATAGGTGAATGCTATTAAGAGGAAGGCTAGGAAAGCTGTAGGGAGGGGAAAGCTGTGGAAGGAAAAACACTGTGATTCGATTGATGTAGATCCTAGTGAGAAAGACTTACCAAAAGTAGTAGTCTTATCTTGTCTGCAGCAGCCAAGTTGGTAGGAAACCTAATCCCATCCCTGAATAAAACAAATTCCTCCTCGCATACAGAATTCGAGGTGACCACACACACCGAAAAGCGTAAAAATTAAAGATATGGGCTTTCCGCATGGTACAGCATAGGAAAATAACACCCAATCCGGCCAGAAAAGTATCTATACACCTTCAAATTCCCTGTTATGCAAAAGCCAGTGCTCTCTGCAAAGGAAGGGCCCTGGGTGATGATACCGAACAAGACCAACTTGGCTCTCCAGGAAAACTGTGCTCATCCGTCCTCTCGTCCCATGTCCTGTTCTGCACAGCACAGACAATTGATCACCCCGCACACCTTACTTTGTGCTACAATAAGTATTTCTCAGTCTGTTGGGCTGCAGATTAATTTTCTCCTGTTGCCAAGTCTGTTATGGTACTGCAGAGGTTACTTTCCTTCTGCTTCCAAACTTATTAGCTTAATAGAATAACCCAAATTGAACGCATGAGAGGGAGAGCTGCTTCCCTGGGACTGCAACACCTCTGGCAAAATTTCTGTTGGCTAAAGGCACATCTATTAGGCAGTGTGCTTCAGCTCCCATCATCATAAACCAGTGATAGTGGCACTTTTCCTACCTTCAGGAATACACTATAAACAGCAAGACCCACAGGCTGAAGAACAGGGACTAGCACCTTCAGTTGCTCAATTGAAAGAGCGCCAAAGCAACCGGGGTGGTGAGGCAATAGCATTGTATTAACACCGAATGCATCCAAGAACCACAACTAACTCAAACTCGTCCTTAAAACCTACCAACCCACATTGTACGTTTGCAAAGGAGATGAACTTCCAGAAAAGGTGTCAAGCTCTGACAGCATGACACAAGCCAAGAGGACCAGGCACTTACATGCTAAGCAACAATACTCAAAGACAGCGATAATCAGAGCATTAAGATACTGCCTTTTGTTTGTTTGTTTGTTTTCTTATGAAAGAAGATCTCCAATGCAGGATGGAGGATCTAAGACAGCCTCCGATCAATGAGAAGTGGGAGGATATTTTGCTTCTTGCAAGGACTAAGGAATCTTAATTAGAGCCGTATTTCTGATATTCCTCCCCTTGGCCCCCACTACAAACCTGACACCAGGACTGAAATAGAATCATCACTTTAATGGAGGCTTTTGTTAGAAGATCACTAAGGAGAGGAGAAAATATGTTATCACTAGCAAATAGCAGCTATTTGGCAGAGGACTGAGGAACAGGAAAATGCCTGTGATTGTACGTTGTGCTGTGCATTTCAGCTCACCTCTTACACAAACACGAGGGGACCTAGGACAAGGGCTGTGTGCAAAAGGTGACTCACAAGTGAGTCACTTCCAAAGGGAGTCTGGGAGGCAAAACCTTTATTTTCCCTTCTATGTGACCTAAATCTTTTCCTTTTATCCCCTGCTCTGGTCTCATAAGGACAATAAATGCAGGATTTTTGGATAGCCTGTACTTGTACAATGACTACATTTAAGCCTGAAAAAGATTTTTGGTCTATTGCAAAATTTCCAGACACGTCTTGCATTAAAAAGTAGGATGACAGCAACCACCAGGTTTTCAGCTTTTCAGGAGAGAATTCCAAGCAGATGCTCACATAGTCTGTAAGCAACAGCTTTCCCGTGCAAATCCTGGGCAGCTCTGTAGAAGCTGGAGTGTCTTAACGGGATCCATTTCAATGCCACTAGCAATAACTTCACCCAAGAGAAACGTCAGACAGGAAAACTGGAATGAAAATGCCAAAATTCATCAAAACAGCAGCTTCCTTTAAGCAGAGAAAAAAAAAGAAAACATATTGCTGGGGACACGTGTACCACATGTTCACAGGCTGCAGAGAATGAGCACGGCCAGGCTTAAAACCATCCAGTGGGATAAAACAGCCACAAATTACCACTACCTACAGAGAAGCCACTGCAAAGATGATCTCCAAGTCCTCTCTCCCTCCATCCTCTCTGAAGGGACAGAGGGACTTCCCTGGACATGGCCAGCAATGGGCCAGCAGGTACCACACCAGGTCAGCGGTGGGACCGGCGTCCCTCCAGCCATCCGGGCCAGCATCCGAGGGAGCCGAGCCTGCCGAACCTCCGCTTTGTGGACGCAACCGACGGCAGCGTGAGCCTGAGGAAGCTCCTTGCGGGGCTGCTTAATCCATTCGGATAGGCACCTCACATGTCAGGATCTCAAGAAATGACATTATTATACAGCAAGAGCTTTATTTTATCATTTTTATTAGCCTAGTCAATGTGCGGGTAATCCCCCTGGGACCTCAATCAATGATCAGGGCTGTATTTGGCAGTGAAACGTAGTCTTATATAATGGCAGCAGGATCCCAATAAGCTGTCACAGCACCACTATATGCTAAGAACATACTGCTGACATTTAAGATTGGTAAATTAATATCTTAATATTTAAAAAACAACTACAGCAGTGTGTTTGCAGGTGCAGAATTAAGCCTTTACTCTATTATTCATGAACGCTGTTGCTATTCCTGTGAACATCTCCAATACTAATCGAGTTTAAGGCTTGCAATACCCCTCCTGACGTGTCGACCCTTTTAATGGGCAAAACAAATAATGCAGCACATTCCTGTTTAAGATTTAAAAAAAATCTTTTTGGATGACAGACAAGAGTCAAGTGTTCACCTGAAATTCCCTTTTATGAGTGCTTAATTAAAGTTAATTCCAAGTTTAACAAAAAAAATAGGAGGGTAAATAGGTGATTGCTTCTTTGTTGCTCATGCATCATATAATTAATACCATGATGTGATTCAACATGTTAAGGAAATAAGAACTTGCCACCAGCAGGCTGAAAGGAATTTGTTTATTAGTTTACCGTGATTCAATTTATGAGAATGTGCTTCATTGATCTTTGCAGAAGAACTTTAATTGGAAATGAATATCACAATCTATTTACCACACCACTAAGCCCAGTCTGCTACAGTTCATTAAAACTACACCTGCTACTTAATTTTCCAGTAAGAGAAAAACTTGGAATTAATACAATAAGATGCAGTTAGAAAGCAGGCTTGGGAGAACACTTTTAATCAAGGCGTTTCTTGGGTGCCCTTAGGAAATTCTGGTGGGAGCTGATTGGGACTTTGTGTTGTGTTTGCATCTGAGCTTGAATTTAGGCACTGTGCATTTTTATTTCTGCTTTCAACACGCAAAGTCATTCCTCCGAGGCCTAGAAGATCTCAAATCTATCTCCAGTGTGCTAGACTCAAAGAAATAGTTTGATTTTGATGTTCCTCCCCTAAAGCAATGGCAAAACCACCAAAATGAGCCTTTTTCCATCCCTGCACATGATACCCTCTAGTCCTGCCATAAGCAGCTACCATTATTAACAGCCAAAATGAATGGGCTTTGCATCAGATATGAATCAAAAATTCATCAGGAATCAAGAGAGATTGATTTGGATAGAGCCAGCTTTACCTGATTGCTTTGCTAGAGTCTCCTCTATTTAACATCCCTGTGAAACATACCCCTAAAAGCATAAGAATTGGGAAATTCTTCCCCAAAAGAATCACCGCTCTCCCAACTAGCTGCTTTAACCCTACCCCAACTCCTCAGCCTCTTTGACACTTAACCACAGGGCCAAGATTTTAGTTTACTAAAGCTTGTCAAGACTGTGCTAATTAAAAATAGAGAGCTCCTCCTGATTTAACATATTGAACCTGATTAAGTAACAAAAATCAACTACCAAACCCAGCAAAACACCATAGCCTGCATCAGCCCACTTGGCTTCATTTCACTGTGCTTATTAGAAGGATTCTGGTAACACACGCGTTTGTGAACTATTTCTGATTCTGAAATCTAATTCTTTAGCAGGCTATAACACAGATCATAATTTTCATTAGGAACCATTTGAGGGACCGGCTTCTGGCCTGGCCTTTCGCAGAAATAAGAGTTTTAAATACAGTAAAATTAGCATGGCTTTATCATGCTGGTGCAGTCAAGAAAACACGGTATGCTAAAGCCTCCTAGGGACCTTGGTCCTCTGATGGTGTTTTTCAGGAGAAGGAAACACAAACAAACAAACAAACACACCCTAAAAACAAAATTCACCAAAATTGAAACCACTCCCCTGAATGGAGAGGTTTGAAATGATTCTGCAGAACAAAAAAATTTTGGAAGAGCATAACAACGGGCAGAATGTCTCATGTCACCTTTGGCATGCAACGTCCCAACAGGAGGCTTGCTTCAAACTATTTTCCATTTTGAAATTTAATTTCAGGTGTGTTTCCAGAAAGGTTAAACATCAAAAGGAGAGGAGAAAAAAAAAAAAAAAAAAAAAAAAACAAGCTCGCAAAGAAATATGTTGAAGTAAATACTTGCAGTGACCCCTCCACAAGGGTTGAGCACTTGTGCTTCACCATGGCAGAGCTCCAGAAAAGCCTTTCAGGTTCCTCCCGACTTCCCGCACGAGCCTCCAAGTCAGCCCGTTACATTAATTTCCCTGCGCTTAAATTGTTCCCCATCGGCTGGTGAAAGTATGATTAATATTCCTCAGGAGTCTGTTATTAATTCTTCATTACGGTGGAGTTGCACCAAAGGCAAGCGGAATATTATGCCTGGCTTGTTGCACCTCGCCAGCCATTTCAATAAATATCTTGGAGAAGAGAGGGTGTGCGGGGAATGAAGACTACCGGGGACTGCTTACATTGCACGCGCTGTAAAACTGATCACCCGTCTGTCGGATTCAATAAGAAATAGGAGTGAGCTGAGTTAAATCACCAAGTTGGATGCTGAAAGGTACAGCACTGCGAATGTGCCTTAATATATTCCGCCCAGAGATGGATATGTATTATATATGTTATTTATTTTAGCTGCACAAAGGCAAAAAGGTGGCTTTTATATCTTACACCGGTCTAATAAATATCTTGGCTCCAAAACAAAATTATATGCGGTATTAAAAAGTGACGTACACCTGAAATACGCGGCCTGTAAATAAAGAATAACCCACAGGGGGGAAAGGAGCCAAGAGACTTCACCAGAGAATAAACAGAACGCAGTACAATTACGGGTTTCGGTGTTTCAGCCAGGGTGCAATCATACACTTTACTCAAAAGTCTTCTAAAATCCTCTGGGTACCTACCGCATTCGGAGGTATAAGAGCAATGCGAGCTCCTCTCTTCCCACACACTTTCAATGGACTTTGGGGAAAACGTCAGCACTCGACGGGCACCGGGGCAGATGCTCGCAGACGGAATTGGCTTTTTGAAGCTCTAATTTTGCCCATTCCCCAGGTTCTCAGATCCTTGCAGGTCCACATCCTGATGATGATCACAGTCAGTTTTCTGCTGACTCCAATTGGCTTTGGACCACATCTTTTTGACCATATGTTGTGACTTTGGGGATATTTGTAAGTATTTATATATAAAACTTAGTCTCACACTGTATCTCCAGTAACATGGGGAAAATTCAGTTAAATCCAAAGTCATCAGCATCTTTTATAGAGATTAAGTAAAAAGGACCCAAATGTGGTATCTCAAATCCATTTTGTCATTGCTACGAATGGATTGCTTTCTTGCTTTGATCAACAGGAATTTGGGGCTTTAAGGGAAATTAGGTGGTCCCACAAATGCATGAAGGACTGCGACATGTTCGGCTTGTGGAAGCACCAACTACCAGCAAGGAAAAGATTTAACTCATTTGCCAAAGCATGAAAACAGAGCTTGCTTTGCTCAGAGGGTGGGCACATTTCCTTCTGAGTTTATTTCAAAAAAAAAAAAAAAAAGAAAAGCATACCTCCTATAAATGCCAGAATAAAGCTGTTGGGATTGAGATCACCCTAGGTATCGTAGGTTCCCTCAGCTAACCAACTAACAGGAATTTGTATCAAGATACATTTTAAAGCAGTCTTGGGATCAGCAAATAAATGGTCTAGAAGCTGGATTAGCCCAGGAATACTGCTGCTACTGCCAGCTTTCTGAATGAACCTGCAGCCTCAAGGAACGGGGCTGGACACGGGTGTCTCAGCGTGCAGAGGATAAGAAGTACTTGCTCCCCACCACAGCCGACTCATGCTGAAGAGGAGTTCAGAAGAGGCGCTGTGATGGAGAGCACCACCGCGCCAATACTGCTGAGATCACGATGAGGTGAGCACCTCGTTCTCCAAGCCTCTCTTCTTCCCCGCGTCTCAGCACTCCTAAGAGCTCTCAATCCCTCCTTTCTATTAAGTACTTGCTGCCTCATTTCTCTCCGGCTCCTCTTTACCTTCTTCATCTCCCTTTTGTTCCCTTAAGAGTGGATTAGACTCTACTTGGCCTCCCCTCAACCAGCTCATCTTCAAAGGCAACCTGCAGCCCTGGCCAGCCCAGCAGGACTAGCTGAGAGCACTCTGGTAAGAGCAGGAGGTTCACCAAAGCTTTCACCGATGCACGCTTGCCAAGGAGCCAGGAACAGTGCCTTGGAAGGAGCAAGCCACACGAGGAAGAAGCTTGTTGGACCAGGACGAGCCAGGACGAAGGAAAGGTCCTTCGAAAAGTGACAAGATACTCAACCTTATCTTTGTGTTCTCTTGGCAAGGTACAAGCGAGTCATGAAAGACAGAAATTTAGTTAAACTGTGCAATAGGGACACCGTGAAAGACGTACGACGCTCACTTTGCTCACTTCTTGTTCATTGCAGAACGTGCAAGAAATAAAGCATGTCTGGATCCTTGCCACAGGTCATTCTAAACAAAACACTGATCATCAACACATAGGAAAACCTCCACCGCATTACGTATGTCAAAAGTGTGCTATAGCTCACCCTACTTTAGCCATCTAGAAGTTACTCGATTACACCAGTGATTTCTTTTAGCAATTCTTGGAATTACCATTCAGAAAATAACTCCTAGCATGTCCAGAAACCACAGGGAGAGCAACTTCTGTCTGACTGCAGTCAGCTGAGGTGGAGCCCATCTTTCACATCCAGATTTTCACAGGTGGGTTCTGCTGTACAACCTAGGAAGACCCAATGGAATATTACAACTGTTTCTCAGCCAGAACATGGTAATTGGCCATCAGATGCTAGTTACTGCCTTCATTTAAGAAGGTGCTTAACAATAAAAAAAGTAGTCAGAAAAGCAATTTCTATCATTACTTTGAAGCACCAGTGTTAATTTGGTAAATTTGAAGAAGCAGTCTAGCATAAGTAGACAGATATAAATTGGAACTGTCCCCAAACATAAAGACACAGCCTCAGGGCTATTCCTTCTCACAAGATGCATAGCTCACAGGAAAGATTTCTTTTGTAATCAGTACCCGATTCAGTCTTAAGTGATTTATCTTCCTTATGCCACAAAATAATCTGTTCACATCCAATGCAGTAGCCAAACCTGGAGGAAAAAAGAATTTGTGAAAACATACTTAGGGATTACCTGAAAATATATAAAAGATCCAACAATATGAAATGAGTAGTAGAGCTTTGATAAAAGAGTATGGTGAGTACGGTTCAGAACCAGTCACTCATTCACTCCTCAAAAGCGCAGTATAAGACTGCGCTGACCACTCTGAATTTGGATAAATTGGACAGGCCTTGATCCATCTGTGGAAATAGGGACTGGTACTCCTGCCATAGTATATGACAGAAGACACTTTTTCTTCATGTACTGCAAATCAGCAAATATTTTAGAGCAAGAAGAAAAAAATCCCATTCAAGAATGAAACCAGAATAGACACAGGGGCTACAAAAATTAGCATTCATATTGCATAGTCTGGGTGTAACAAGATGTTACTTCATTTAAAGATTCAAAGCAACTCTAGTTACAACGAATAAAACAGAAATATATTTAATTTGTAAAGGCAAGATTCTGGTTACTTTATTTGCATTGAATAACAGCCTTCCTTGACAAAAACTTCTCTTAAATCAGTGAGTCTGCTCAAGAAATAAAAGTACCAAGATCAGAGCCAGCGTTTCCTACAAGGAAACATCAACACATCACACATGTCTGGTACAGACAGCCCAGCATATCTGTAACTATTAGGTACTCAGTAGCTGCCATCCTAATGCTGATTATTGATTTGAAATTACACATGGGTGGGAGTAAGATTCCCACAACATGCCAACCTGGGATTGGGTTTCCTGCTTTCAGTGAAACCCAGATGGTAAAAGGTTATTTTCCTTGGATTAAAGCAATGTCTCTCTGTTTTTTAACGCAAAGACTCACTGCAAATTTAGTTCAACTCAACTCCTACCACAGAGATGATGGTCCAAATTAGCTTCCATCTCTCCAAAAAAGACCTAGGAGCCACTGCACACTACTCAATAGATCACGCAGCAACGTTCAAACCAGTAAATCAGATTTCAGGGTCCATGACACAGAAGTTTCTGTAAGAAATATTTATCAAATGCTGTCATTTCACAGTCTGAAAAGCCAAATGAGGTTTGGTCAGTGTTACTCTGGAATAGACCTGCTGGAAACAGTGATTCCTCAAGGGTCAAGGAGAGACTCCTGTCCCTACGACCACAGCAGCTTAAGAAATCATCACTTCATGCTATCCAAGGCAAATTCCAAAGGCTTGGCTTAAACCATCCATGAGAAAAGAAACAGCAAGCAGCACAAGACGGTAGCTTTTCCCATCAACATAGATGTTTGAGAAGTGAATGAGGGTCCAAGTCCTTTCAGGGAGCAAAGAAAGGCCAGTGCCAAGAGCCAAAGTGCACTGTCAGCAGTGGAGACACGGGAGGCAGCCTGGCAAGGTAAAGTGCAGGGAACAGTAGAATTGCATAGTATAAGAGGCTTCCTTCCCCACTTTCATGTTGTTAGAAAACAAGATTACTGCAAAATACTGTAGTTATCTCTGCAGTGATCACTGACACTTCAATTTTTGAGTATCAGAATCTTACGCACCAACTGCAAAATATTTCAGGGGACTCCGAACACATTTGTTTTGCCCTGACATTTAGAATTCCCTCCTAAGGCATGTGTTTGAAAGGAACTGCCGATCCCCTCGCTTTGGGGGACACAGGTAACCTTAAATACAGACTAACTCCTCTGTAGAAACCAGAGGAGGTGCATGGGTAGGCAGATGGCTCAGCAGGGTTTGCATGGCAATGCAGCCCACCGGTCACGGAGAAGGTTCATGGTGTCCTCTCCAGCTTCCCGCACGTCGGCAGGGAGAAGGATGGGGGCTGAGCGAGGATAAGCCTGATAACGCACCTAAGAGAGGAAACACGAATTTTTACAGAACAAAAGCACACACAAAGATAAGTTTATTTGGCCAATTATGAATTAGTGTGAGCTAGTAACTGAAAGTCTTCTAGCTGTCAGAAAAGATAGTCTACAAACAGCCTGACAGTAGAATCAGTGAGGAAAAAATACTTTTAAAAGGAGTTTGAAATCTTCCGTGCGAGGAAAAGAAATACCCTGTAGCTATATCACTGAGAACAACGCTACAACGTCTCAGTGTTTTAGGAGATAATTTGATCTTCAACTGGATTCCAGGTGAAACCAGGGTAACACACCAACCAGGAAAAGTCAGTCGGCTCTAATAAGGTAACACCTATGCAAGCCTCTTTTGCAAGCTAGCTCAAAACCAGCGCTTCTCCTTTCCCCAGGTTCACTGGAAACTGAAACACATCACATGCAAACACGCTCAGTGTTTCACCAAGTTTTCATTTGCACGCGTTCTGTTAGTTTTTCATTCACTACAAACTACTAAGCACACTAAGATTCACTTGCCATTTAGCCTTTATAAATGTCAGTGACATTTATACATTGTGAGATGCATTTATCCTTTGCACACTCCTATTAACTACCACAGAGTTGCCATAGGATAGATTGCTGCAAGATTTTCTCATTAGTAGTTAATTTATCTATAGAAAGGCAAATAAAAACACAATGCAAAAACCATTTCAGCCTGGGAGGGAGAGGTAAAGCACTTGGGCATTACACGCGCAGAAGATGGAAAGGCAAATAGAAAGGAAAAGACTGGAAATAGTAATGTCTTAGCAATAAATGCCACCGTACCAGGATCTGAACACAGTGAAAAGAAAAAGCAGATTAAAAAAAAAGGTACAAATAGAAATATTTTGAATTGTAAAGATATTGTTTTCCGATTGGAATAACAGTTCTATCACACACATTAAAATGTGTGATTCGCTTCATTAATCACACTCATTTCCTTTCCAGATATACGGGTATGATCGTACCTTATTTCACAGGACCAATATAAAAAGGTTGGGCTTTTTTTTTTTTTTTTTTTTTTTTTTTTTTTTTTTTTTTTTACCTTACTGGGCACTGTGTACCATCCACTATACTGAAGTGTGAATATACTATGCTGACAGCAATTTTTTTTTTTTTTTTTTTTTTAAGATTGTTCAGTCTGATTACTGTGAAAATCATTTCCACCTTGAAAGGCTTAAATGTTTTGTACCTGAACGTGCAGGCTGCAAGTGCCAGCAGCGTCTTTTGCCTACCTGACGTTTCAATTCCACGTTCCCTTTCCTGACTCAGAAAAGAGAGAGATCAGTGATTTATTTCCAAACAGGTAACCATGAATGAGACACTTGTTTTCAGGTTTTTGACTCAGAGAGCAAAGCCAGATGCAGCAGGAGTTAAATGGAAAATAAGACGGGAAAAGGATATATAGATATTCTTCCACAGCTATGTGGAACTCAGTTAAAGCAACTCATATTAATTGAGGAATTAATGAGGACTGAAGAGGAAACATTCTGGAAAAATTCAATTAAGCCAAACGCTTTCAGTTTGAAATTTCTTAGTGAATCATCAGAAAAAGGAAGGAAGGGTAGTTTTAACACAGAACCTCAGGAAAGCGAAGTTCAGTGAGACCATGGCTTAAACGCCTCCCTAACACACATCCATGAGTTACGCTTAATGTGAAGAAAGCGCCTCCTGAATTTACGGGCATCCTGAATTTTTCGGCTTTGTGCCGAAAAAAAGGCAACTGAGGTCAGGCTGAATAATGATCAAGAGAAGGGGGGCATATTTTTCAAAGACCAAACATGGCTGTGGAGAGCTGCCTGGAAAAAGAGGGTACTATACCCACAAAAAAGAAAAAAGAAGAAGAAAAAAAGCCAGCTCTGGATTAAGAACTGACCTATATTTTTTCAATCAATATGTCCAATCAAGACCGATTTTACAAGGAGAAACCAGTTCATAGGCATTCTTACGAGCCTTGCTTCAATAAGAAATTACAAAAGATTCATTAAAAATATGCTTTGGATGCTTCGGGGCAATTTTCTTTTTTCCCCTGGAAATTTAAAGAAAGTCAAAAAAATCATTCATGAGGAAAGACAAAGACTGGAGCAATGAATGCAGATGCAGACCCCAGCTGGTACAAATGGGCAAGGATTCTTCGTGCCCTTGCATTTTTTTCACTCCATCATCTTTACTCCTTCCTTCAGCCCTGAAAAAAACTTGTTTCAACCTCCTACAGAGAGAGGAGACGAGAAAAAAAAGTGCAAAGGACTTGCCCCCCACCAGTGTTTGCCACTGCTGCCTTTCTGCCATCCACAAAGACAGGATGACTTTGCGGATGACAGAATTTTCTTTGGATTTTCCTTCCTCCACGAATTATATCCTGGTAGGAAAACCACTGTTTCTGTCTGGGTAAGCAGTGTGTGAAGAGCACAGGCCAGAACAGGGACACCCCTCCCTTCTCCGCAGGGAATAACTTGATTCACATTGGCTGGGGGCAGCTCCTCTTTCTCTCTTGCACTGGGCACACTAACCAGTATATCTAGTTTTCTAACCAGGACTAACTAGTTCAAACTGCAATCAGTTTTCCTTTCTACCCAGGAGCTATATGAATTCCCTGGTTAACTGGTGACCTCTAACACTCCTAAATCTACAGGAAATATTCATATTAACAACTGTTTCAAATGTCGCTGCAATTTAGTAAACTCCTACTGGGCTTCCTATTAATTTAGTTTCACTCAATTCCTTCCTTTCCTGCAGATAATTTTTGTGTCCCCTGCACTGAAAGCTCTAGATATTACATTTTTATTTGTGCATTAATCTAAATTGCAGCTTAAACAAAAGGGACAGGACAAGAATAGCCACAAATGTGAACACAGTTGACTCAAGTTTCTTCATCCCCTGCACTGTGCTGGCACGTGTGCACTTAAAGCATCTTCCTCATTAAATGCAAAGTGTTGGAACAATATAAAATGCTGCCAACTTTCTTCTAATGCATCACCACTTTGGAATAAAGCTTTTTTTTTTTTTTTTTTTTTTTTTTTTTTTTTTTTTTTGTCCTTTTCCATTTGGGCTCAAGTGACTAGGTTGTGCATGAATAATTAAAAAAGCACCAACAAATGCAGTCTACCCATGTTTGCAGACAAAACAGAAATCCTGCATTTTAACAGACAGAGGTGCAATGAAAAACATCACAACCCAAACCCAAGGAAAGTCTTAGGTACTAATGGGGTCATAGCAAAACCTAATCATAGCGGATTTCACATGATCCCAATGTGGATGGTCTCTCCGTCCTTGCTCTCTCTTCCTTGCTTTCTCCATTAGAGGGAATGTCTCTCTGCCCAGCTGATGTGCTACACAATATATCAAGATGAAAGGCAGAAAATGAGCCCATGTCCTTCATCTCTCTCTCAAAAGCCAGGCGGTTTTCTTTCCCTTTTTTCAGGACTAAATTTAAAGTTCTTAAAATAGCCAACTAATGCCTCCTCTTCAACAAGGGAAAAAACTCTTTAAGTTTCCACACAATATGAACGATATTAAGCAGACATGTAGAGCTTGGGCAAACAACCTAAAACATGTACTGCAATAATCAGAGAAGCTTTTCAGAATTCACACAGGTGAGATGAAAAACATTACGTCAATGCTCTAGGAATGGTCAAAGCACTCAAGTTCTCATGGTCAGCACACACGAAAAGCGGCGCAGAAAGCCAAAATTGGCTTCTCTGGCAGGAGAATTTGTGCCGAAACTACCTGTTTGTGTCAATCCCCCAGAAAATGAATATGAGCCACCTGGGGCCCACAGCGTCCTGCCCATTTGCATCCAGCTGGAGCTGCTGCCCTTCACAAGCTCTTCCTGGGAAACACACTGGCCTTAGACACCAAGTCCCTGCTAGGAAAGCAATGCAGATATAAATTCAGAATTGTAATATGGAAAAATAATCAATATTCTTGGCACCCGGCAGTCACACTAAATGCAAATGATATGCAGTATATGATCCCATTTACTGACTGTGAACTGCTCCAAGGCCTGGCGGCTTCGCTCCTCTGAGTGGTCAGACATGGATTATTGTTACTGCTGCTTATTTTATGGCACACAAATAGTGAGCTAAGAGCTTCAGAGGAGAAGTGGAAAGTTATAGCGTGCTTATCCCAGGAGCCACGTTAATTCATGGACTGAAACCCAAGGGTTAGGGACTCTCTTTACTCTCCTGCACATCAGCAGGGTTCAGCTTTCACAGTTCTCTAACACACTCAGGCACCAAAGAACTGAAGGGGAAAAGGAAGGAATAATTCACATTGTTAGAGGGAAGCCTAGGGCGATTAATGCTTCAATCAACGTGCATAGCACGGCATGCGTTTCCCTAACAAACCAGAGTCCCACTAATTTAGCAGGGAAAAAAAAAGTCTAAGACTTCCTAATTTCAGGTCTGAGAAATCTGGGCACAAAAATGTTTAACTTCTGCAATGCACACCTCTAGGCCGACGTGGAAGACATCTAGCTTCTTCAGTTGCACACAGGAGGCTACTACAAATGCACCTGACCCACTCACTCAGAGCCGGTTCTGAGGAGCACTGAGTTTTTCATCCCTCTCCACAGAGGACTTCTCCTCCTGTTCAGGAGGTCAGGGAGAACATCGGGTAGCTAGCTGGGAAAACCGATAATCCCCCATATCTTCTTTAACCAGCAAAACACTGCATAGGGCAGCAGGCATAGCAGAATAAACATACAGTCCTCTTTACAGGACTAAGTCTAGTTATTATGTACCTGACTCCGGAAGATCTTCCTGTATTTGCAATTGGTTCAAACTGTGGTGGCACAAGGAGCACGGCCTTTAAATAAACATTTTTCCATGGAGAAAAAAAAAGAAAATTTTTCTTCTTCTTTTTTTTTTTTTTTTTTTTTTTTTTTTTTTAAGCACAGCAGCAACAGGAGTCCATTTGCTCCCAAAATACAGACCAGCGGACATAGATGCTATTTAAGGCATCTATAGGAAGTATCGAACAGGCACGGCAAGTACCTAAACATATAGCTTTCCTGTACTCCATTCCTGGGGACAGGTAATGGATGACTTTTTAAAATTAGCAGCAACTTAAGAGCAGCTCAATGAATCACAACAGAGAAGTCACTGGTAAACACGTTATGGCAAAGATCTATCTTGATTGCAGCAAAGTAACTTCCAGCAATGCTCGCACTGAGCCCCTCTGTTTCAGATCCATACATATTACCTCTTACTTTACTACATCCCAGTGGGATATATTAGACTGTACTACTTCTGCTCCCTTACTCATATGTCACTCGCATTGTATAGAGCTATATAAATCCCGGAGGTTTAAGTTAAGTTCTTGAGAGAGAAACCCACGTCTATATGGATGACAGCAACGCTGCGCACATCGCTGGGCCAATTCTGATTAGGGTCCAGAGGTGCCGCTGCCATATATATAAATCCATATAAATGCCTCCTCCCTGCTGGTACCGATCATTTCTTGATCCTAATGACATGTGAGCTTGAACGCACGTCCAGAACCGTGCAGGACAGCAGGGCATTGACAGAGCGCGGGGCAGCCTAGACCGCTTTGGTGTTGATGCTACTCCAGTGAGGAAAGGCACGTCCCAAGGCTAGGGCTGAAGAGTTCAATATATCGTATTCCCACAAATCCAGCAGACTTTGGGAAAAGCCTGCTGTGCCGTGCATGTAATTCCCCTGTTAAACTGCACAGATTCCTCTAGGCCCTCCTTTCCGAAACTGCGGTTTTCAGAAGTTGCCACATCTTTCACTGTTTAGGAGAGAATAAACTAATCTGAATACTTCTTTTGCTACTTTAATTAAGCTCAAGCTTTCATCTACTTGCACTTTCTTTAAAAATGCATAAAACTATGAATTAAATATATGCATCATTACTCATCAAATTGTTTATCCCTGTACTAATTTTATATATATACACAGATTAAATATTCATGCGTTCCTTCTTCCCTTTCAAAGCTTAGTAACTTCTAGTTACTTATCCGCACATATTTATGTTCTATTTGCATTGTATAAGTTGAAGATCATTTAGGTAAAAGCATCCTTTGGGACTTTTGCCTAAAAATTCAAGATTAAGTGTTTTTTTTTCCCTCTACATGAGTAGCAGAGAGCTGTCCATATGCTTATGTTAAGCCTGACAGATCTTCGATTACCCCTTAGCTTGTAGTTATGCAGCTATGCTGCAGTTTAGATACTTTCCCTAGTTGTTAATAGCTCAACACACGGAGACCTTGACAAATAACAACCAAGGTTATTTAGTAATGTAACGCAATAAAATAAAGCAGACTTTACCATGTATGCAAAAGTAGCAAACGCTTTGCTGATTTTAAAGCATATGTTTCTTTAAAGTTCTCAGAGCATAAATGATTTAACGGCTACGCACATGCACAAACACAGAATCACAAGCCAAATTTACTGCAAACTTTGCAAGCTGCAATAAGTAGGTAAAGACATAAATTGCTGGCAATTAGGAATTCACTGAAGAGGGTAGTTAGGGGAATTGCGCTGATTCAGACAGACGAAATGCAAATATATCATGCCTGCGTGCATGAGGCCACTGCACCTGTGCCCTAGCTAAACCACTAAATCAGCACGTGGGGAGCAACAAGCAGATCACGAGGCTGCTGTGCACAGCGCGGCGGGGAAGAGCCGCAGGGCTGCGCCACCAAGCTGCTTCTACGAGCTTCTTCCTTGTGGAAGCGCACCTTAAATAAAATCTATGGGAAGAAAGCTGTGGCAAGTGCTTCTCTGCCTGTGTGGTGCGTGTTCTTCGGCAGCCCTGCACTGCACGTGGCGAATGGTTGCTGGAAGTCGCCATCCCTTGAGCTGGCGCGTTGCTGCACGCAAGGTCTTCTGCCTCCCCGTTGAGCGAGGTGGAGGCGGGTGCTGCAGGAGCAAACGCTCCCGCTCCGCATCAGCCTCTCGCTAAAATAAGCCGTAACACCAGCCAGGCACGGGGGAAATCCGTTCAATGAGCAGCTTGAACGAATCTATGTTCAATTACTGCAGCTTTTCAAACACTGTGACAGTGTTTGTGCGCGAGGAAGATGGTTGAGACATCGCTGCCACCAATCATTACGGCGGTGCTCCTTCCTCTCGGGAAGCGGCGTCAGTCCGGGAAGGGAGCGCAATTAGCAGCAGCGAGAGACGCCGCGGGGAACGCGGGGTGAGCGGCAACGCTGAAATGGCTGCTGAGGTAATCCCTGAGGGAATGGGAATGACAGAGAGGACGAGGACACACGGTGAAAGACAGGAAAAGCAGGAAAGAAGGAAGTTTCAGGGAGATCAAAACGCACAGGTACAGCATGGTAATCTGGAGGAAATCAAACAGAATGAAGGGTCTGGAGGGAAAAAAAAACACACTTATTCTGTGACACAGCATTAACACTGTCGATTTTGTGGTGGACTGGTATCTCCTGCCACAGACACCAAATTCACCCCAACAGCCGCATCTGTCGGAGCACTGAGCAGAGAAGAAACAGCATCCACTAGGTCAGAGCTCTGCAGAACCAGCCCGAGCAGGGGGATATTCCTGGCCCAACAACACTGCCAAATACAATGTCTAAGGGCTGAACTTTGCTACGTGGGCTGAACCTTCCTCCGAAGGCCACTCTCGTTCTCCATCCTCTCCCTGCTCACTTTCATGAAGCTTTTGGGACTTCGGTACCTTCTGTCCCTCCTTCACCTTGAGTGACGGCTGCAGGTTATTAGGGAGGACCGACAGACAGACAGCAGGCCTGACAGGTAGACCAAACGCATACACTGTATTTCCTTAGATATCTGGGCTAAAAAGAGGATAAAGCATGAGAAATAACAAAGAGAAAATGTGGCGGTAGAGAGATGAAGGGAGGGCAAGGGGATACAAGGAAAGAGACGACTATAACAGACTTGAAAGGAAAGAGAATAAGTAGCAGAAGGTAGTGATGTTGCTGAAAAAGGTCTGGAGTTATATATCAGAATATGTGGTTGGTTTAGAAAGGAGACAGTGTTACACCGAGATGGAGAGATGCTCCGAAATGCCCCTGGAGTGCCCTGGGAGAAAGAGATTGGGGATAAAATGATCCAGGCAGTAATAAAGCGGATGCAAAAAGTCCAAGGAAAGAGGGAAAGGAACTGTGGCAATCCTGGAGGGATGCAGAAAAAACACACGGACCCATCTCTGGTTTGTGCAAAGCAAGATGCATCGAACTCCATGTTGCTATGGTGATTTTCACCACCTAAGGATCCAGGTCCGACTGTTTTAGGCAAATTATTCTTCTTATTTTCCCAGAGAAGTACTTGCAGCCTTCTGCTTATATATAATGCGCTTCATAATTCAGAATCCTGCCACTGCTTGACAGATGATTGATGGGTTCGCATTACTAGAGCTAGTCACAGCCTTAACAGGAAAGGCACAATTAAGAAATATGCTATGAAACAAATGGCCTTTACAACTTTAATGCCAGCTGAAGAAATGCATTTTACTTGAGAGAGATGCATAAAAGAGAAACGAACCAAAATTCAGTCTCTCAAGGATTAATTCCGTTAAAGAAGTAAAGGAAGGACAGAAACAGAGAGCTGTGATTCGAGGGCAATGAAGATAGTTGTGTTTTCCTAGGCAGATATCAGGGGGCACAAGAATCCTGTACAGCACTGCTACAAACTTCTTGCCCAACTTTTGGCAAGTTAACTTATGTAAACTCCTATGAAGCTTCAGAAAAAAAAAAAAAAAAAAAAAAAAAAAAAAAAAGTGTTTCAGAAAAAAAAAAAAAAAGAATAAAAGGAAGAATTTAAACCCTAACTCTGGTCTGAGTGGTTCACACAGCAAGAAGAGATGCAAACAGATCTATGTCACGTCTGTACTGTACAGATTACAGTACACAGGAACTGAAACGGCAATACTGAGCCAACCAAAGGGTAAAGGTTGATTTGGAATCCAGACATACCTGAACAATGCAAGATTTTCCTCCTCCTCTGAAATTCCGAGAAAAAAAGCATTATAAAAGTTCTTCAAACTGCAGGTGGAAGTTATTCATTCAGCACTTCTTCTGCAATGCAGTCCCTACCCTTTACAGGTGGGATGTGGTCCGAGGGACAGGATTCTCCCCAGGTGAAAACTAATGGCTTGGACCACATATTGCCACACACTGGAAGTGGCTGTATCCTCGATTTACTAATTTTCACCGCGCACAGTTTTTTGAAGCAAATGACAAGTATTTGATGGATGCCCATGAATCCTATTTAAGTTTCCTCCAATTGGCCACAACACAAGTGCATAAACTGCTTTGTTTAGCTATCAAACACAAAGCCAAGGTTCAAAGCTAGTTTGGGTTGATTTGCAAACCTGTTATTTATCTGCAGTATAAAAAGACACGACCCAGTACTCGAAGTCACTACTGATGGTGAGATTAAGACATTTTGCCTCAAAACAGGCTGAGAGAGCTGCTGGTTAGACTCTGCCCTACCAGGCACTGTGCCCACTGGTGACCTCAGACACTCAAACGATTAATGAAACAATGATTATGACATTAACTGAAATGTTAATAACATATAAATATTGATATATAATATAATGTAAAATATTCTACAGTTTGCACAAATGCTCTCCCTGCCAACCCTCTTCCTACTGTCTTTTGGGATTTGATACCACCCTTCTAAAGCTTGGAAGTTACGTTAAAAGAATGCATTAGACGCCTAAGCAAGCCGTTGCGATCAGTCTGAATTTCCTCCTGTTCCCACAGGACCCAGTCTTGCTGCCTGCTTTGCTATTTGTGTCAGACGCCCGGGTTCGCCCCGCGGGGACGCGCTCGCCCCGCGGAGCCGCAGCCAGAAGCGCCCCTCGGCTCGCAGAAAGCTCACACCGGGCTTCCCACCCTCACGGCCATTGCTACTGCTTCCCAACATTTAAATTCACACTCCGCTTTCAAGTGGAGCCAGGCCACCTGAAAATAAATGCTTAAAGGTTAAAATATATATTTATACATACATATAAAAGCAGGTACCTGAGTTTGGAAATGTTTTCTGCTTATGAAGGCAAATTCTGGTGACCTCCTTCTTCACAAGTCCTTAACTCAATAGTAGCCCCACTGAAGACAGGCAGGATAGATGTTGCAGCTGTTACTCCCAGAGTTTGGAGTCCCATAGGTCCTCAAATACCCACAGCCTGCCTGGGGGATTTACATCGCTGCCAACACACCATCTGAATACCTTGAATTTCATATTTATTTTCACAGCACCCCTTAGAATGTGAGAAAGGGTGGTACTCCTCTGGAACAACACTGCATGTCCATGCAGGCACACAGGCCACCTCCCAAGGGCAGTGGGATCTTTCTATCAGGAGTAAGGAATTTCCAACAGGACTAGAAGTCTGGTTGCAGAAAAGGCAAACTCAAAGCATTTGGCCACACGTGACCGAATAAAGTAAAACCATGACAGCATTTTTCCTTTTGCTGAAATGGAGAAGTTTTAAAATGAATTGTTGCTTCCTCGAGGCAGGGCAATCTGATTTACCAGGATGGCACAACACCAAAGCTACACGAGGATTTTGGGAAAGCACTTGCATAAGAAGATAAAGTAATCCAAATATTTGAAATATATACATTCAATACTGTGTTTTCCAGGCCATGTTCACTACAAAGTGCATTATTCTAAGAAAAAATGCTATAATAGGCACTGCATTAGGATGTCAGTATCAGTAGATCAGAAAAAAGCACCCAAACTGACAAGTATGACGTTGTTCCATTTACATTACTTTTTAAATGGCTATGCTATTTAAATATCTGCAATTTAAAATTTTTCCATTTTTCAGCAAATGATAAATATTAATCCCCCAGTTACAGTGGTTCCTTATTCCAACTGGCAATGCCCAAATTTTCCATTCAGTTAGCTAAATACTTCATAACTCATATGACACCAGAATATTACTTATGCTGGTGTCACTGCAGATTCTATATGTCATGTCTCAAGTTTTATGTATGTTCTGCACTGATTTCAGGTTCCTGCAATTATTCCTTTGGGATAGTTGTGGAATGGTGATTAAGACATTTATACAGAAGGTTAGGAGAACATTTATCCTAAATACAGAAGCCATAAACATTGTGTTTAATTTTCCAAATGGAGCTGGACTCATGCACACTATACGTTTCAGACATCTTCATTCAGCATTCTGCCCTTACCGTCACTCTTCAGACTGCCTTAATTTCCATCTTTGTGATTTCTCTCTAACATATGGTCTGGGCTTTAATACAGTCAAATACGCTGGGAGTCTTTTCACGGACGCCCAGTATGTTCTTCAGGACACTCTCTGGTAGTAATCCAGGGATAGGCAGTGGCTCCTTCCTTATACTATCTCAGGATGCATTCAATTAAAATTATTGAAATCTCTAATCTGTGCAACTCTGGGAGTGGGGGACCAGAGCTGGAACTACTTTTTCTTTTTCCTCTAGACAACAGCATTAAAATCCAACTTATGTCCCATAGCGGCAACATCTAGATAGCAAGATGACGGTATCCATCTACAAGATCACATCCAACAGCCCTAATATCCTACAGACCTCCTGTCCTCAGTAGGATGAGAAGTGGCCAAGAATGACCAGAACATTTTCCTTTCTGTTTCTTTATACAGAGGACTCCAAAGACCACATGGCTACTGTCCCAACCTGACCTAGCAAAAGGAAAAGCCACACATTTGTAAGACGAGGGAATGGAGCAACAAGCAGAAAGTTGCCCAAAATAACAATATATGAGACTCAGGTTAATAGAGGTAGCTCCAAACTACAGAGAACGAGATTGAACTAAAGTGTATTTTCAGATAGAATAACCTTTCCCCTGCTACAAATAGAGACAAATATTGCAGTATTCCTAAGTTAGTTGCACAAGTCAGGAATACAACAGTTGTGATAAATCACTTCATCTTATAAACTTCCTTTCTTCGGGCACAAACTATTTTCAGTATTTACAGTTGGCATAACTAAACGATATTCTTCCATGAACAGAGAGAATAAACTATAAATCAGATGCACGGTCATCCCCCATCACATTTTTGCAGTTCTCTAATTAAATGTTCGAGAAACTGCATGCTGCCTCTGATCATGACTATTCTAGTCATTAGTTACACTTTAGCAAGCAAACTTACAGCCACAGTGCCAATTAAATCTACTTAGCTGTATTTAGAAGTTAATTAATAGCAAATTAAAGTTCTGGATTTCATATTTTTTTGTCCATACATTGAATTTATCTCAGGGTTGGCATTTAGGGAGAATTTGCTATCAAATTATTTTCACCTAACAAAGAAAGATACTGAAATGTCCTTTGTGCTTCATCACCTAGTGCCACTGAAAAAAAAGGCTTTTCATGATCTTTCACTGAATATTTCCAAAGCATTCCTTCTCCCTCATCACATTTCTTTGTAGCTGTATATATTGCACTGGCATTAGCCAAGTTTCCATCAAAAACTGAACATCAAAAATCTTTCAGTATGTAATTGACTTCCCTCTCGTCCACCCACATTCTCAGGACAGAGGTACTCCTTCCCACTAGCAGCCTTCCAGATATGCTAAGACACAGAGGAGTGAAATAATCCAGTCACCAGGTAAGGTGACTAGAGGACAAAGGCATATGTAAGGCAGATTTTTTTTTGTCACATTAAAATAATTACATGGTAAAAGTGACTTACCTCTGAAATGCAGCAGTAGGAAAAAAGTTGAAGAACAGTTCAGAAAATAATTAAGAGCGGTCATAATTATCTGTCAGATTTACATGATAATTAAATGCTGCAACATTTCTTGTTTTTGTCACCTTATATTTCGGAGAGCTTTAGCTAGCTCTTTTGTGAATTTGCTTCTCTACTTGCTATGGGCTACACACTGTGTAGCAGGTTCCTGGCTGGGGTTGCAATTCCCTCCGACCAGGCGTATCCCAGTTCCATACTGTGAATTAATCTGTGTCAGCAACACAGAAGACAGCAAGGACTGCAATTCCCTAGGTTATACCTGCATAGCCACAGGGACTGATGGCATTAGTTTGATTATATAGCTTAATCCTTGACTGGATGAAGAGTCAGGAGCAGAAAGTGACCTTGCTCAAGCCCTGAGGCCACTCACTGACTTCAGTAGAGTTGGAAGTGACAGGAGACCTGCAATGGCCACAAAACAGGATTCAAGACTCAAACTGCTTGTGCAGGAGCCCGTCATGATTTCACAAGTCAATGGGAAGCACAAACAGCCACTGGAAATGGAATATGATCCACGCTTTCTGATAACGGTAGTTGAGTTCAGTTGTAAAAGTACATTAATTTAGCCCACAAAATTATTCTTCGCTAATAGAGCTAGGCCAACTTACACTAAGCAACCTGTGCCACAGAGCTCACTGAAACATTACATTTGTGTAAAATTTTACTCTTTTTCGACAGAATGATGCTCAAAAACGTTTGGGAGACACTGCGAGTTTATATAGCAATGTGACATACACTTCTGAGCTGCCCATCAACTATGCAATACAACTGTCAGTGTATTTTAATGTACTTCTTTAGAAAAGTATGTTGCTAAAGTCTCTGTCTCACAAGCAGACCACCACAAATCATCCGACACATTAGTTACATGATAGTAATCATGACCTAGAGAATAGAAACCAAGTATAAAGTTGTCACAGCAGCTACTACCCAAGACAGTTCTGAGGCATTCAATTATGAATTATTCTGAAATCAAATGTATTTAAAGTGGGTTTATGATGGCCAGATCCTTTCTTTCCACTGACTCAGCACGTCAGAAGACATAACAAATACAGAGATCCCAATTCTCCGTAGTATCTTCTGGTATCAATTTAAAGTAATGCTTCATCTGATCCTCTAACTACATTTAAATTAATTAAAACTCATTTATCACCATAAGTTCTCTAAATTACTTGAGGGTTTGAAGCCAGTTTTTCCACGCTCTAGCAAACATCTCCGTTTTCTGAGTGGGTAGGATGTGACCTATAAATTACAATGACGAATAACTCCATGAATAAGAACTTGGGTCTGGTTTTCATTAAAATTAAAAGGTCCCAAGTCTCTGCTGTCAGGATATCAAGCAACAGGGCAAAGGGAAGCAACGGGCTGTCAAAGCAGAGGGTGACACGTTACATCCAGCTTGCGCTGGTGGAAGGGACCCTTCAGGTCACGGGACACGGGCAGGCAGAGCCAGGAGGCTCTTTTTCAGGGACAGCAAGTTAAATCCTGCTGTTTCAACCTTTCCTCATGGGGTCCATGGGAACTTTCTGCAGCTTGCTTCCATGAACACACAGAGCCAATGTACCACTTAATTCCTGTATAAACCTCCTGCAGATGGACACATTTGAGTAGCACACCAGTGTGTTATTGCTGCCAGTCTGAGCGAGAGATGGGGTTACCGGTAACTCCTTCTTTTGATCCGAGGATTGTGGAAGTCAGAAGAATTTGATCAGGCTGTCAAGTTATGGAGACTGTGAGGGAAAAATGGATTTGCGGGAATTTTTTAAAATGCAGCAATGAGGCCTCCTGGCATTACTGTGCATTTCACTCGGACCAAAAGTACTGACAATGCAAGATGCAGTGGGGAGCTGCTAAAGAGACAGCTGAGTATAAACAAAAAGCAGTATAAAAGCAGCTTGAATATCCACAGGACATGACTCTGCAACTTAAAATTATACCTTTTAATGATGGGGACACCTGCTCCCAAACCAAAACCCGACAGATGGTTTGTAGAAACAGGGTAACCAGATACAGGTGAAGTATTAATTCAGCTAAAGAACATGCACAGAAAACGGAAATAGATGTTTATCTTCTAAGTTATCTTCATGGCCATTAGTAGGAAGGGGGCTGACATTTTCCCTTTAGGACAGTTGTATGACTTGAAAGGAGGAGATGGACGGATGGATAGAGGGACAACAGGCAACCTCTTGCCCTAAAGGGAGAGACAAGTCCCATGATGTCCCACCTTGAGGTGTATATGATTAGGAGGGAATCACGGGCGAGTCGCTGCTGCTCAGCTCTGCAATTTGTGCTGCCAGGAGATACTTTGCAAATGTGGTTCTTATTTACTGATTTATAACAGTGTCCTTCACAGAGTGATTTACAAGATTGTATAAAGCAGAACAAAGAAATGCTCCAAGTATCTCATCTCAAGTGAGCAGATAGAAGGAATTTTTAATGTTTGACCTTAAAGATATTGAAAGTATAATATGGTTTCATCTGTTTCCTCAAACGAGAGTGAAACATCTATACCAAGAAACCGCAGAGGACATAAACAGTACATGAAGTGAATTACCTGACCTGAAAAATAAGGCTTTGGGCAAAGATGTGAACATTAATCAGCATACAAAGATAAGGCAGCACCAAGGAATGAAGATTTTTCAAAAGAAATAATGAAGATTTACTTTTTTCACATTGTTGGGTGCTAAAAGGGAGCTAAGGTAGTTGCCCGAATAAAGACACGAGAAAGACAGATGGCAGAGAAGTAGATTAGATTTGTTATAGCACTCTGAAGAGATCATAAATATGTAATGAACAAGACAAAAAATGTAATACAGAAATGCCATAATCAAAAATACCACGCATACGAGAGCATATAGAACAATATATGCAACACTCACAATGATAAACAGTGCAATTAAATATGTGAAGACAAAGACCTGAATCAATTTCTTAATGGCTTAACTTGCACACCTTTGATGGGTAAATTCCTTACAAAGCCTTCATAAAGATTTTCTGCCTTTTTTTTTCTTTCTTTTTTTTTTTTTCTTTCTATCTTTTAAAAAGAAAAAGGGAATTACCTAGCGCATTGAGGACGGATGTGATGTCGGCCTTCTAAGTGCATGAGCCCCAGCTAGTTCTGTAGATTTTGCTGATCTGGAATACAAGTAGTCAAAGTCACAGTGTGAAGCTTTTGAACCTGCGTGCTCAATCCTACTACAGAGATATGTTTTTAAAGGCAGGATTTCATAGCGAGCAGCAAAACACAGCAATGATTAATACCCTGATTGCCAGTGAGCGCTCTGAACAGCTCTCACTCTGCAGACAGTGACATTCTCTTGCCAAAGCAAAAACACGGTGGCATTTCAGGCTAAAAACACAGTGCTCATTGAAACAGAAAAACACTCACTGGCACTGAGGGTAACAAATGACAAGGTCAGCGGAGTACACACACAGTCCGTACAAATCACTATACACAACACACTCCATCAGTCTAATGTTTAATCTATCCTATGCAATACTCATATTAGCCGTATTAATAAAGACTAATTTTTTTTTTTTTAAAAAAGGAAACCTTTGGCATTGTACTAAATTTTCTGATTAAATGCAATTATAGGCTCATTCAGCATCTTTAGCAGGGTTATTAATGGACATGCATTCCTGTTGGACACTTACCATTTTACTCTAGTTTTATGAGCTGGCTATTCACACTTCTGGTGCCTAGAACACCTCCCTTAATGCTCAGACAACCCAATCAAAACTTCATAAGAGTGTTTTAGCTTGTGATTCAGCAAAGGATCACAGGCTCATGTGCTTAAAGTCCTCTCGCAATCAAATCCGAGCATGTCCCACATCTTTGTGCAGGGCTGGGATAGAAGAAAGACACTCTTCTCCTTTACCTGCTGTGCACTCCTTGAAGGCTTCTGGATCCCCAGCAAGCAAGCCGAGCTCAGAGGGCAGCACTTTGGTAGCTCTCGAGCTTTGCTGAGCCACCTTGCATCCCTATGAGATGGCACCTACAGGCCACAAGATCAAAATATTTAATCAACACCTGGAACAACAACAACAAAAGGTGATCGAGTAAAACCCCTACATGTATGTAGATTTATGTACACAGAGGGGAGGTATACAGGAGTTTTAAGTAAACCAAAGAAGAATGAACAACTGAAATATTTCCTCTCAAGTGGTGTGCTAACCTTTGGCTACAGAATTTTCTGAAGTTTGTATCAAAATAACAGCTGCTTAAACAATACTTGAAACTATCCAAGGTCAAGTTGTGTTATCTTTTAACTAGAAAATGCAAATGGGAGGAAATACGGTAGCCTGGTCAAAATTTCTGCCCCTTGCCCCAAGGTCACTGAGAAGAACAACTGGGTAAATCATGGCAAAGAAAATGGAAAATGACTTTGGTTCCTATGGAATAAATGAACACTTCCTCATAGTTTGCTTTTTAAGAGAAAAAAAAGCAGTATGCGAGAAAGAGCAGAAGACAACAATATTCAGGAGAAATCAAAGACATTTGTGAGATCCACAGATTTTAAAATGACTCTCAAGAGAGAAAGTAAGGACACAATCCAGATTAGAGAACTATAAAATATAAACAAACCTTATTACAAATAGCATTTTTTTGATTTACTGAATTTCAAAAGCTATAGCAAAACAACATCCGTCCCTTGATCACCACTAAATTTGAAGGAGATGGGAAAAGTAAATACAATCTGTGCATTTAATTATTTTATCTCATTGAAACACAAATAGATAATTGCAGCATTTAACCAGGTCTCGTGTTAACTCTTGCACCCATGTGCGTTAACTGGGCTCAGCAGAGTGGAAGGACCTGGCACAACGTGGTAAAGCTGTGGGCCAGGACGCTCCTGGGCACTCCAGTTTAAGGTCTACCAAAAAGAGCTCTGGTGCATCTTAAAGAAATTGCAATTTCTCTGTATTAGGTGAAACGAGCTGGTTAATGCCTTCACAAGCCTATGCAGAAGACAAATGGTGTGTCCCAAGGTGAACGTTAGCAGGTAGTGAAGGGCTTGCTATAGTGCTGTAGGATCAGCACGGAACAAAATACACTTAAGTTAAAAAAAAAAAAAAAAAAAAGAAAATCAGAATGAGGACGGGCCTTAGAAATAGTATTTTCACCCACATACTTGACATTACCTCAGACTAAAAAAAGATGATCAGTCAATCAGCCACATATAACACATGATATCATTCACCTAACAAGAAAAAATGTTGAAAGGAAAAAATAAAAAACAACCCCGCCACACACACACATGGAAAATACATGGAAAGCAGAACACAACATGGAACGGGCTTTCCACCAGAGCAAAAAATATTTGTCCCTTTTGAGGAAGGACTCCAATTTGTTTGACCTTCCTCTTACCCCATCCAAAAAAAGCAGATAAATATTAGCTGTATTCCTGTAAAGCGTCAGATGGACGGCCACCAGGGAAATCAGTGCAATAGTTCCAAACTACTGGAATTAGCACCAAAATTGAACTGTGCTTTAAGCACAAACCTAACTGAAGGGGACAAAATCAGAGGTGATTGAGCAGAAAGTACCAAACTGGGAGAAGGCTGGAACAACGCAAGGCAGGTCCTGAGATGACTGTAGTTAGCATTTTCATTAGTTATCCTGGCACCAAAAAAGAGAGAAGCAAATGAATTAAACAAAAATGGCACCAGGTTAGACAGCAGTGGCTGCACAGAGGAGGATCACAGAGGCACAAGCAAAGCTGAATGAGGTTATGGACTGGAGTAATTACATGAAATAAAACATGGTAGTAAGACGTGCAAGGTCTTGCCCTGGAGACTTACAAGATGTTCAGCTGTAACCTGAGGCACAGCAGGTCCATTGGCTGGTAACAGCATGAGGATGCACAAGAGGAGGAGGGCCAATATAGATGGGAGAACAAGGGCTGTGATTGCTCTGAGGGCTGGAGTTGGGAATAAGGGCACCAACCACCCAGAGAGGGTGGTTCAGAAATGGTGTTTTAAAAGCTAATCATTTTTA
>VZSV01000046.1:1174133-1229484 GCA_013398735.1 Nothocercus julius
GATTATCTGCCATGTTTGATGCCATGTTTGACTGCAATTAGGGAGAAGTAAACAGGCTGCCCCAAGAGAGACGGCTTTTACTTCCATGCTCCCTGTTCCGAATGGCCAAAATCAGCTCAGGAAAACAGATGGAGCTTCGTTTCTTCTGCCAAGGCTTCATCTCAACTTGCAGATCTTGGAATGCAAGATGAGACACAAAAATGAAATGCAGCCCTCAGCCCATTCTGCTGGGCTCCACTATCTCAGCTGCAGCAGCACCGTACGAGTAACTCCCTTGGGAGACCTTTGCAGTTTCAGCAAACTGCCTCAAAGAAGAGAAAAAAAGTCTATTTTATTCTGAGTATTTTGGCAGCTGTTTTCAGGTGATTTCCTACATTATCTGAATGAAAGATTTTAAAACCTCCATAAAATCCAAGCATGCATTACAAGGAACGAATATGTTTATGATCTGACACTATGTCAAATAACCACATATTAATCCAATTCTAAAAAATGAACTTCTGTTTTTTCCTCCTGACAGCAGCAGATGTGCTACGCACTCAGCCGCACACGAGCCCGGCCACAGCACCCTTTGCTCTGCAACACGCTCGAGCCACAGGACGGACTCACTGAGGGCTCAGCGACTTGAATCCAACAGGGCTTCTGCTGTAGGACATGGTATCAACTCTGCCCGAGGAGCAATCGGAGCCCATCAGCAGAGACTTCAGAGGTGGAGTATTTCAAATACGTATTTTGGCAATAAAACCATCAATTCAGTGATATTGCTTTAGCCTCTCTCTATTACAAGCTTTTAGTTTTGGCAATCACGGTCATTTATGGTCAAAATGAAAGGCACGGAATAACACAAGTTATGATTAAACATCGTAACTTCAGTTTTTCTCTTCCCTCAGTTTGCTGGTAAGGATTTTTGATTTACTCTGCATTGGACAAAGAACAACCACCGATTTGTTTTGGAGACGAAACACGCTGATCTATTTTATCTCCTGACTTAGGAGAGAGGATATCCCGTAAAATTACGCTAAAATACTCTAAACTCTGCTTCCATAAATCATAAGCCAGCGAGAGCACGGCAGCATTTAAACAAAGCAAATCTGCAAAACGCTGAGCAATGCTATTGATATTTGCCACTGCCAAAATATGAGGTTTTTAGCATTCTGTGATTTTGGAGCCACGTAGGACAACGACAATGTGGCTGAAGAGAGAGGAAGCCTGGCAGGCCTTGTACGGCATCCAGATTTTAATGGGGCTGACAAGGCTCAAGGACTTTGCTGCTGCAATGGAGGTTTCCACTCTGCACAGTATTTTCCATAGCTGTGCTGCAATGCAATAAGCAACTTCACCAATGTCTTCAAAAAAAAAAAAACCCAAAGCAGCAGCAGTGCAGGGAAAAGGTAGAAGGCAGTATTACCATTGCAGGCAGGGAAAATAGGACTGCAGGTCTCCTGGCCTTTCCACGGTCTCACTGAACTCAGTGACAGTTTCAGCACTGGTCACCGCCCGATGGGAATAGGCTTAATGTCCTGTTCTCCTGACCACATTTACTTGTCCCTGGGGTCCGTGTGGGAATTGTGGTATCGCTGTGAAGGAAAATTGACTGCAAAACGGTTGGGCAAAATAGTCTGTTGCAACTGCCTGCGTTGGGCCGAGGGGATTTCAGAAGAGCACAGATCAGCGCTGGGAGGGAGGATGCCTCAGACGTCACCTATTCCTGCCATGTCAAGGCAAGACCAATTTTATCCCAACCACTTGTGAGGGGTCTTTGTTTTCAGAGCTCAAAAATCCTACAGCTACAGCAACTTTTCCCAGCGGTCTGTGTTTTGTGAAGCACTTATCCTTAGAGATTCACTGACACGAAGAATTTTGCACCGCCTGAGAAAGGAATATGTATTTCATTTAGGGAAGTACAATTACTGTAGCCAATGTTGATGAGGGGAACTTGAATTTGAAATGCAGGAGAGCGTCTCACATCCTGACCCATACAGCTGTAATTCCCAGTCTCTCCAATGGTAGAAAAGCTTCAATAGTGTCTTTCCCTCATGGACTTCCTGCTTCTTAAACTCTCAGAAAAAGAGAAAAATCTTCCTCTGATAAAAGTCAAATCAATATCGAACATGAGAATTGCTGGAAACATGTTCCTGTATTGCAGGGGGTTATGATGCAGACTGGAATAATTTACATTACAAATACCTGTCCTACTGTTGTAGGAAGAGCTGCAGAAAGCACAATGCAGGGAAACATTTCACTCTGCTTGCCAGTGCTGGCTGAATCTGAGCGACCTCTAAAGAGTTATTCTGCAAAGATCCTTTGAGTCCAGCAGCCTTATGATGTGCAGGCACTATTTATTATTCCTAAAAATAGGGCACTGTGGAGCAGGGTGGAAAAAAAGGCAAAGTTGGCAACTGAAATTCATCCTCTAATGTTCCCCTTTTCTATCTTACCTGAAAAGGCACCTTGCGCAAGAAAAAGGGAAGATGTGACTCCATATCCTCAGAGCCTGGACGCCAGGGAGAGCGACACATGCCCAGCTTGCAGCTCTGGCTCTGTTACAGCCACTGCTGTGTAACCTTGGAGAAGCCACTGGCATCCATTTCTCTGCCCATCTTCTTTTGCCATGTCTGCCCAGACTGAGCCACTCGGACCCCCTGGAGGTATTTAGGGGCCTAAATGCCTCTGTGGTCGCCTCTCTTGAGTCCCCCAGGTCAAGGCACTGTTTTTTATGCTGCACATCTAACAGTTTTGACCTTACCTGCCACACTCCATCACTTCCGATGGAAGGAAAAAACATATTGCGAATCCATGTTATAAAAGCACTGTATAAATCTATACCCACAATAATTATAGCTTGATTTGAACTGTTGGACTTACACTGAAGAAAAGCACGGAAAGACCAGTTCTTTGGCAATGAGAAGCCTTCCCCAGAACGTGCTCCCGAGCAGGCGGCAGCCTTGGCTCACTTGGCTGCCCTAGGCCACAGCAGCCACGTGCAGCAATGTCAGCAGCAAGGGCAAGTCACAGTCGTTTAAAAAGGCTCCAGCTCAGACCAGAAGCTGGGCAGATGCAAAACCACAGAGATTCACAAACTGTAAATCCACCTCAAGCAGAGTAAGATGACCCAACTATTCTATTCATATACTTACACACAGCAGCCTAAGGGACTGAGCACCAGGAACTTGTCAGTCTGGCTGAATAAAGACATAGCAAAATCCACTGCCTGGAAGTCAGAAAAATACAGTGTTAAAAAAAGAGGCAATCTCGTCTGTCGTTGAATGCTGGGCTGCTCCCTGAAGGCGGTGGCACATCCCTTTAGTTTTCCAGAAGCTGTGCAAAACCGCTACTGGGAAAAAGTCTCCTCTCTGTATACACTAATCTGGTTGATTACAGCCTGGCTACAGGGTGATGTCTGATGTTATACCTCAAGATCTCTTCCAAAATTTTAACTTTTCTTATTATTGCTCTATTTCTGCAGTGGCTCCTTCTGGCCTCAGACCTTGCCCTTGCTGAGTGTTACTGCGCTGTCCTTACCCAGTCCCTGCACAAAGGTCAATGAATAACACGCCTCATTTGGTGACTGCTTTTTTGAGAGTAAACAAGTACATTTTTTTAAAAATCCTCCCCCTTCCTTCTTACAAAAATAAACCAAATTTGACATATTATTTGATAAATTGTGTCATGAAGTACTGACAAAACCAAGCTATAAATAATAAATGCACTATTCTGCCTTAGACAGGAGAAAAAAAAAAATGCTTCCCAGCAAAAACAATAACAAAGCTGCTGTAACATTAGGTATTACATTCTAACAAAATGGCCAGAGCTGGAGGAGAGCCACTGTAAGATTTTAATTTATTACATGGTGCAGTATATAGTCTATAGGGATAAAAATCTTCATGTCTTCTCAAACTTTCAGATATTTTATGCAATATCTCTATAACACGCAATAAAAAGTACCCAAAAGAATGTTTTCATTGTCTGATTCCTTAAGGAATACCAGAATAAAATTAAAATTCGTATAGGAAAAAAGGAAGCCAAGCTATACATTTAGGAATAATATTTAGCTGGTATTTGAAATAAAAAATCTGAATGCTTGAGTAGCAAAATTTAATGTGCCTTATCGTCTATGAAGTTTTAATACTTTAATATTTTCAATTTTGACTTTTTGATGTTTTGATACATACTTGAATATTTCTGAAAACAGTCTTCTCTTAAAAATGAAGCATATTACAGGCAAGCAGAGCCTTATTTCAGTGATATGCTTGAAACACTGAGTGGATGAAAGCGAGGTTACTGGGTTAGCAGTCACTGTGATGTTTAGAAAATCTCACAGACCCACAGAAGTACAGGATAGTTCCAGTTGGAAGGGACCTCAGGAAGTTCTTAGTCCAACCTACAGCTCAAAACACTTGGTCTTTTATCCCTCTGCTATGTGTACTTTGGGAATGCTTCCCACAAACCAAACTCCAGAATGGAGATGGTGAGCCTTCATCGCTACCCAAATTCTTCCCGCTGCCAGCAAAGAGGGCTAAGAGCATCCTTGCTATAACAGCAGGAGCACAAAGAGCCCATCAGGGCAAGGGATTATCCACATTTACCCAAGCACTTGTTAGACCTAAGACTTGTTAGACTTGCTTTGGTGCTGTGTATAGGGCGGGTTGTTGAGAAGATGGAGCCAGGCTCTCCGTGGCTATAGGAGGTAGATATACATGCACTTATATGGCCTAGCAGAGAAGTAGGGAGATGGATGAGAAACTCTCCTCTGTTCTTCAGGCCTCCCCCTACTCATTTTCACATGTAAAATTCCAGATATTCCCAGATATTCCCAGATATATATATATTCCCAGATATATTCCAGATATATAAAAGTGGGACAACTTATGGTGTCATGGAAATAAAACTTGGGAGGCAAAATTGCCTTCCCAAAGCAAACAAATGCATATTAACAGATCCTATCACTGGAAGAGGCATAGGAAAGGATGATTATGCAGCTTTGGACCTCTAAGTAGAAGCAAAAGCATCAGGCAAAGGAGCAGACACTGTCTGGCCTGGGTCATCCAGTGTTGAGTGATCTCCTAGAAGGATCAAACAGAAAGCAAGATACCCCAAAAAGTCAGATCCCTCAACCTGGGTCCTCTTAAAATTAAGAGAAAGTGACCATTTGGATAAATCCCTTCAAGCAGAGGCATCTTCAGTGACAGATGGCTTGGACAAAACCACAGCAGCAACACACACATGGCTTTCATGGGATATATATGAAGCCATAGGAAGAGTACTCCACTCTGGGAAGAGCCAGTATTGCCAAGTATGGTGAGGGGGTCAAGCATTTGGGAGAATGGGAGGAGAATTTAACTGCACAGACATGGTACCAACCTCTGCAAACTGGGGGATCCTACTCCTCGCTGCTACCTGCAGGTTGGTAATGTCTTTCCTGTGTGGCAAAAGTGCTAACAAAAAGGAAAACTCTGAACAGGACGCAAACTCCAGGTCTCTGCACTCAGTACAAAGATCTCAAATATCCAGGAGGGCTGGAAAGAAGGCAGTAATTTGAACAAAAAGGAAATACCTATCTGTAGTAATAAGTGAAGGGAAATCTGCCTTCAGGTCTGTTATACAAACTGAGGATGTAAACTGTTATTCACAAGTTTTTAGATGATTTTCCACTTTTCTGTCTCTTCAAGTACATGTATACTGCGTATAAAATTATAGTTATGAAAGAATATGGTGAGACTTTAAAGTATATTTAAGCACAGAAAAGTGGCTAGCACAGCACCTAAGTACCATGCTTGTATCATGTCGGACAGATAAAGATGTGCTGATGTGTCTCTATATGAATCATAAGAGGCGCCAGCATTTCTGCCATAAATGCAAAGTCACATAAAAATTATTTGCCTTTAGAGACCAATTCTAGTGTTTTTCTTCTATTAAAGGCAGGTTCCTCTTAAGTCTTTGGATTTACTGTCACTATATCCTAAATCTCAGGAAACACCAATATTTTCCTCACTCCTCTTCCAATTTATTGCTGCATACGTCTTCCTTCTCCTTCTGGCAGGCACTCGTAATTGGTGGAAAGTAAGAGAAAAGCCCAGCGTGGTGCCCAATCAATCTAATAGTGAGTTGCAGTGATTGCTGGCAGACCAGCACTCCTGGTGGGAAGGGGCTGCCTGCTCACAAAAGGTAATAATCTTTTTATTTTGCTTTCTGGGGAACAAGTAGGCCAAGCAAAGAGCCCAGCACTTTGCACAGCTTATTGCCCAACAGCAAGGATGTTCAATGTCAGGTGCTGGGGCTGCCAGGACATGCAAAATCGGTGGGGTTTGAGGTTTTTCTCCCCGCCTTTTATACAGAGGACCTTCCAACCCCATGCATTTAGTCAGCTAATTTCTACCTTCCCAAGTACGAAGCGGCAGGGAGGTAACCTGTTCAGCACAGCCTGGTGCTCCTTGGTATTAATGGAGGACGGGAGTACCTTTGAGCTGTGAAAGATCTGGGCACACGTGTACATTAGAGACTGAGGCTGACATAAAAGCGACCATCTCAAAGAATTCCCTCTGCAGCTCCTAGCCAGCTCCCGATTCCCTTCCTTTTTTCCTTCCCTTTCTCGTGCTTTTTCACTAGCATCTTCCTCTGTGTTGCCTCCTCTTCTTCAATCTATTTGCATTGCAAAGGCAGAAAACTAAAGCAAGTCGTACAATGACCTGAAAGAAAAACCCAGCGCTTCTGAGATTTTTTTTTTTTTTTTTTAGGAGTAAAGAATTGAATTTTATCCTGTAAGAGGCATCTTAAATGCAAAAGCAACACAAATCCAATTTATTGCTATAAATATTCATCTGCTAAATAGAACACATCAGACCAAGAATTTCTGCTGAATTTCTATTACCTTAAGACCTCGCTCATTTTAGAAGTAACATTAAACAATGCTTATGAAGCATATGATATTCTGAACTGTATATTCTGAGGTGTATTTAAACTTCTAAAGCAATTCATGCAAAAATTAGATTTGGGCTCCCTTAGAAAATACATTCATGATTTTTATGCTCTTTTAGATAGACAGTTTCTTCTTGATAGATGAAGGCACGAAACAGAAAATTGTTTAGAAGTTTTAAGGATTACTGCTGTCTAGTATTAACGCTGCAACATGTGAACTAATAAGATGAAGCAAATTCTTCCTCTGGAACTCACTTAAACAGCAGTAGTAACTATAAAGTGGAACTCTATTTAAAGAGGTGGGGAGCATCTTTTTTTTAAGCAGCAAAGCAAAAAGTTACAAATTAAAATAATGCAAATTGATCAGAGTTGAGAAACACAGTGAGGAAATACTCCCAAACCATCACGAGTTGTCACAAAACTGACCTGTAAAACACCTAGATGCAGACACACACAAGCTACCACCACTTGCTTATTTTTAAGCACAAACATCAAGTTCGCTGCTGCTCCCCAGAATGTGGCCTCGTAAGAAAAGTGTCTTGTATCTGATCACCATTTCTCTGCTCACTCACGTGCCTCCCTTTCCAAGAAAAGGGGCTGCCAACACAAGCGGCCACCTCGTGTGAAAGCTGCCCACTGAGCCAAGCACACCAACATATAAAAGCTTCTTATTTTCCCTGGGAAATAAATCTGGTCTCTACATCTGGAAAGCATCCTACCACCTAGGCTTTAAAAACACAATATGACAGACAGGAAAAAAAAACCCTGCTGACATATTACTCTTTGCTCAGCCCAAATGGGAAACCTCCGTGCCCTAATGGCATTTTGGTTTCCAAATGAGCTCTTTGAATAATATCCTCTTCTCTGCTTTCCATTAAAACCGCCAGAAATTAATAATTTAGCCCAGTCACTCTGCACGGCCGCAGGAGCGGTAACTTTTGAATAAAACAATAACCATTCAGAGCCCACTTAAATTGCTAGAAGGCTTTCGAGCTTCGCTGCCAAGTAACTAACCCAGCTCGGCCGTCGGTAGTAACGGGGATTTATGGGAAGAGGCGCCAGCTCCGCCAGCATTTCCTTGGGCCGAGGGTTTTGCTTTTGACGCCGAGGGCTGATTTGCACTGGGCTCGGTGCCTGTGGACGGGCTCACGTGCAGGATGTCCGAGCAGCGACGTGCGCTGCCTTGTACATAACAAAACTCCTCGTAGCCGCCGCCTCCAACGGCGACGTTAACCCCAAAGCGCGCACGGAGCGTGTTGAGAGTTAATAAACCCTCCGGGGTTTCAACAGAGAGAAAAGAGGATCCAGACGCGGCAGGCGCCCCTGCATCGGGTCGTGTGAGCGGGGAAGAGTCTGGTACGTGCCTGTTAGGCGCTCCCAGCTTCTCAACAGCGTTACGTTAATTTTGCTGCTTATTTCCATTTTTCTCTCCCTGCGTATTCCCAAAGCCAATTAAAATGCTAACAGGAGATTTTAAAGGCTTGAGCTTGATATCAGGCAGCCAGACAAGCGAGGCATGGGACAGCACTGAAATATGGCTCTTTAACGTGAGCATATTAATAGAAATAATTGGATTTCTAAAGTCTCACAATTGCAAGCATTACCTCTTATCGTCCATTAAATCAATTGACATCCTGCACTTGTTATTTCAAAAGTGTTATCCTTATCTTAAAAAGTGCTAGACATATTCCTCTTCCTCTACAGAGAGCTTCTACAGTTTTCTTCTGAAGTATATGTTAGCCCCATATTGCTTCAATAGAGTCAGCATGGTAGATGTTGGTGGCCTCGGGAGAGGTTAAACTCCCAATTTTAGCTTTTCATTTTTATCAGGGCCAGAACTTCCTCCAAAACCATAGCATTCTGTTAAAATCAAAAAGTAACAAGAAAAAAATGGCATTTTACTAATGTCTTGCTAACTATAACAAAAGAGTTAGAGAATTTAATCTTGACTTTTCCAAAAAGTCTGTGGGATCTGGATGGTGGAGTGCTGCTGTATTTTAACAGTAGGCTAAGCCCCAGCATCCTGGGGAAGCTCCTGTTTTCTCCTACCGTTTATTCCTCAATTTAACATCATCCTTAACACACTATTTTATAGATACTTTCTCTCATGGCTTGAATTGTTCTAGGGCTGCTGTTGGGCTATAGGCTCCGTAACATGTCCCATATGGGCCGTGCTAAGTCCAGCACCTACTCAGTCCATGCCCGGCTACCCAGACTTCCTAGGAAGATGGTTAGGAAGCTAAAGAGCCAAACTCAAAGCAAAATAACCACAGCAACAAACAGAGCTATTAGCACTGGGGGCTCAATGAACCAGCTCATTTAGAGGTCGGGAAGGACCAGGGAAAGCACAAGAAAGCAGAAGGAGAACATGGCAAAGGAGAAGGGAGGCAATGGGAGGGCAGAACTACCTCTTTTGGTAGCAGTTTGCCATTAAATTGGTTTCACCCTACCTCTGCCTAAGCCTCACCTAACAGTGATGATTCTTCCTCCGCCCCTGGTGCACCCAGGACTCCCAGCTGGGACCCAACAGCCAAAAGCCAACACGGCAAAACTGGCACTCCAAAGCCAGGCTGCCACCCTGGCTTGCAGCACATCCCTAGGTACGTATGCAGGCCCCCGAATACCTCGGGAGCGAAGCTGCACTGGTGATAAATGAGAATTATGCCCTGTTAGATACTGTTTTATATCTGAGTCCAGATTTTAAGCACCCATTTAAAACATAAATTAATATTAAAAAGATACATCTAATCTTTTACACTTATTCACTTTCTATTACTTATTCCAACATGAATATTCTCCTATTTATAGTGTGATAAATGATATTCTATTTTTAAGTGTTCCTACAAGCAAGATTTTAGTTTTCCTTTCAGCTCCTTCAGATATTACCCTGTGCAGAAGTGTTCAAGTGCCATGGTTTTATTACTGCTAATGCAGGCTAAGTCATTTTGCCTGTTGAAATTATGACAACTACGTCACAAAGGGAGAAGTAAGAGCAAAAAAAAATATGCCTATGTTTCTTTTTTAATGGTTAAAAAAGAAGAAAGGGACTTACTCTTGTATTTCCTGGAAGAGCTGTCAGCGGAAGTTGGAGAGCACTCAGTATGCACCTTGTGGCCTCCAACATTAACGACTTCTACATAGGGCTGATCAGGAAATTGCTCCTCACTTGAAGGAAAAGAAAGAAACACTAAAATCTGCGTAGGGTATGAAGGTTTCCCCTGAGAGAGAATTAAATATTTCAATTGTAAGGTTGCACTTCTTTTAAAGGAAAGGGAGAAAAACAACCACATGGTTCAGTTTTAGCACTTCTATCCTCAATTCTGCATCTCTGTATTCAGATAGTTAAACAGCTTGTCTCTGCTGTTTTACATTTAAACATGGATTCCATAATGAAATACAAAAGACTAAGAAAAGGAAGAAAAAAGCATCTCTCTAAGTTTATGTCCTAGCACCAAAACTAGCAAATAATTCAATGAAAAAAAATTCAGGGCCTAAGTTCACCAATACAAACCTTCTGCTTTATGTCACCGCAGCAAATTTCTAAATGCAAACTGAATGTCTCACTCGCTTCGGTGGAGTGGCATCATGTAGAGAAAAGGAATCTCTAAAATTATACTAATTTGAGGCCACAAACAGGAAAACGCCTTAATCATAATTTTATGACACAATTTTATGGCAGTACATAGTGGAATAATTACTCAGATGCCTTAAACTGCTAATTTCCATAAATTAACATGCTTGGGTCTCTTTTAATGGTAACCATAACTTTGAATTTCCTGCTTGCAAGGCCTGGTTTTAGCATAACTACAGCACGCTCCAGTTTTTGCGTCCCACACAGGTCCCCCTGCCGCTCCGCTCAGCATGGTTTGGTATTGAGAGACCCAGAATGAACCTGCACAATTTACACTGAGATCCACCGCATACATCAGCTCGCCCATGTATACGCAAGCGCAGATTTGCATATTGAAAAATCACTAAAAAATGTCTGATTTCCGCATTGATGGGCCACAGCTGTACGGGCAAATCCTCTCCTGCCCCCTGCAAGCAGTTTGAGGCCTTGTATTACTTTGCTTTCACGCACACACACACAAAAAGTTAAATCCTCTTCTATCCCCCTACATAAACATCTCTGCCTGATTTTCTGATTTTTCTTACTGATTCTGCTAATCACATGCCCGTTCCTGTTTTCCTTTGAGCCTAATGCTCCCCGGCACCACTCAGTAATGCACTGGGCACCTATATCCAGCTGCAATATTTATGCTATTTCCCCCAGATTTCCTCAAAGGGCTGGCTCAAAGTCCCCACTCAGTTTGTCCTGCTTTCAGCACGTTTTGCACGGGATGAAGGAAAATTTTGTTCTGTAATACAAGCACCAAATCCATGTTAATCCTAAAAAATGTGCTAGCCGAACTACAAAAATTGAACCATTCATCATGACTGCTAAACCGCCTCAAAATCTGAAAATAAATTCAAATTGGACTAAATCTATTCTTATCTTTTTTCCCTCCTACAGAGAAAGCTTATTTGCTTAATTGAATGTTTTACAGCCATCGTCAACATACAAATACTTTCCAGGGCGAACAGGCACTTTGGGGAGCAAAGGCCCATGAGCAGTTCTCCGGCTGAAGCCGGGCTCTTTATGTCTATACAGAAAACTGAGCTGAGTGAAGTCAGCTCAGCTACCTCTGAAGTTGCTGTGAATAACGTCACAAGGCCTTGCACTGACAGTTATGCAACTTTCCAGCTTGTCTTGGGTCCCAGAGCTATCCCAACGCCCAGTGGTCATTCATCTGGGCTGCTAGATTGGCACATAGAGTCAAAAGCCAACTAGGAGGATGTTATCTGTTCTAACATAGACTAAAGTAACGGGAATCGTGGCTGCCTTTAATACATTTTCTCCCTCTTGTCATACTCATGGGGGGAGCAGTGGTAGGTTGGCTTATGCTGTTGTGCTCGTCTTGCCACCCAGTACTCCTTGCACCAACCAATCTGCTGAGTGTAGCCAGGCTGAATCTTAGAGATAAGCTGGATTCTGAGATTTTTCACATGACAATGAAGCCAGAATTAATTAGCAGCCATCAAGAGAAAATCTGAATCCTCCTACAAACACAACTGACAAACTAAACATTCCTCAAGGACAACAGTTACAGAGCAGTGGACAGACTCGCAGTGCCGCAAGGTGTTGCAGGATTGCATATAGTCCTCACCTCTCATCTTGGCAATCAAGCTACAGAGAAGTTCATTGTCAAAGAGCAATACAGGTATATGTATATACAGACCTGTACTTACTGGTATACTTAGCTACACCTTGAAATTCTGCTGCTTCAACCTGTTGCAGGCTCTGTATCTCAAAATGTTTTGGTGCATTACTCACCTTAAAGATTTCAAGCATGAAGGTTTTAGGCTTCTGCCAAAGTGTTTCCAGTTTATGCTCGCTGGTCTATCAAGCACAGACATCACAACCAAAAAAGAGAGTATAACATGAATAATCAAGGAATCTTCATATGAAAAAGGACAGGAAAAAAAACATACCTGCTTTCTTCAAACTAGCTCTGTAGCACATCTCATAGTTACACCTTCCTAATGTTAGCAGCATTGAGAGATGCCCACAATGGGAGCGTTTTTCACACAACACTAAAAACATTTTAAAGCGTAACCTTTGAAGAAAAGAGGAAAAAAAATGGAGCACTACTTATTACCTGGCTGGAACAAAAACAATTTTCACTTTTATGGACATCAGTTAACATTTCCAGTCCAAAAAAAAAAAAAAAAAAAAAAAAAAAAAAAAAAAAACAACCTAATTGCCCTGTAACAGATGCCAAGAGCCTCACTGCCATGACGAATAAGATGCACTTGGTTTTTAATGGCCATTGTAATTTTTTTTTTCCTTATGTGTGCAACATACTGTGTAAAATGTATTTTAGCCTTCAGTCCTTGGAAGCAACTTTGCACATTACTATTCTACATTAACTCCGTTTGTCGATTTGATGACTAAAGGCCTGCTGGCCAAATGCAAACTCTGCTTTCCAATCTTGATCTATAAAGCTGAAAAAGCCACGGGTTTGCCATTTTATACTAAAGAGCCTAAACGTACCAAAAGGATCATTCAGTAAAGATAAACTAGACGCATCGTCTGAAGGAATGTCTGGCCTCTGTACAAGAGCATCCATATGAACAAAAAAAAAAAAAATAGTGCCAGGCACAAAGATTTTACATATATATATATACGCACGCACACACATATATACACATACATATATATACATACATACATATATACACACACACATGTATATATATAAAAGCTTCTGGCTTGGGCCCTGACCCTGTATGTTGCCTGGCTCTTTGCCCTTGCTCAGCCACATATAAATTGGCCACAGAATACAGAATATCAATACTCCAGTGGTTCAAGGCCATGAAACCCAATACATTCCATGTCACCCTTCTGTCATACCTGCACAAGACTATCTCCTCTAATTTAAACATACGGAACATAACTTGTTTTGGTTTTGTTTTCCTCACATAAGCAGCAGGTGAAAATAGAGACATGTGTTATGGTTTGCTAACATGATACATTGCTTTAAATTAATCTTACACTATTAATGTTACTTAATGGACGTTCATGTTTCTCATTTGAAAAATGAGGGTCAAAGGCAGCAACGATCAGAGACAATTACAAACACCACTTAGGACCATGAGTATGTAAATATATGGGCATGTTCCGACTGCAAATTTACATTGCACAATTGCTGGATATTTTTGATGTTAGAGCCTAATCAGTTCTGCCACTATATGTGCCTATTTTATGCATTCGATGTCACCGATTTTTCCTCTTAAAATACCATGAAGAGCTTTGCATTTATTTTATTAACTGCCATAGGCACTAATGTCACATTATGCCATTCAATCACTTTATTTCTTTAGAAAAATATAACAGGTTAAAGAATTACACAGCTTACACACCTTCGTGCACCACGTCACGCGTCGCTCACAGGCAGCGGGGCTTGAGGCGAAGCTTCAAGAACAGGCAGGTTACTCCCTAGCTGCCTAGCAGGGGGGTGATTTTATTTTATTTTTTTCAAGTCTTTCTCTGCAACATCTGATATTACAAACTTTAAAGCACAGATATTTCTAAAAGGTCAAGACAGACACTGGATTTGATCCAACGATCCCCAGCCACGCAGTCTAAAAGTCAGGAGAATTTTCTCTATCAAATGTCAAGAGAAACTGGAAGAGACTTCAGTAAATTATTTCTGCAGCACTTTTATTTTTCTGCAATGTATGTGAGAGAGGCACATTTAAACCAGTTCTAAATCAACAATATTTTACAAATTTCATCATATTTTGGACATATAAAAAATTCCACTGACACCAGAATTTGCTCAGTTAGGATTTTTTAAAATGAATTTTTCACTAATGCTTGCTAATCTAAAAATCAAATAAAACTTTTAAATCACGCCTGAACATCCTTCAGAAACTGTCATCCTGAATGATGGCCTGTATTATACAGACCAATATAAAATCAGATCTAAAACATCAAAGATCATTTATAACCTCAGTACATTCTGAAAATACCATTTTTTCTCCAGTTTCCAAAAGCACAAAGAAATTTCAGTTCTAAACACTTTGATTAGATAAAATAGAAGTAAAATCATTAAGATCTTCCTTTGCTACACCAAGTAAAAAAACTTCTTCGGTTATATAAAAATTTACATTAACTATCTTGAAGCATATCCTGAGCAAACATGTTGCTAGCTTCTTCCAACAGCCTACCAAAAACCCTGTTTTATTTCTGCAATCCCTGTTTCTCTGAAAATTAAAGAAGCGATGTGGGCCCTGGGGAAAGCAAACGCTTCTGCTCTTTGCCTGATACATGGTAAGAAACACCATGTGGCCTCTCTGCAGACAGTTCACTCTGTCACCACTGAAGATACAGAAGCATAAATCATGCCCACTCTCTGAGTCATGTGTATTTAAAGTTTTAACTACTGATTCAAGAGATATTTTTTCCTGTAAATTGATTCAACGTATGATTTAGATTGCTCCAAACCCTTAAGACTTTATCTTTTGACTGGAAATAGTGAAGGCTAGAGGAATAGACTCCTCCGTAGCTGATGCAGACAAGTGGTTAAAAGGTGTTTTAGGTCATATCTTCAAAGAAGCCTATGGAGAACCCCCATAGTACTCTGAATTTCTTCAGCAGTGATCTACTCTTAAATAAAAATCTCTCCTTTAATCCCTGGTTTGGACTGATGGAATCACTTGATGGGTTGGAAAAGCTGTTTTGTTATAGCTAAACATGTGAAGAATACCATGTGCAGATTTCTAAAAAGATGAAAAGAAATCTATTTTCAAACATTCTGGAAAAGACATTGTTAAGCAAAGCAAGTGAAAACTTGAAGTCAGCATGGCAAGAAAAACAATAATATTAATCAAAAAACAGCTCAAACAGCATCTCGAAATAGTTTGGTAACACCAAGAGATTTTGGTAGAAATTCAGTACTGAACCACATGCAGCACTTCAAGTGCTCCCAAGCCTTTGGTGCCTGCCTGGAAATATCCAGGTGATCCGAAGGGATTTACCCAATTGGAAACAGCCCGGCACGTTCGAGTTCGCACTGGTGCTGCCGGACACTGCGCCAAGCACAGCATGCCCTGCAAGCGGGTCAGGATCTTGGTTTCAGAAATGAGGTGAAATAAAGGACTTTGGTTCTACTGTGGCTAGTGAGAAAAAAAAAAAATATATATATATGTATATATAAACCCATTCTTATTCTAAATCTGTAATTCAAAACTCTAAATCAAGTTGCATTTCTTTGAAGGGGCTAATTGAATTCACTCCTTTTTTGACTTGACCTCATTTTCGTTTGCATTCACGGCACCACTGAAGTTTATATGAAGAACTTACACTTGGATAATTAAATTGGAAGTTAGGGCTCTTAGAGGTGTTTTTGTTCAAAGAATCTTAAAACAATTTACAGAAGTTCAATAGAGTGGGAAGAAGATTAGGTCACCAAATGAAAGAAAATCAAATGAACCTCCAAAGTTGGCCTCCCCCCCACACCTTATCTTTGAGAGGAGAAAAATCCCCTTTGATACACAGATTTAATAAAAAGATCTAGGAACTCTGCACCCTCGTATCTGATGTTAGGCAGGTAATTTTGTTGTTGAAGTACTTCCAAGGGTGCTAACGCAGATGGAGTACATATACCTGCTACTTAAAAGTAATAAAACCCCAGGTCTGTATTTGCACAACTCCTAGGACTGGGGGCTGCAAGGAATCACAAATTTTGAAGCTCATAAATAACTTCGTCTTAAAAAAAATACATATATAATCTCTCACTAATCAGAAACAATATTAAAGAGGTTTTCAATTAGATATAAATAGGCTATATCCTGGGTTTAACAAGAGATTTGGGGATCAAGATGAGAAGAAAGGAGGAGGGGAAGAAATAGAAAATAAATATTAGAAGCCACCATGACTCAAAAGCATAAGGAAATGGTTTGCAACCATTCTTGTTCATTACAGAATTAAAAGAGAACAAACTCCTTTAATTTTACATGCTAAGTCATGCAGTCGCCTTATAAGCACACTACGAGACAGCACTGAAAATATTAATTCTGTCGTTTCATACAAAGCAAAGAGAGAGAAAGAGCAGGACGACCACTCCTGAATGATGAAACGCCTGCGGTGTCGGGTGGGAATTCTTCACGTTAGATGTATTCCTCTTGAGGGAACACAAGTAGATGTAAACAGATGGGCTTCTATAAGTAGAACTGACAGCTCCACAGATAGCTGCTTTCTTTTATATATGATATTTCAGACTCACCAGGGTATTCCGGACCACTCCGCCTAATTATTTCAACGTTTTGCCCATTTCGCACACTCACAATATAATGGCCAAATAGAAAAATAATTAAACAAAATTGCAGTTTAAAATCTCAACGGAAACAATACATTTTATGCCAACAAACCACTTAAAAAGGGAACTGTCTATTTTATGGATGTTAGTCCATCTGTTCACAATAGCTCCCGTGGAAGTATTTGTTTTGCTTAGAAACCCCAGAGCTGATGATGGATGTGGTGGTGGATGGGTTGGGGCTGACCCGCTGTTTTTAAAGCACCGAACACGGCTTTATTTTTTTGTTTGTTTTGCTGGTCTCACAAATGCAAAAAGGGAAGTGCTTGCATGTGTTTCCGTTGAGCTACTGGGCACAGACATGAGTTACACACAACATTTGGAGACGTTCCTCTTTGAAGAGGACATACCCAAGGACATTTTCTTTCCACAAGGAACGGTCAGGCCATACCCAAGGTCCGATTCACCTTTGTAAGACGAGGCTCATGGAGATGACGCCAGAGAGGAAGACTTCAGCACGCTTCCAACACCAACAGACCACACAAATAGCACAACAGCACTAATACCTCCTTGTCCAGCCCTAGTACATCCCTCTAAAAAGCCCAGACTACTATAAATATTTATGCTGAGCAACACTGTAGAGAGCCACAGGACTATCATCTGCCTGTGCCCACGCACAAGATAAATGTCAGCTCTGTGTTAATAGCTACAATTGTGCTCTCATCTATTAAATGACCCGGGTTTTGGTCATTTTGGATCCATTCTACTGAATTATTTAGACATTCATGTCAATACTACTGAAACCTGTAATTGAAGAGAACATCGGAGACGCCAACATCGAACGTAACAAAAACAGAAGAGCCTTTACAGCGGTAACTGAAAATACTAACAGAAAATGAAAGAACAGGGGAAAATATGTTGTTATAAGAATGTCCCAAGCAAGCCCCTGCTTCATGCAAGGCCAAGTGCCCCGGACCCAGAAGACAATAACCCCAAGAACGGTGCAGCAAGAGGCCAGAGTGACTCCTAGAAGCAACCGTCTAGGGAAGCGAGTCAGCTCTGCCTTTCCCTGAAAGGACCGGTGCTGAACTCGGCCAGGGTGCCCAGGTTGGACACAAAGTGCTTCTTGCCGCCAGGTCCTACCTTGCCCCAAGAACCAGCAGCACAAGGTACCCTATGCCCTGGTGACACTCAGCCCTTCCCAGCCCACATCATCACCCTTTCCTCCAAGCTGCAGGTCAAGCAATGGCAGTTTTGTCTCCAGACTTCAAACCAAAGTCATTCTTGTCTCCGAACTTTAGCTCTATCTCCAAGTTAAGACTTTCGGTGAGATTTTGAAGCACCAAAAGTTCCACAGGAGCTTTAGGAAAAAATTCTTGACAGTGAGGGTGACAGAGCCCTGGAAGAGGCTGCCCAGGGAGGCTGTGGAGTCTCCTTCTCTGGAGATCTTCCAAACCCGCTTGGACGCAAGTCCTGAGCCACATGCTGTAGGGGACCCTGCGTGTGCAGGGGGGTTGGACTAGATGATCTCTAGAGGTCCCTTCCAACCTTAAGCATTCTATGATTCTATAATTTCAGGGGGAATCACCATTTTACTTTCCTTGGGGGGTGGTTCCAGCAGAGGAAATTTCCTGCTTGAGCAGGAGGTTGAACTCGATGATCTCTAGAGGTCCCTTCCAGTCTCAACCATTCTGTAATTCTGTGAAATGTTTAATTATTGCAGTGGGATTGCTTCTATTCTTATTGATTTCCTCTCCTCTTTACTTGCTTTACATTTTGCTCTGATGCCAGGAATAAAGTGTTCACTGTGCTCAATAACCCTTTTCCCCTCCATTTTGTGTTACCAGACTTAGCAAGCATCAAAGCAGTCTATTACTTTGGGCAAATACAAAATATTGGTAACAAATATATGCTAATTAACTGAAAAGTAAATATTACAAGCATATTATATCAAATACAATTCCTATATGATTAGGCTCAGCAGCTCCAGCATCAATTCCTACTTACCTCAGATGTAGAAGTTGCCATAGCTGGGGAGTCTGTGCAGTCCTGGCACACCAAGATGCTCCGGGAAGACGGTGTTGGAGGAAGCCTTCCTGGCAACAGAGAATTTATCTGTCTAAACGAAGCCCATGATTCTGCTGGTCCCTCAGCCAATTACTGTGGGCAACTCTACTTTGCTGATGCCTGAATCTAAAACATTAATCATTAATTACAATCAGAGCTATACAATGCCCGCTGTAGCATCAGAGCCGCTCCAAACACAACTTGGCTTGACTGGCTGGATCACAAAATTGAAGGGAAAGGAACACACAATAAAAATCAAAAATCAAATCCTGGTCCCAGCATGGGCTTTTTCTTTTCATATAAGGAAAGGATTGAAGAGTGTTTTAAGGGCATTTGGGACTCCAGTCTGGAATAAAGCAGCAAAACAAGAAAGGGATGGATGATCCTAAATAAAATGCAGTATACCACCGCACCACTTCTCTGTTTTCCACTTGCCATCATATGTTTTACCCCTCAAAAGTATGGGGAGGAATTAAAATATTTTATTTTGTTGCCCAAAAGTTTCAGTACAAAAGGTTCTTCCTGCCCAGTTAGCGGCCATGTGTTTGACCATGTAAGCATTTGCAAAAGGATGGGGATTATCTATGAGCAGACTGAAGACTTCCTAAATTCCTCCATCTGGAAAAAGTGGATAGGCAAGCTTTGCACTCTCCTTTCTAGATCAGCTATCTAATCCTAAAATTGCATCCAATTTTCTCTGAGGAATAGTTTTGCATAAGCATAATCTGAATGCCTCAAAGACATCTAAATCATGATTGTCTCAGTAGTGGAATGGCATTAAGAACAAGCAAATGAAAACCATACTTTTATGAGAAAGGGAATTTTGCCTCAGGCCTCAAATTCATTCCATCTGGAGAAAACAAAAAATGCAAATGGCTAAGCCCCGTGTCTTTCAGGGACCTTGCAATTGCCAGAAAGAAAACTTTAACTCACAGGAAAGTTTTTTCCATCTATTCAATGAAATGTAAGTTAGAGATTATGTTAAAAACAAAATGACTATATCCAGTCTCCTGAGTATGTCTTTGCTGAGTTTTTTTTTTTTTTTTCTTGAAACTTCTGGACAATTTGAGGACAATTCCAGGAAAAAAAAAAAAAAAAAAAAAAGGGAGGTGGGGGAAAGGAGAATCTACAAGTGGAAAGAAATACACTCCAGAACTCCACACACCATAATCAGGACACTTGAAAAAACAAGGATGCCATCTAAAGTTACAATTTTTGCCCTCCTGAGCCTTGAGTCCTCACAACTTCTGGAAACACCCAATTCACAGACAATGTCTAAGCATGGGCAGATGTGCAGGTGTTGCTGAAGAATTTCAGTACGCTCAAGAGCTTGAGAGGATCCTGAAAGGAAAGCACCTCCCGGACCAGAAGAGTCACGGGTGATAAACTGTTACTTGTAGGAGTTGAACATACTAACTCGCATCCATTGCATTCTCATTTAGACTAGATGAGAGAAGCACAGGGAACAAATATTGTTGGCCAGCATGTTTGTTTTGTTGGCCTGCAGGCTTGAAAAAGCAGACTGGCAGATACTTCGGTTGAAGGAAAACAGAAAAAGCACAGCATCATTTTTATTTAAAGAAGATCTTATGCTTGCTACTTTTAAAGCTCTGAAAAGGGGTATCTAAACAAACACCACAGACACAGTCCTCTCTCCTCCTCCCGGATCCTGAAAACTTATAACTTATCAAGTGGAATATCTATCCCAAAGAATCAGAAATTTTTCTGAGTAGCCACAGGTATCCATGCTAAATTACTAGTGTATTACACAAGAGGTAAATAACACCCCTTTAGAGTCCAACCACTTTCAAAAAGATACTGGATAAATAGAAAATTGGATTAAAATGTGCCTTTTACTTATTAAAACAATACTATACAAGCATACAGTTTTTACAAAAAAAAAAGGGGAAGGCTAAAAATTGTTTCGAGCTTGTTTCAAGACCATTGTACATGAACACATCGAAATATAAACCTTGCTTCTTGAAAAGAAAATTTTGAGATGGAAAGCAATAAACTCAAACCAAATTAACTCATGCTAATTTACTTAGGCTGTCATAATCCCTCTCTTTATTCCTTTTTCTCCAAAGTACCAAACCTGAATGGGCTTTCTCTCCTTCTCCCTAAGTATTTGCTTCCCATAGATGAAGTCATCCGACTTCTTTTCATAAGTATGCACAATACACTCACCAAAAAAATTTGGATGGTTTGAACTAACCAATGACTCTTCTTCATGGTTAAAAATTGGGCTAAATTCAACAGCGACAAAGCTGCACCTCACTGACCCTTACAGATCTCCTGAACCATGTAGGCAAAGAACTCCATTAGGGCCATTCCATCTCACACATTTAACGTACAGAGAGTATCCCATAAAGAGTAGATCTATTTAATATCTTATTTCATAAATCCCTTCTTTTCATTACAACCTGAGTGATGAGTGCAGTATTGATCCATTTCTTTGCATATAATACAGCATGCTTCACTCAAAGCACAAAACCTGGAGCGCTGTCGATATTTAAGAGGTGCTTTCATGGAGGAAAAAAAAAAAAAAAAAAAAAAAAAAAAAAAGGAGATGTGACCTTCAGGGGTCCTTACTGCCTGGTTGTCTGCAGGAATATGCTAATAATCAGGAGGTGAAGCTCTCAAACCTAAACCAGGCTTGCGGGGAAACTATGCAGGCTGAGTGAAAGGCAGAAATTCTCATTTAATAAATACATTCAAAGGGGGAATCTGCTAATTGTAGCACTCTGAGAGCTGGAATTAATACAAGCAATCAATATAAAATAGAACATGTGGACCTAACTAATTCACAAGAGTTGTAAATGCTGGAAGTGAAATGTTGAACCCACTCACATTTTAAAAGGCTTGGGTCTAGTCTTAGCAGGACTACAAAAGGAAAAGAAAAATACCCCAGCCCATCCTATGGAAAAACATTTTTATTCAGTTTGCAAAACCTCTTGGAGGATTCAAATTTTGGTAAGTTATGTCCCACCTGGGAGGCAAAACCCACCCCTCAAATAATTTGTGTTTGCATTAGTTTAAGGTAAAGATGGCAAAACCCACGTGGGCAATCCCTCCGTTCACTCTCAGAGCAGACTTGTTGCTCATGGCCACGCTGTAGCCAGCTGCATCCCCAGCGGAGATTGCTGCTCCTCCTTTGAGGATGACACTCACCCAGGCCAACAGCAGCAACCCACTCAACCTGGGGTCCTCAGAAAATAAAAGCCCTAAGAGGTCAAGGTAATGCTGTTAGGTGGCACAACACTGGCTTCCAGAACACTGCCTTTATGCTGGCTATATGCACACGAGAGGGGAATATTTAGTACTCCAGGAGCTGCTTGCAAAACGCTGGCTCCATTAAACAGCTGTCCATCTCGTGGCACCCGAGGGAAGGACGCCTTCCTCTCTAACGAAGATGAAGAGAATATCAATGGGGCTAATCTCTTCAAAGTGCTCTGAGCTCAAAGCAATCGCCTCCGGTCTACACGGTCCCCACCCTCATTAGCTCTGCAAAGAAAACACACGCAGAGACAAAATACTACCCTGCATCCAAGGCAAAAACTGTATAGTAAGGGGTTTCTAAGCCACCTCCCTTTCCTTTCCTTTCCAAAGGACAACGATTGTATGCATTTTAAATTGTGTGTGTCCTGGAAATTAAGCCATATATTTTAAGAATCTCTTTTCCTTCTACATATTTGCCTATTGACAAATGGTCATGGCACAGCAGAAATTACAAGGCACAGCCCTTCTGCTGATCTACAAAGAGGGAAAAATCCTTTCAAAACCCTGCAACAGCCAGAAATAAGGAGAGTGATAGTCACATACCCCATGAGATGAGGAGACTAAATGATCTGTCAATCAGCTCATATTTATACAAGCTCCAATTTACCCACAGCCTTCAAATTAGAGAAATTTACGGTCAAGGCAACAAATGTTAAGAAGAGAGAAATGTAATACAGCAGCACAGAGGGGAAAAGTGAGAATTACAAGACAAGTAATTATCATTGAATAATCTGGCCTGCCAGCACATCCTCTTACTCCCACACTCACCATAGGAATAATTAAGGATGGTCAACAGATGTCGTAAACCCTCCTTGGAGAAAGAAGGCTGACGTGACTGTGGTGCTGGGAAGACTTCAGGACTAAGCAGCACGATCAGGACTAGAAAATAGGTCAGGGATTGTGTACACCAACTCAGACAACATGGGAATTTCTCCAGGGAATCCACTAATGGATTCATCCCCTCAAACAAGCAGCCTGCTGAGGCTTCCTGGGGACAAAACATCAACACTGGTGCATTGTCTAGTGTTACTTTTCTATGAGCCTGCAGTTGGGACAACAGCACCAGTTCATTGTCAAGGCAGGGATGTGAGCTTGAAGAACAAAGCACAAAACCCTCCTGTTAGTATGGACAAGGTGAAACAGCCCACCACCCTCTCCTTCTAAGGCCTAAGTTTTGAAAATATCTTGCTTCTCTAAGAACATCAGTCAATAAATGGTGAATCTGGAAACTTATTTCCTGCAGATCAGTCTAAAGAAGGAAGCACATTCACAGATCTACCAAACACTTGCAATACAGACTTTAAAAACAATCTGAGGAGGAAAGGAGAGAGGAGGAGAACATATTCCATGTTCCTCAACCCACCATGCGGGTGCGATCCACGGTTCCTCCGTTATGCGAAGCTTTCCCGTTCCATACCCAAGTATCAAGCTGATTCCTGTGCTTACGCCTAGCTTCTTTTGGAAGGAAGGAGAAAGCTTAATTGCTGCTGGGATCGCTGCTTCTGCGACGCTGTGCCCCACGCTGGTCCGCTGAGAAGGCATGGCCAGAACAGTGCTCAGAACACGGCACAGCTCTTGCAGATGGTTTCGAGCTAAAAGAAGAGAAAAACTAAAAATGTTGGTCATCGAAGAACAGGGAAATAAGAGATGAGGGCGGCTGCACTGGTGCCCTTCAGGCAAAATTCACATGAATGCAGAACAAGTTAAGGTAAAGATAATATAGAGAACATGATAATCCTTAGTTTGTGCAGAAGATGGCAGATAAGGATACAGCAAAAAGGCCCTGATCTTACAATCGATCGGGAGTACTCACCGATCCTGAATATGGGAACAGGAGCAAGTCTCCCTGCAGCGTCCAAACCAACAGTGAAGAAAGGGCTTCTGATGGGACAGACATGAAGCAAATCTTGATGGAAGAAAGGAAAGGAACAGCAGTGATGCACAGTGATAGCTGATGCTCTTCCAATAGACATGAAAACAGCCCAACTGAGAAGCAAATTGGGCTAATTTCAGCCATCAAACGACTTGAGAGGGGCAAGGCAAGGAAGGGTGGGATAACGGATGGAAAGAAGGAGAATTAAAGAGAAAAGAAGCAAAGACGAAACCCAGTGCTCTGGGAAAAGAGCAAATGCTTCCAAGTGGATAGATGTATTCTGAAAACATGACTTGATAATGTTGTCCTGTCAGGCAGAGCTACTTGAAAGTCACTGTGATTAAGAGCAGCCAAAAGTGATTAAAAAAAAAAAAAAAGGAAAGAAAAAGATCCACAAGCCATCTGATTTCAGTGCAGAAAAGCAAGTGCCGGTACTAAGTGCTAAGTACATTTATGGCTCTGTCTGCCTACCCTACGTAGGAAGGCCCCTTTGCATAGCGGGCCTCAACGGCAGGGTTTGCGGCGCTTGCGCACGAGGGCCCGATCCACTCTCACCTGGGTGCCCAATCCATTGATGCCCGAGGGCCCCGTTTACATCCTCTCCATCCCCGTTTGTGCGTAGTGTTAACTGGCAACTCATCAAACTGAATTGAAACGCCCCGAGTCCAGAGGGGTTTGCCAGCGACTGCACAGGCGTACAGGGGCCCAGGCGCCGAACCACCACGGGGAAGGCACCCCGAGGAGTCAGTTCTCCCCGTGCTGTGTGTGGGAACACAAGGCAATAAAGTGCTGCAGCGAGACGAGCTCCGTACTCGGAAGCGCGGGTCACGGGGAAAAGGAAAAGAGAAAACCCCGCACACGTTAACACCAGCATCTCACTGCACTTCACAGGCAGAAATCAGACGCTGCTAAAAAGATTATCGTGGTAAATCCCACGCCAGAAGATTTTTCTATCTTGAAGCCTAACTTTAGCTGCAAGAGGGAAACAAATATTAAAAAAATAAGGAAGGAAAAAGAGGGGGGAAAAAAAAAAGAGAGATATCAGGATACCTCAATACCTGGCCTTTGTGGCCAAAACCCCAACTGAAACTGAGCAGCTCACAGCAGGACCAAACCTCTAACTAAATGAAACTGTCATAGAGGAAAGTCAGTATTATTTAGGTTTATTTTACAAAACAGAATATATACTCAGTTAGGCACTATATGAACTTACAAATACAATTCACACTTTTGAACTTTCTTCCTCATTTTACAAGGATTATTTCTGCCAGCTCTGTTCTAAGCATGTAAATTATTACCAGATAAAACAATCTGAAGACCGTAATTCCGGGACTCTGACAGCTCAAAATCAGCAGAAATCCTGACAATCTGAGATTTTATCTCTGTGCCTTCATCCCCCAGGAGGCCAGCGGGGACTGCCTGGGGCAGTAACATTAGCAGGAATAGCCCAAATAATGTCTAGTGCAAATATTGATGATTCTTCATCAGTGGCACACCAGGAAACCTCATCAAGCATAATTCTGTACTGAGAAAAGGGTGGATAATACAGAGGCACAAATTCACGAGTCCATAGTTTAACACCAGCAATAAATCAAGCCTGAAGAGCGAGCAATCCCATGGCCCGCTGGAGAAGTGGCCTGCTCGTAGCGATGCTCCTGGGCAATGCGTCACATGAGAGCGTAACTGAGAGAGTATAATTAAAGCAAATTAACCTTGCTTTTGGATTGCACCGCAGAGTCGTTACCCTGACCCCAGCATGTCCAAATGTGGTACCATTTATAGAAAATTACATAGAAAATTCTCAATAATGTTTCTCCTGTTTCCTATCTCTCACCCCCAGAATTCCTATTTCCTAAAGTAACTCACTTCTACAACAATGTAATATCTTTTAACATATTCTCTCTTGATAAAAATAGGTACATATTTCCCCTTTGAGATGTCACTATATTTTTCAAAATATTGTTCACTTCCCCTTGACCTTACTTCAGTGGCCATTGATTTCGGACTGTTGTCATTGCATCAGGGAAAGCTGGCTTGTTTGTTTCTAATACATTTTGATAATAATAAATATATCTTAGCGTGTAAACCAGAAACCTGCACAGCTTTAGAGTGTTATGTATTGCACCTTGCTGTGTTGGGAATAATCGCATTAAGTACATTTTTCTAAACAGCAGTTGGAAACACTGAAGGTTTAGACAAAAGAGAAGCATGGTATGAAATTTGACTGCTACACAAGAATTTAAGTACAGAGAGATATCAGTTAAACTATGAAGAGATAAAACTGAGTATATAAAAAAATTCATCTCCAGATCTTGCAGCCTGTCTCGCGCGCTGGCTCCCCTGAGACCGTGCGCAGGACACACCATTAAAAGGATGTGTTTTTTTTGTGCTTTAGATGTAATATGGACCCAGGCCCCCGGTGGGCTGAGCCCCATGAGGCTCCCTCACCACCTCTTCCTCCACGACCACGAACCGTTTGCAGCAGGACGGAAGGCGAGAAGGAAGCCCACACGAAGTGCAATGCCGTAGAGATCCCGTCACTGCACAAACACACCAAATATTAACGCCCACCGCTGAGCTGCGTCACGGAAAAGCCAAGGCGAGAGAAACCATGGAGCAGCTGAAGGCCCAAGCTCCATAGCCAACACCTCTCATTAACTCCTCCAAGACCCGAGTACAGCTCTGAAAAAGAAGAAACTGGCTACGTGGCCAAGCATTTTGCCAAGGTTTGCATGCTGAGCAAGGACCACCCACAATAAGGCCACCGCATGAGCCCCAGTGCCTTCTCAAGCTCAATCTTGGGACTCCCTCTTGGTTAGGCAACTCCCAGCCAGCATATAACACTCTCACAAACAATACCACCCTTTCTAAACCAAATGTAAGATGCTTCTCTCTACGTTACACTTGCAATGACAATTACTTAGAAAACAATACAGAGGAAAACCAAACAGGAGTCGGACTTCCATTAGCTGGGGTCTTATTATCTCTGAAGTCAATCTCATTTGCTGATACTGCCCATCTTCTCATAAAATCCTTCTGTCATTATTAGCTATAATTTAAATAATTACTGGGCAGTAAAAAAACTGCTCAAGCATGGCTCTCTAAGCTAGTCATTAAGTCCACCTGTAGCAGTGCAGCATGGCCTGTGTGCTCGGCGCTCAGTGCATTCAAGTATTTTACATTAGGTGCTATAACATCACCAGAAGAGACGGACGGTTACAGCCTGTAATTAAGCCACATTTTGATAAGGTCAGGGAAACCTATCCAAGCTTCCTCAAATGCAGGTCCAGGGTCCCATGCCTGTCAACCTGTTCATTAAACATACGACTGCCATTTTTTTAGTGTGGGGGTTTGGACTGTTTGTCTTATTTTAACACGGTGATTATTTTGGGCTGACTCCCTCAATTGACCAAATGTACATATTGGTGAGTAAGGGTTTTGGGGATTTGTTTTTAATAATTATACTGTGGACAATACAGGAAAATCCTGTTTCATCCTCACCAGATCTGTCTTTCCCACGTGAGTATCCTGGGCCATCTTAGCATTACTCAGATTTGGCTCACTGGGAAATAAGGCTGACTTGCTAACAGTAACCCAAAGAGTTGCCTCCAACCTAGCTCTAAAAAATACCATTTCACTCAAGCGTGGTGTAGCAAATGCATTCCTTCCAGTCCCTGCAACCCATGAATCAAATTAAATATTTTTCCAGGGATAGCAGTGTGCTGGCAACGGTGCTGTGCCTGGTGTGACTGGGGCGGGATGCCTAATTAGGTCACGCAGGTTCTGTCGCTGCTCAAACAACATGAGCTGTAGCAAACTCTTTTAGCCAGCTATTCCTGTATCTTTAGCTAGACATGATTGCAGCCCGTCATATTATGCCTTGCTGTGGTCATTGATCCCAATTTGATACCTCTGTTTTGTGGTTACTCCTGCAGAGAAAGTTTTGGGTTTTGTCCAAACGATGGGAAACTTTGCCCATTTAGATTACCTAAAGCTGATAACCCTTCTAGTGGAAAGTTACCATCTGGCTGAAAATATTGCTACTGCATTTTGCAGGGATGTGACTCCTTTGCAAATGACCCGCCATCATATTCCAGGCACAAAGATGCAAAACTTCTTCAAATCCTTTGCGTGAAAAAAATGAGCTCTTGTTCCAAACCACAAACATACACAGCATAGCATTTAAATTTCTCTTTGGGTAGCTGTCAAAAATGGACAGTGTCAATGTATTTTTTTTTCCCTTGGAAACGAAAATAGCTTATTTAATAATACAGTAAGAGAGCTCTGTGAAATCCCTATACAAATACTATAGAATTGATAGCAAAGTTTTCTTCCAAGTGACTCAACAGATTGATATTATGTATTCCACAGTGTGTGGGCTATTGTAACAAGATATCATACTATTATTATTATTGAAATGATTCTTTCATTCTTTCTCATATTTTACGCAAACATTGTATTTTATGCATATAGTATGTGTGCATAACATGTAATGCATTCACATAAATATGTCTCAACAAAATTACACATATTTATTCTATACATTACATACTGCTATATTGTATTGCATCATATTATACTACCCTGTTCAAGAAGGATTTACTGAGCTACGATTTTATTCTGTGCTGCGATGTGAATGCTTGTCCACACTTCGGAATAAGATTAACATTGTTTTTAAATGAAAAAATGGTATAGTTCTTTAAAATAGCCCTACTTAAAACAGAAATGCACCTTCACTCACAGTATCACTGACATACTAATAGAGGGTTGATGGTGAAAAATAACTGGTTCCTTCAATTATTTGCGCACAGGAGGCAATCTTTCCAACACAGTGAAGTTCTGAGGTAATTACAGGAGAACTTAGTAAGGCTGGTTATGAAATGAAACCATGGAATAAGTAAATAAAAGAGGAAATAGGAGTGAAGAAAAAGCACCAGTAGAAAACAAGTAATCTCCCTCAGTCTTCTACACGCAGTAATCATTTCTGTATTTCATGCAAATGGGACCATCAGTACAGCTGGCCCATCTAGGGCACAGAAAATAAACGTGTTGATCATTAGTTGGCACAGTCATAGCTTCTTTAACATTAACACACCTATGCGGTGTCACGCGCACCATCTAGCTCCACAGTATTTTAGAAAGACTGCAAAATACAATACAGCTTAAGAAGAAGAAGAATGTACAGCATCCTACCAGAGGGCTCAGAGACAATGTGGTTGGCAGGATGTGAGCTGGTGTCTATGGATGCCATGGGGCCCAGCTCCCAAACGTCCCACAGCTTCATCACCCCGCAGGAGTCGCAGGAGACACTGGTGTCGCCCTGTCAACGTGGGGAAAACAGGCATCACTTCTGTACATTCGCAGAGAAGAACGAACATCACGGCCTTGCACACTCACTAAATCAGATTAAAATCTTACTCAGACACTGTGTCTCTGACTTCTTTTATATTTGGTTAATTTTTATTTCTTTCATGTAAATAATACATGCAAGAAAATGTGTAGGATCATCTAGCAAATAGAGGAATTAAAATCTGAAAATATCCATTGCCTTCTCAAGTAGAAAGTAATGGCCTGCAAAGCACTATCAGTGTACAAGTATAATGAAATCTTTAGGTTCATTTGGAGGAGAACTGAAATATCAAAAGTCCAATCTGGCTTGTTACAAGGATGAATACAGAACAATATGAGAAACAAAGTCATCAGTGCTTTGAGATGTAGCCCACAATGCATAAGCTCTCAGCACAAATAACTTGAAACAGATTTGCAGAAAGCTCATTGGGCCTCAACCTCCTGGTGTTGACTATGACCCAGAACATCTCTGTTTAACTCTCTGTTCAGCCCGTTCCCACCTAATTCTTCCTTTCATCTGGCTCCATCCTCAGCCTATACAAACCACAAGACCAAACAAACAAACATCCAAATGCAATAGCTACGCTCTGAATTGTAAGATGGCTTGAAGTAGATCTCAGTAAAGCAAATTTGGAATAGAAATTAAAAAAAAAAAAAAAAGAAAAAAAGGTGATTATCACAGATATGAGACTAGAAGAGTCATTAAATCTCCCTCCTACTCCCCTACTACTCCCCTACTACTACAGGTAGCACAAGTAATGTCTTCAACCTGACCACCCGTATTGGCACTGGACTATGCGTATCTTCAAATATGTTTTGGATCTGTCAAACACATTTCCATTCAGTAAATGCTCCTTAAATACAGCTGGGGTACCACAGTGATTGCGAACGAGCTCCATGGACTGCCCAGCTGGGCGAGCGCGCACATCACCCCGAGCAACGTGGCGACCGCAGGCGCGTCAGTCGCGCTCTGCAACTCCTCCCCACGTCATCAGCACTCGTGTCGATGCATTTTCAATGTGACTTCTCTCTTAAGCACTAGAGTGATCCAGCTCTTGTATCATAACAACACCAAGAAGGCTTCACTGAAATAGATGTTATGCAAATATTGGTTGGGCACCAATAAAAGCAACTGCAGGGATGACTTTGGCCTTCCACTGGCCCTGATTACAGGAGAGTGAATAGTTGCATTACGATGAGGGAAATGCTCTGATCTACACATTTACTACAGTTTCTCCCTTCTATGAATGACTTTTGCTGCAGAAGCTACACCTGGGGAAGTCTGGTCCTGGAGGAGAGCAAACAGGCAGGAGACTGTCCTGCTCCAAAGGGTTTGCAGTCTTTCTTAGTGGCAAGATCACCTCACTCTTATTGCCCAAAGTCAGCAGACTTTTTATCAGTTTCCTCCCAGATGTCTGGTATAAACATAAACTGTGCATAAAATGAGACACGAGAATAGCATATTTTACTAGATTGCCATGAAAAGGCAGGAGACTGCACCTGCAAACAGAGTAAAGCAAGCATAGGCTTCTGCTGGAAATACATCTGCTGGAAATGCCTACAGGTATTTTATCAGCCTCGGCATATTCTGTCTGTTAGCTTATTATTAAATGTGTTAATTAATATTGATACTAAGCAGCTGCTATGCCACAAGCATAACCAAAAGGATTTTGCAAATGAGCCAGCTCTTACATTTGACTTCTTCCCTTGACGTCATCTCCATCACCTACCTTCTCTAAATCAAGTGAGCTGGAGTTGTGGGATAACAACTTTTGTGTAAGGACAAATAACCTAGAAATGTACTGAGCTTAAGGCTAGTTTGAAGCCATGTGCCATTTAAACAGGAAGAAGGGGGTAAGTCATATGTTAAACTCACTCATTTGCCTGTGGCCATCAACCGCTTTCAAAAGCTTTAAAGTGCAAACACACTGCATCCTTATACGAGCCTTTTTGTTTCCCCTTTCATTTTGCAGTTGTTTTAGATATACTCTTCGTCTTTTTTTTCCCTTTTTTTTTCCCCACACTAAACAGGCTTTGCAATATATTTTACCAAACAATAAGCTTGAGTGATTTTCCTGCATGTGAAAGGAAGATAGAGTGAAATGCACACAGGAAATGTAGGAACGCAGGGCAGATTTCACTTGCAGTAATTCTCATTTTCACTGCATTTTATGCCACAGCAGAGGAAGCTCAGTCCTATTACTTCATCTAGTCAAAGAGCACACAGCGTGATTCACTGGCGAGATGTTCTTCCCATTCTGTATAAATAAGCTTGTACTTCTTGAGTGCATGTGCTCAAACAAAAAAAGAGAATCTTGTTAGGAATTTGTGCAAGGATTCAGCTCACCTGGATTCACAGACAGGTTCTCTTCCAGTCTCCAAGTGACTCCACAAGTCCTCTAATTCCCTGAACCGGCCCAGACCCCCGCGCTCTCTAACTTCCCTGCTGTCTTAATGCACACCTTTATATACAAAACAGCTCAGTAAACGGCAATGTGCAACCTCGTATACAACATAATCCCCATCTCAAATAGCACTTATGACCCACTGTCATACAAATAATTATACACAAAGGTTATATTTACTGATATCAAATCCAGGAATTATCATACTTAGATAATGTTGAGGAAGCTTGTTTAAAGCTTTTGCTTCTTTCTATTTCACAATCTGCATTCCTCCTGTAAGTATTAATGACGATTAACAATGGCACTAATTGCAAGCTAAACTTTCAGTAAATATTTTCTGAAAATTACTGCATCTCACTAGAAGCACCTTATTAATGCACCTCCAGATTTATTGCTGACAGTATCTGTATTGCAATCAAAGGGTTCTATCTAATTTGGGCAGCAACAAACTCCTCCCAGGAGCAGTCTCTTCAAAGCTTAATTCTGAAGGCGGGTCAGCAGTTGGTTTTTGGCATTCTGAAGGTATTTTTAAAAAGGCAAAACAGGGAGTGAATGAGTAACACTCATTTTGCAGTTTGGGGAATGTTTTTAACGCCGTATCCTGCAGTCCCTGTCTCCTCATCATCCAGATCCATTAGCCTTCATTAGCTTCGTCGTGCAAAAACGTTACCTGCGGCAACACAGCAACGCGCCTGGATCAGCCACTGCAGGAGTCGGCAGCTTTCCAGGACACTTTGGTCCTGCTGGGGCTGCTGCTGCCCCATGAGCTCATTACCAGCCTTTGAACCACCTGCAATTAGCTTGTCCTGCAAACACAAAGCGTGCACAGAGCACAAGGGCCCGGGAAACTCCTTGCCTTGAAGCGCCAGTAGATGAAATGGCCAGGTAAGGAATAGTTTCAGCTGTCTCAAACTGAGATGGACTAGAATAATTTGCATTTCTAACACACATCCTGGGGGACACATCAGAAGTCACTTAACTCTACCGCCCCTTTTATATGCCTTAAAGTGAGTATTTTTAAGAGGAATCATTATCTCCCACATTTATAGCACGAAGCACATCAGAAGCCAGACGAACACTATTACCTCAGGCCTTGTTGTAATGCAAAAACTAAACTACAGGCAGAAAAAAATAACAGGGGACAGAGATGGCAGACAGGCCCATTGCCTCATGTAGGGGGAAATTGGGATTTCTGAGCAGCAGTGAGCAAGGGTGAAGGAACCTCAAGGGAATCCAGATGGAGGCGGGTGAAGCTGCCATAGCTGTGGCAGCAAAAAGAGCTTAATGTCCAATTAAGCCAAATGAATTATGTAAAATATGATAAAGGTAGAGAGGAAAATGCAGATGTAATCCATTATTAGACTGATGACTAATCAATCACCACCCATTTTTCAAATATCAGGCTTAAATCATCCCAGTTTCAAAAGAAAATAGTATCATTTTGGAAAAAGAAGATACTAACTTAGACTGGCAAAAATGCAAAGTTACACTGATTACCATTTCTAAAGAGTAATGGTCTATTTTTAATAATTATTTTCTTCAAGAGTGTGTGAGAGCAGGAGAGATGAGTAAGGGTTACTTAGAGTCACAGTTTTCTCATTTGCTTTTTTACTAGCTTTTGCTTTCTACAGCTTCAACTTCTCCATCTTGAGACTAAATTGCAGATTCAAAATGACCAACAGTCTCTCCCTCCTTCCCATTTCCAGGGCAGCATCAACATCTATCCCGCTAGCTCAAAGGGTCCCCTTAGGATAACTAACGTCACGCCTGTGGGAAGCAGGGCTTGTCGCTGTCCTGGCTCCAAGTCTTTTGCCAGCTTTTTCCCTGCAGGCACCCCAGCAGCTGAGGTTCATAATGTAGACGACAAGTTAAAAACGCGCTCTGCAAACACCGTGGGGGAATCCCGCTCAACACTTTCTCCTTTCATACATGACACTAGTTCAAGAAGACAGAAATTTTGGTTATGTACTGCAGGATGTATTAGTGTGTTCCTGCTGGGACATGCTGGGATCTGAGCAGCTTCAGATAGGATGCAGCCAACCAGGCTGTCCCAAAGCACCTGGACATGTGCAATTGGGGACAGCAAGTCCTTAGGAGGAAGAGGAATAACGAGAAGCCCATGAGGGAAGGGTAAAATGGCACAGACATCCATGGTGATCAGTGACCAAACATCAACCACTATTAGAAAGTGGAAGGGAAACAAATATGCCTGGAAAGTGGAAAAAAAGACACGACAGATTTCCGTGCTGATAGTTTCGTTAAAAGAGAATAACCAGAGCAAGTGGCAGCAGAACTTTGTTGTGGGAGGACTTCCAGCCCTGCCAGCTCCCAAAGCAGTGCTGGATCACGGCTCTCGTGCTTGCCTACGCGTGCTCTGCAGGCTTCCCTCTCGCCACGTGGAACACAGGGATCCTCTCTTCTCTTTGCCACATCAAGCAGCACCGAGTGCCTTGTGGTGCTCAGAGAACAACACACGCCCGGCTTGCAGAAACCCTTTGCATAAATTTACATATGAAACCCAAGATCACTGCGCTCCCTGCAGAGCTACTGCTAGCCAGAGTTGACATTGCACTTGAAACAGCCCTGCAAAGAGAGCAATATCCTTTGCAGGGAGCTTTAAGATAATCAATTTTGTTTTTCCTTTCCAAGCATCAAAGCAGCGCCTCTGAATCCTGGGAGCTGTGCAGCGAGCGGAGGAGAGGAATGATAATTGCTGCGACTGGCTTTCCTCGGGATTTTGAGGGATGCCATGACTAAACCAAAGTTAGGCAACATCATGGCCTTATTAGGCACTCCTGAGAGCAAGGAGCCTAACAAATTCTTACAGTGTGTTTGTGTACAGGTGCTTCATTGCCTTACAGTACAGTAAAAAAAAAGGTATATTTTAAAAAGCTGGGTAGCATGCACTGCAATAATACGCATAAGCATGCTGTTGCAAATACAGAAATCAGTGAGAGTGGCACTAGACCTCTTGCTGAAATATGAAATTGTTCATTTTAAAATTTAGAGCATTTAAGTGACCGAGAGAAAATAGATGACAGCTATATATCATTTTTCAAAATAAAAGTTATTCTAAGAGCATGCAAATTAAAAAATGGAACTGAATATTTGATTCTTTAACTTGTCTTTGGGCCTTTTTTTAGGGAAACGAAATGCATAAGGAAGAACCATCAACAGTGTCCAAACACTTTCTCAGAAGCCTGGCCGTTCCTGAACTGTGAAGGTTTCTCCCAGCTTCAAAATATTGCCCATGAAAGTATAATAAGCAAATTCCACCCCATTATTTCAAGAAATCCCTCACAAACAGATCGGTTAAGTATCAAAAAACCATGTTCTTCATTCCTATCCCTAGCCAACTTCAGCTTTACATTCTCAATGATTTTCAGGTTAAATCATTCTGATATTCAAGTACCTTTTAACTCCAATGTTTATCCACTTACAGACTAATTGCATCTTATTAAGAACAAGGCCTTTCCAATGTGCCCCTGCTTCCATTCTTCCAGAAATACATTTTAAATCCAATTTTGCTACTGTGCAAAGCCATGTCCTGTACAGCCATGCACAGAGCACCTCGCTTCCCCTTGGCTATGGTCTGCTGGACAGGTGCAGGTCCAGAATCCTCTTACCAGACACAAATCATCAACCTAAACCAAACTCACGTCTCCAGACCAAATTCAGCTTGGTGCAGATAACAAGGACTGAAACAGGTTAAGGTGAACACCAAACCATGTTCACACCTGATCCACGTCAACCTGGTGCCACCGGGTGAGCTGGAAGTGAACAGATCCCACACCACCACAAACCGAAGCACAGAGCCCTGAGCACTTGGATAGTTCCTGCCCAAACCACCCACAAAACCAGTATTGCAAATAAAAGCTTAAGTCTTGCAATATATTGGGAAAATTCCTGTCAGCCGAGGGAGTTTCTGAATAGAACACAGGGACAGGATGCTGCTTTCTCATGAATCTTCAGAGATTATTTCCCGTGAAATATCGCATACTGAGGCAAGCTGGACTATATTTCAAGTGGGAAAATTGAATAAAAATGCCTGCACAATCTCTGATTGTAGCAAAACTACAAGTTCAAAAAACAGGCGTTGACATGAAAAATGAATTATGTTGGGACCTGGAACCTACGCTGTAAATCTACCCCAGGAAAGCCTGCCATGCTGGGCCAGAAGATGTAATTTTAAAGGATTCGTATCCCTGCAGTTGCAACTTGGGATGCACAAATTAATTCTTCTCCTCTAAGAACGAAGGGCAGAGTCTTCCACGCTGCTAACAGTTTTGCATGCTAAACAGCATTTGCATCCTAGGCTGTGTACACAGAGGGTCACATTCACTGGAGAACACAGAATTAAGCAAACAAAATCACATTAAATGAGATCATCTCTTTTGCTTTCAATTACACTTACAAGTGGACATAACAGCATATTTAGTTGCAGATGTGATGTCTGAAAACACAAAATAATATATTATATGGTCAGTTAATTATCAGTTTCTCCTCAGGATCTTGTTGAGGGTCAAGCTTACCTAAAATGTACATTTTTTTGAAGTTACTCCAAATTAAGTCAAGCCTAGTTAAAATAACATCATACTTCCTGCTCTTTAGACATTACATAGCTGTCCAAAATCAAAATGTCTACTTGTCTATGCATCATCTGACTTTTTTTTTTTTTTTAGATCATGAAGCATTGGGACAAACTTGTGAGATATATCGAGATTTTAATGAGGACAAAATTGGAGGAGAAGTTTTAGTGAGAAAGTTCAATGTTTCATTAAGCGCTGGTTCAACACCTGCCTGCCTACATCTGAAGAGCCTTTGGCTTCGCAGTGACCTGGTGAGTTGCTCGGGGCAGGGACAGGAGAACATCCTATTTGATGCAGTCCAACCTCAAAGCCTGGAACAGGAGGAAGGATGAAAGAGCAAAAGTTGCAATTCGCGTAAGAAATTACAAGGGACAAGGTGTGCTGTACACACAAAAAAAGGCCAGGTTTTTGTCCCAAGTTCTTCAGGATACGCTGCCTCCAGCTTGTCCACTTCTGGAGGATAAAAGTCCTAGGTTTTAGGGTTATAAACTTTAGGTCATCACAATATATGTGGCTCACTTCCAAGCAAGAGCAGCTGTCCAGCAGTTATTTCACTTTTATGGAGTCCAGGTGTTAGCAGATACCACAGTGCTCTAATGTATGTTTTGCACTCTCAGATCCAAGACAGTGGAAAACTACTGGGATACATCAAACAGCAGCTAAGACCCAGGGGACAATGACAGGATTAAAACAGCTAGGAAAGCAACACATCTTAGAGGACACGAGGCCTTCAGGTACTAAGTGCAGAGAAGCAGATATCAGTCAAGCCATATCTGGTGACAGAGATGACTAAAGAGATGTCTCTACAAATACAATTTCTGGAAAATTCATGTGCCTTTCTGTCCATTGAAGCCATCACGTTTGGGTTAAGCAAGAAAAGAGAACATTAGGCTGTCAGTGGCTTTTTCAGAAATGGCAAATATGACAGCTAAACACTTTGATTGCCATTTCTTGTTAGGTATGAAATACCTTCCTAGATCCTCCCACCAGGAAAAGAGAAAGAAAGAAGGTCTTCTCAAACCCAAGGTTTTTGGTGAATAATGCAGGATCTTCTCCAAAATGCAGAGGGTACCTACATGATGACAATAGGCAACCCCAGAAGGGAATCCTGAGTTTAAAAGACAGTCAACAGTGTGGAAAACAACAACAAAAAAATATAAACCCTAGGCAGGGAGAGAGGGGTGATATTCTGTGGCAAAATGAAATTTCATTTCAGCTCTCAGATAACATAAAGAGTCCAATGCCCCAAAAAAGTGAGTTTTCTTGACCTTGATTATTTTCAGAGCTAGCAATCTTGATGGGATTGGGTCTAAATTCACAATAAATAAATTATCCTAGGGAGAATGAAAAGGCTTGTTAATTCCAAGATTCCTTAGGCAACTTGGGCCTTGATTAAACAGACTTCAAGACTAATGGAAAATTAAATTTTCTCAGAAGAAATTAGAGCTGGGAAATTCATACGAAATTAATGTAAGAAGCAAACTTTTCCTGGACTTAAACAGAGAAGGAATCACATTTTGCCTAATTTGGAAGTGAAGGCATCGGCTGAAAGGGCAGTTTGTGTGCTACAACACCAACAAAATGTTTTCTCCCTCAGCACGACCTGCTATATTTTAGAGAAAAAAAGCTTTTTCTCCATCACAGACTTATCTAGGTGTATTACACTTAAGTTCATGTTTGCAACCTTTCTCTAATAAAAAAATATAAATGACGATGGCAAACTCAGTGATAGAAACACAGTGTCATGTATTAAAAAAAATAGATTTTTTTCAGTCCCATCAGTACATCGTTTTCTCTTCTCTGCGGGAGATGAAGATACAGCACCTTGGAAGATCCACAACTGGTCAAACCAGTACATCATAAATTTCTTTTGCTTTCTGAACACAGTCAGATAAATGCATATCCTGAAGCTCCTTCACCAAAAGACCTGGAGGAAATTTGCACTTCTGGTAAAGATATTTTTGCTCACTTATTTAGCCTTCAACATTAAGACATGGATACGAGAGTCAGAGAGCAAGAAATTTTAAAATGACAAAAATAAAGATGGATTCTTGTAAAATCCTGTTTACGAACTTCTTTTCTGGTCTACACAAAGAGTGTAAAATAGGCAGATACTTGCCAAGTGGAGTTTTTTGTGGATAGCAGTAGTGTTAAAGGTGAAGAAAAGCAATTAAATAGTATGTGTGGCCAATGGGAAAGAGTATTCCAGGAAAACATCTTCCAAAAATAGGCAGTAACACAAACACTTCAAAGCACCAATATCCAAGTGTGTTTTAGCACCATTTTCCAAGAGTTTCACTGCTCTCAGAATGAGGTGTTTTTTTTTGTCAACAAATGAAAGACTGCATACAAGGGGAAAAAATCCACTTCCATAAAGATTCTGTTCTCAGCCACAGAGAGAGAACAGATTTATTTGCTTCCAGTAATGTTGAAGAGCCTGAAAATGGTTAACTAACGATACCAAAATCTGTATTTAAAATGCAATTCAGTTCTGTAATTATATTTCTTACGCATGGAGACAGAAATAAACTAGAGGAAGAAACTATTAGGCCTTTTGCATGTATAATTGAACACGTTTGATATTACTAGGTAACCTTTGTAAGTAACTGGCTTTGAGCTTATGCAAAGAGGTGAACACTTTGAATACATAAATAACAATAGGAGCAGATACGTTTTTGATTTTGTATTCTGTTCTTTTCTTGTTTGTGTCTGTTAGATGCAGTCAGACATCCTGGGCTTTATTTGGCCATCCATAGAAACATCTGAAAGATCTGACTTTTGCATCATTTGGGTGCAGTAATGAATAAGAACTGACATCAAATATCAATATTATTGGCCCAACTAAATGGTAGCTGACATCAATTCGGAGTGCTAAAGAAGTAAACAAAATTGAAATTTTTTTTTTTTGTGTGTAAGAACTGCCTGACATTGTTTGTCCTTTGGTAAATCAATGGACAAGTGACCTGTCTGCCCTTTGCATTTTGGCTTGAGGAGGTAAAATTGGGCAGGGGCTATCAAGTATATTTGCTATAGACTTTTAGTTTTTTTTTAATATAAGCTCCCACGCTAAAAATAATTTCTGTTTTGGGAAATTTGGTAATCTCCATAATGACTTCTTACTCTGCAAATGTCACACAAACATGGTATGGCAGATACAAATAAACACAGGTGACGATAATCACACTGATTTCAACCCAAACATGTGTATATGCACACATAAGGGAACAAACTTTGCTCTGCTTTAAATCTGCAATGATTCCAACCAAGCATCTGCATTCCTTGCACATATTCTATAGCTCCATTAGCATATGGTGAGCTGCCAAGCCGGGAGGATGCTGTGCAAAGGATACCCAATACTTATTCCAACAAACGCTATTTAGGCCACGCTTAGATTTTATATTGCATGATAAGAAAAGGTTCGTTAGCACTCAGGAACAGATCACCATACCTTGTATGAAATATATCAAGTGAAACCGCGTCGTTTTCTTTTAGCTGCTGATAAACAAAATTTACTAACATAAAATTATTAGTGGTTTGAGTATTCATCAAGTATTCATCACTGCACCAATTATGCAGATGCGCATTTTTTTTTATCTTCTGGAGCTGTTAGGATAACAGCGGCCCTTTCAAAGGGGTTTTGTCTCTGTTACGAGTCCCTGAGGGAGGTGGAGAGGCCAGAGCAGACCTCAAATCTTACCCTGGCCTCCGGAGGTAGCTGGGTTGCTGCTGAGGCTCCTTCTACCACCATTTGCTCCCCACAGACCTAGGTTCACGCCGCCATGTGGGAATGCAATGATCAAATCGAGCCATCTTAAACCCTTGACATGTCCAAAAACTGGGGAAATTATTTTGCCTCTCAGGTACACTCTCCCTTGAGTATCCCCAGAATGGGTATTGAGGCATTCCTGGGTGACATATATGCACAGAAATATTGAACCACAGCCAGTCTGGTGTAACTTCAGGAAGGAAATATACACTTTTCTGCACTTCTTCAATTCAAACGCAGCTAAGTAGATTTTGCTCCAGCTTTCTGAAATCTTCTACAGGCACAGAACTAATTTAGAAAACTGCACAAGTTTATATACTGCTGAAAATGGTATCTTTGAACTCCTGACACAACCACAGGTATAGAAGATACGGCAGAATACCTCTGAGAGAAGGAAGAGTATAAGCTATACTCCCCAGAGAGCAGAAGGCGCAGCAAGGCAGCCTCAAATAAACGGCCAGATGTTTCTGGTGCCAAACTGGCAGTTATGTCCTATGAAAAAATTGCTAATTATCGAGTCTGAACACTATTAAAAATTCCGTCTTTAAACACGACATGCTTAAAACCTATTAACTACAGTTTCACTACAATGATACAGTAAATAACTCAAATTTAATCAGTTTGAGAGAGTTTAATGAGGATTTATTCAATCTGTATAAATGCCATGTTCTTCCCTCCACCCCATGTAATATTCTTTCCCTAATGTGACCCTTAATTTTGGGGCACACTGCTGGCTTTCTGATCTAACTGAAAAATGCAGTTTGTTCTTATATTCTTTGTACTGCACAGCATATTATGCAATTAGAAGTTCATGTACTTTCAAAAGTCTTTGGAGCCCCAAATTATCACAAGCACTGAACTACTTAAGTCTTTTTTCAGTCATTTTCCAGTACCTACACAGTTAATTTGTATAGCAGCAAGTACCGCTTCTAAAATTATACTCCTCACTCAGTTTAATCAATGCTGCACTGGATGTTTCCATTTTTACTAATTCAATCATTGAGAATGTCAACCAATGATTTTAGTCTGGAGTTTAATGCCAACTATAATATTCTTTATCAAAATAACATGCTTATCTGGAAGATGATCAGCATGCAGTCTTTCAGCTTCCTGTTAATCATTATAGGTCACGTGCAGAGCATGAGGCTCTTGGTAAATACCGAGGTTAAGGTCAACGCTATGCCATGGCATGAGTGGAGAATTCCCCTGCAATTCCTGTTATTTTTAAATATATATATATATATATATTTTTTTTTTTTTTTACCTACACCATCATATTTTGAAGTAGAGAGGTGCAGGTTGTGTCTCTCAGATATACATAGACAGGTATGTGGTACGAAAAAAAAATACTCAGGGAATTTCTACTCCTCTGCTTGAAATAAGCTTATCCCATGCTTTGTGCTAGGGCAGCCCTATTAGGCTTTGCCCAATAAACATGCAGGGTCAGCATAAACAGATGGTAAAGCTAATATTGAACAAGAAAAGAACATCAGAAGCTTCTACAGCTAAAAAGTAGAACCTCTCTATGCTCGTAATCAAATAGCATCAGTTAGAACACAGGGAGCAGAAATCCTACCGAGCAGTTTTTTTGGAAAAGATGGAAGAAAGCAGGTTCCTGGGAGAAAAGAGGTCAAGCGGTGACAGAAACTGGCACACCCCTCCTCACCTCCACACCAGTTTTCAAGAGCAGCATGGACAGTGGCACTAGAAGCGCCATAAATGCTTTGATCATTTCAGAATATTTTGGAACACTTCAAAGAAATGTTTTTGGAGAAACTAATTCCCTTACAATATTAAAGAGCTTTTAGATCATGGTGCATCACTACTCCCATCCAAAATGATCCCTTTTTGGCAAAAGCAATTACAAAATTAACCATCCATGAGGATAATCTGATGGGGCGCTTCACTTAAACCAGGCAACTAAATGATTGTGGCAAGGGAGAACAGCTAGACATCTTGGTCTGACGAAGACAGAAAGGAGCTGGTCAAGAGGAGGAGGTGGCAAACTTTATCACAACAGGCACTGGCACTCTGCTCAGGCCAGAGCATCTGCCCCACAGTGAGCTGCTCTGGGAGCAGCTGTTAATGATCAATTCAGCTGCAAAGGCATCTCTTTCACCAGAGTGCAGGACATTTAACAGAGCAAGGAACGTGGTGATAAAAAAAATTAAGACGGAAAAGAGAAATTCATATGCAGAGCTTACCTTCATGTTGAATGTAGCATGATAACAGGAATGCAGGTGACCATGCAAGGTGGGAGCACAGAGTCCCTAGGAAATTAACCATAAAAGAAAAGCAATTAAATGGGTTATAGTGATATAAATTACACTATACCCTTGCTAAATACAGAGACCTTGATTTTTACGGCTATGTGCAAAACAAGGCACTTTGTGTGCTAAAATTCAGCTTCTGGTCGCATGTAAGAGGAACACATTTCTCAGAGTTACTAAGCATATGTATTCTTAGTGGGATCACAAGAAGGTGCATTTAAATATCATGAAGGAAGACATCTCCCTCATGAGAAGGTTTGAATTAGGAGGGGTAATCACTGCTTCCCAAAGCCTGTGCTCTTGCTTAGGCCGTGGTTCAGTTGAGTTTCTTGATACTCCAAATACACCAATAAAGTCTTCCTTAAGGAATCACAAGCATGAAATCAAAATTAATTATCTTTTGTCATCTTCCACGTCAGGTTGCAAGTGACCTACATAGAGCCAAAACATATGTCAGATGTCATCACTGATATCTGACTGGCTCTCCCGGTGCGGCAAGCATCCAACTGCAAGATCTCCTGCTAAAAAAGAAGTCTACTTGATGGGGGGACAGAGGGAGTAAATAGATTCACCTCTCAATTTGCACAAAAGCATTCATTTAATCATTAATCATTTGATTAATAGAAAAAGGTTAAAAAAAAAAAACAAAAAAAAAACCTTTCTAGTAAAAGCAAATCCTGGGTTTGAACAGTGTAATCATATGCTTAAGAACAAGTTTTCCCTTTGAGGCGACGTTTTTACACAATGTTTATACGTGCTGTATGTTTTTATACTATGCTGTAATCAAGTGGCTATTTATTGCATTTCTCTGGGAACAAACAAACAAGACTGGGGTCAGAAACCCCTCTGCTCATCCTCCTAAGACCATCTTTGCATGTATTTGAGCATGAATTAATTTCTCTGGAGCATGGGTAAAATACATTAATGTCAGTCATGTTTTTGCAGTTTATACTATCACTCTTACACCATTTCTCTTTTAAAGTCTTCAGAAGATTCATTTCTAGTGTAGGATATTTGAATGGTGTCCTTTAATGACAATGCCTCCTACATTTTCTATCAACAGCACATATTATATTTTCACTGCTTGTGACAAGTCCTTTTGTGAAAGCAGTTAGTGAGATTTGTCCATTAATTCTCTGGGGTTAACATCCTCTCAATAACATCCTCTAGTTTATCTTACAATTTGATCCGTCTAGAAAAGTTCAGTCCAATATGTCAAGGGTTAAAAGAAATTAGATTGCTTTGTATAAATAAACTGGGGCTAAGAGTAAAGGAGGAAAGATCCGTGGAAGCTGTGTAGCAGTGTTGACACAGGAACATATCGTATTAATTATCGTCAGATAAATTTCAGCTGAAAATCAAAAGACAGCTCTAAACCAAGGGGGTGTGAAAACATCCTGGCACTCCAAATAGTGGGGATAAAAAAATTCTCAGTCATTGTAAGCAGCAGATTGAAAACTCTGTAAAGGAGTGACTGATTGTGACTGTGATTTTCTGCCTGTACTTGGAGACCAAGGAGACTCCTTCCAGTTTTGTTCATATGGTATCTAAATGCAAATTTCTGATAAACAACAGTATCAAATGCCTCACAGCATTGCTTTTATTCAAAAACTGTCACCAAAAAAATCTGCATGCTTCTTCAGAAAGCTCCATTTTGGTACGCAGTTTTGTAGGTCATCATATTTTTGGTTTAACTTCTGCTCTACTGTGGCAATCAAACCAGGGGATCAGGACTTTTTTCACATAAATCTTGAAAGACAAGTATAAGAATGAGGGGGGAAAAAAAAAAGGCTTTGAACAATTAAAACTATCCTCTGCCTCTGAAAAGTGAGGACACCAAGCCAACTACCAAGCTTAAAACACTGCCAGAATAAAGTTCTTGAGTTCTCCACAGTTTTCAGCTTTTAGGGAGAAAAAAAAAGTCCCCTAAAACAAAACAAAAAACCCCACTCTGAATCATATTTAAACGGTTGATAAATAATCAAATTCAAACCAATAAACCCCAAAACAAAAAGAAAATTTAAGTAATTATTAATCAATTATAAATTCACTGTTGGAATAGAGACGTGATTACACAAAATTCCCAGGGCAGATACTGATATACAAAATAAATTTGATAAAGAGAGCGACATAACGTGGGAAAAAAATGTAACCGAAGACATATGAACAGACTGACAAGTAAAAATTTCAAGGACATAAAGTACACCTTGTGATGTAGCAGTGTTACCAGTCTGCCCAGTCCATGACCTCAATTTCACTGAATGTTTTACATGCAGAAGTACCTCTGTATTTAAGGTACAGCTACAGTTTGCTTTACCAACACCACAGAAATCTTAAAATTTTCTTCTCCTTGCATACATAGATGCCATAAAAGCTGCAAAGCTTTTTTGCAATATCCCATCAAAACCCAGCAGTAACAAATATATTCCAGATCAGTCAGCACTACAGAGAGCGCTGAGCTTTTAGTATCAAGAGCTCCGCAGTGAGCTGATGATGCCCCCTCTTGCATATGCATTCTCTTCTTCGGGCCTTAATTATAAGATTATCTCTTATGGCAGCATCAGGTGCCCGTTTGCACTGAGAGCGGAGCTGAACCAGGCGCCAAGAGGCTGCTCAAGTCACAGGCTTAACCTCCCTTTGGGGGCAAGCCTGGAGTATCTCCTGCTTGAGGAGACGGGGTTGGAGCACATCGCACAGGGCTCCTCAGCTTTCCAGCAGTGCCTTGGCATCCAGAAATCACGGGTACAGACCTGCCCTTGACCTGAATTTCCTTTATTTGGGAAAACCTGGACTTAAACCATGAGGAAAACAGCAGACGAAAAAGGAGTTTGGCTCCGTAAATCCATCAGAGAGGGTTGGAAAAATGACATTCTCCAACATTACCATCAAGGTCTTGCTAACCATCAGCCCACAAAGACATCAGAGTGGAGCTCCAGATCTGAGAAAAAACACATTTTGTCATTTTTGCCACCTTTGCCCTATGGGGTCTATTCAGACTCCTAGAATAAGACACCTCCGACAGCTGGAAAGGGCACAAAATTACAGTGAAGACCTTATTTAACTGAGTCATCAGCTCCTGACTGAAATATTAACAGAGGAAACTCGATCCTGTTCGCTCTCAGAGCTGCTGCCCGGTTGCATTCTTAACCACACACCCTTTCATTGCAGACAACGGACCTGTAAGACCAACAATCAAAGAAAACAAAATAGAAAGTACTCCACATTTTTTTTTTTAAAAGGATTATTCACACACACATACAAACAAGCAATTCCGCAATTTTGAACCCTCCAAAATTACCATGAGAATCACCGCCCGGAAGCACCAGGACTTTATAGCAGGCACCTACCGCTCCCCGTGCTTCCAGCGGGCCCAGATACTGATCGCCTGCCTCAGAGCAGAAGCACCTGAAAGGTTTCGGACACGGAAAATACGTCTTTTGTTTCAACGTGCCGCAATGTAACAGGAAAGCTGCCTGACCTTTCAAATCGCCAACCTGTGAACAACAAACCCAGCGCAAAAACAGCTAAACAAGGAACTCTGGTGGAATTTTGCCCTTACTCTTACAGGATAAAAGCCAGAAACGTTGGTTCAATGGTGCAGTTCAGTGCCGCGCACGTGTTCACACTCGTCTTTCTCAGCGGGGAAGCAGAGGAGGTTTGCAGGCCAGGGCAGCCCAGCGCCAACCCCGAGGGCTCTCCCGCCAAGCGCCACACGCGAGAGCCGGGAGCGGAAGCGCTCGCGGGCCGTGTTCACGGCGCCATAATCCAGCCCGACCCTAAGAGAAATGTTTCATGCGTTACGGAAGTTGATAAAAAGCCTCTCTGCTCAACTTTGTTCTAGAGATGAAAGAAAATTCTCTTTTCGTCTTGACGCTGGGGTTTCCACGCTGCTGAAAGCCTTAACCACGGGCAGGAGCTTGTGGGGGGAGTTCTCCTCCAACAAGGCCCGCGCAAGGCAAACTTCTGACTACGTAGGGAGGAAAATAAAGAGTTTCACAACAAACCTTTGGTACCAAAGCCACCTCCCTGTATCTGTTTACGTGCAGCGATAAGAGCCTCGCCTGGGCGACTGCCGCTTTGGAAAAGGCTGGAGGAACCGGAGGAACCTTCACTGAGGAACGCGGTGTGGGGCAGCACCTTCTGATCCTTCCCTTTCACTGCTGCATAAAAAGCTGAATATCTCTGGGAGGATTTTTAAAACTGGAACCGCAGTTTTGGCCCCAAATCCAAACTACTGCTTTATGTGAACTCACACCAGACAAGTGCTTATTTTTCCTCACAAAATAAAGGAAAATTATTTTTAACTGAAAAGGACAGTACAGAAGAAAAAGGGGGTACACACACAACTGCTTATTAAACAAGACAGATGCGGCGGCCCAAAAAAACACAGCCAAAGTTCCGCATTTGCCAAGAATCAGTATAACTCCAGCGTGAGCCCCAAGTATGAAGTTACTGCAGGCCTGGCAGGCATCGGGAAGCTGCTGATGTTTGCTGGGATAACAGAGCCCATGAGCCCCGCGCGCCGGCGCGCGGAGCGTGTCCGGGCAGCCAACACCCACCAGGCGCTCCTCGCCCAAGGTCAAAGTGGCGGTACGCCCAGGCGCACACCAAAACCGTCGGAAAAACCGAAAAAGGCGAACTCCACAGAACACCTCGGCAACACTCGGCAACGAGCCTGCACTCCATACCTCCGTAGTACTCTTTAAACCATTTTTTTCCTCTCTTTTCTTCATTAAGCAACAGGAGGGATTGATTAATTCCCCACGTTGAGGTAAAGGAAATGGAAATACATTGTTGTCCCACTGGAAGCCAGGCCCAGCTACTGTCATTTAGGGGGGAATGGCATTGCTCACCCAAAGGACGGAAATCAGAGAAGAGGGCCCAAGAGGACCTAACTGTTAAAGCTCATTATTTTTAAGAAAGTATTTGTGGAAAAAAAGAATAGTCACTGAATTAAAAAAAGAAAAGGATCTCTAGAGGTCTCTTCCAACCTCAAACATTCTGTGATAGTTTCAAGTTAAAAAGCTTAGAGAATTCAAAACTTGAAAAATAATACAAAACCCAACTATAGCCAGTTAAAAAACAGATGTTACAATCAGTTCTTAGAGACACACTGTTCCCATATGCCTCTGAATGAACAAAGTATGGTAAATCTTTATCAAATATTCCTAGGCTTCTGCCACTGCAAATTCAGAATTTGTTAAGTCTTGAAAATCAAATTCAGTTAAGTATGTCAAAAATGGTATTTTACTGGGAGAACTGCAGCTCTGCTGCCATTAGAAAGGTACATCGAGCCTCAGTAGGAAAGAAATTAGACAAAATATTGTTTTGAAAGACCCATCTGCTTTGCAAAGCTCATTAAAGAGCTCATAGGAAAATAATTTTAGACTATGTTTTGCCATTAAAAAAATAGACTTTATTGGTTTAGTTTTGTTCGGGTCATTAATGAAAGAGGAATAAATGTAACAATAGAGGACCTGTATTTGGTGAGTGGCCCGACAGGAGCACAGAGAATGCAACTACCACGGAGGAGCATGCACGGGGGGGGAAAGCAGAGAATCTTACTAGGAACATCTCATGGCAGGGAAAATGCCAAAATAACTGTTTTCTTGTTAAATTTTTCATGTATAATGAGATGAGGAAAAAAAAAAGTTGTAAAAATGGGGGGGGGAGGGGGGAAGAACACTGCCAACAATATCAACAATATTTTTTGGAAAACAAATCAAAAAAATATTTTGCATCTCAGAAGACAGAGGTCTTACCTAGTTTAGCGCAAGGTCCCCACAATGCTGGTGTCTTGGCACCCAGCCATAGAAACAGCAAAGAGAAGCAAAACACTGAAATCTTCTCAGGGCTCACTTGAGAAAGTGCGTCATGGTTACTTTACACGTTAAATTAAAAAAATAATAATAAAATCTTATAAAGTTCTGATGATTAGAGAGTCAGCATTACATATGAGAATAACCATAGCAGGACTAAACTTAGCACTGTATAAATATTAGTCTGTTTTTTGAACAGGGAAAAAGGGGCTTGGTTTTATAACCAGACAAAACAAAACCCCTCATGAGATACGTTCGCTCAGATGTTCCCCTAGCAAGGCTTAGGGTGTTGGCCTCTGACTTAGGGAAAGAAAAAATAAATGGGCAGTTTGCATTAAGAGCCCTACCATGGAGGTAGCCTGAGACAAGAGCGTTGCAGCGTCCTGTTTTACAGTATTAAGGGTAGCCGGCTATAACCACCAATGACATACTCGCATTGACACGTACAAGCTGGGAAAGAGAGGTCTCATTAACAAAGCCTCAAGCCTTTATTAGATCATATAAATAACCCGGAGAGCCTGCGAAAGATCGATTACAGCTGTTAAACGTTTACAGAATCAGTGTTTAATTAAGAGCATTTTAATATGCAAATCAAGCCTAATTATCATCGTTTGTTAATGCTCGTCTGCCTGGGCGCTAAACTGCTTCAGCTGCAAACAGGGTAACAGCATCATATTTTTGTTGTTTTGTTTTTTTCTCTCTTTCTTTCTTTCTTTTTTTTTCCCCTAAGGGGAGCTGCAGAGGAAACAGTCAAGTTGTGCGACCAGGACGTACGTACAGAGCCTTTCAAAGAGCGTTGCTGTTTACCTTTCGGAGACGAAGGTCAACAAAAAGTGCTCGGCGTAGCATAAAAATCTAGATGAAACATTATGCATTTCTTCACGCGCTACTTTTTCTTCCAAGGGCTTTAATTAATGCATTTCCTTCAAAGTAAACGAGCCCTCGGGGAGCTGCTTTTGATGCCGACCTGCCCTCGCTCAGCGCTGGGAGTGAACAGATTGGTTTCCAAGCCAGACCGCTGCTGCTCAGGTGCTGGCACAAGGGCTTTTTCCCTCCTCGCTGCCCCCCGGCCGGGGCAGTCGCCCTCTGCCATCGAGGGGCTGGAGTTTTGCAGCAAAGCTGTGGGAAACGGAGCATGGAGCCTCCTCTGGTAGTGTGGACAGCACTGCTGAGCGTGGCCTGGCACTGATGTCCTGTGAGTGTCTGCAGACCATCAGTGGGGGAAATGCAAAATGTTTCTGTTTGCAGCATTTTGCAGAGGGAAAGAAGGGCTCTCTATTTTGCCATTGGGTTTTCTTCCCGTGCATCACCAACACCTCTGAGCCTGGCAGCCTTGAGTCCTGGGGATGGCTGGGGAAAAAGAAGTTTCCTATGGTTGCCTATTCTATGCAATATTAGTATTTTTGGAACATAGTCCTGGCCTCATTGTCTCAAATACAGTCTGTGCCTCAGACGATGGAAAGTTTTAAACCTTCCCAAACTCCTTTCTATCTCTTTCAGGTACTACCAGTAAGATGAAAGAGCACCCAACTGGATGTAAATCTATTAATACCCAAAACATACAGATATGGCTCAGAAAAGAAATACTATTGTCCAAAAGGAACCAATTTTTAAAACTGACTCCTAAGAAAGCCTATACATTGGTCATGCACATTAGCAATCCTTCTCCATAACAGCGCTGAAGCATCTACGGAATGAAATGCTGCTGCTCATAGAAAGCTCGTGGGTGTTCAATCACGCAAACATCCACATCGCAAGAATGTTATTATAAGAACTGTTGCAAGTAATGGATACTACTTATAAAGCATTTTACATTTCAGAACAGATTGCGCCTCTGGTGCAGCCTTACTCTCCAATAAGAATAAGTTTTATTGCCCATTTGACAGCGCGAAAAGAAAGGATACCATTGGGAAAGCAGTAGGAATCCTGACATAAGGTTCAAGCAGTGCAGAGCAAAACCATTTTTAATTGACTTTCTCAAGTACTATGAACAATCACTTGGGTTCTGGGCCTATGATGCAGGTTTTGCTGGTCAATATTTTTAACCACGTGATTTCTATTCCTGTATAATGTAACCAAAAGTTTGTCTTTTCATAAGACATCATTACTTGCCCCCCCCTCCCCCACCCAGAAAAGTAATTTTTCTTTATTTTGAAATGATACATTCAGTGTGATTTAATTATGAAGTTCCACTAAAAATAAACTTCTTTATTTTCTCTCTTTGCCCAATTTTCTTTCCTGCCTCCCTCATCATTAGAGGCAGTAGATCTAACCTAGATATGAGAAGTAGAGGTCACTCACTAATTTTATTCTCTACAGTTTTTCAAAATTGCAAACCCACTATATCCTGATCCTTAAAAGGAAGGATAATAAGGCCACTTAAAAAACAAAAACTGGGTGGGGGGGAAATGCATTTGGGGGAAATGCTCAAAAGGCACCTTTTCAATGCATTTCATTTTTGTAACTTCTCCAACGCTGTCCTGCTGCCAGTCTAGTCACTGTCCAAGACGTGGTGGCACAAGCAGCGTTGTAAAATACCATCTTATGGTCGTCTTCCCTTCGGTGAATTGAACTGCAAATAAATGACTCAGAAAGCAGCGGGGAACGAGGACGTATCACCAACGGGGTTTTATCAACATTATTTGTTAGAAGAAATAACTCTCTTAACAACATATGACCTGTGACTAATTTCAGGGGGTCAAGGTGATCTCTGCCCTCCCCTGTGTCGAGTATTACTCTTCTCTAAAGAAGTTCGGAGGTTAATGAATAAAGTGCCAGCAAAGAAGAAATGAGAAGCAAGAAAACGCTCGTTCTTGGGCTCTGCTATAAATAATGCTCTCATTAAAATTCTGCCTTGGAAGAAAGGCAAGTCCATTAGTCTAGGAGCTAATTTTTACTGGCTCCTTAGATGTATGCATATTAAAAATTCAGCTTTTATAATTGCCAGCCATCAACCACCAAGTCAGTGCTGTTCTTGACGTTTTTAATTATTTACTTCATTTGCATAGACACTCCAATTTATGATCAACCATTTAGTTATCGAGGGACAGTTTTAGTAATTCCTCTTTTACCGTTTTATTTATTCCCTCGGTATCCCCAGCGCGAGCTTCCTCGCGGGAGGGCCCGCTCGCTGCCGGGGCTGCGGGAAGCGCTCCCTCCGCAGCCTCCGGCGCTTCCCTCCGGCTCCAGCCACGGAGGCTCTTTGCAGACAGGATCCCCGAGAGCAAAGTGCCCGGCCTGCTGTGGAGGGAACCGATTCCCGAGGCCGCTGCCTGACGGGCGGGATTTCCTCGCTGTGTTCGGCCTGGCCGGCGATTACAAACCGATCACTATTAAAGTGCCGCCTTAGTGCATTCGGTAGACAATTTGGAGCAGAAAACACACCAAACCCATAATACATTCTGGTTTTTGTTTGCACTTTTCTTTCCATCATTTCTTTTATATTCTCTTCCCTGCAGACACCCCTGCTTTCTCTTCCTCCAGCGCTCCCGCTTTCAGTTTTTTTAGCCCATATCCCTCATTGTTACTTGATTTTACCCCTCTGCCACCTTTTTCCCTGCTAACCCAGCACCATCCCTAGCTACCCAATAAACACGGCATTTCCTACTCCGTTCCCCTTCCGCACTCCCATCTCTCCTCTCAAAAAAGGGCACAGCGGCACGGACAGCGCGCGGAACAAGTTCTACCTAATCCGCGCCAGGCCGAAGCCGTCTCACGCATCACTCGGCCTCGTCACACGCACGCGACAGGGGCCGCGCAGCAAGGGGACGGCAGCAGCGAGCTGGGAGACACCCCGGCAGAAGACGAGGCCAGGCCCCGCATCCTAACACAGCCCGTCCGAGCCAGCAGCGCGGGGGCACCCGCGCGCCCCGGAGCTGCAGCTGCCACGCAGGACGTCTGGCTGCCATATGGGACGTTCCTCACCAGGACATTCCTCTCCGTACTGACAGCCACGAGTGCAGTCCCCCGCAGAAGGCAGCAACAGCTACTGCTACTCTGCAGAGCTCGGGGAGCAGACATCACGTGTCATCCTACCTTCACCACCACATTCAGATTTCACTTGCATATACGCTTCGTTTCACTTCACACCGTCTTACTGAAAGGGGCATTAGCAGCTACCCCTAGCTAGAAGTAGGTATTGACAAGATGTTTGCTGGGGGAAGTGAAAGGGTTTTTTTGTTTGTTTGTTTTAAATAAGCCTGGTCAGGAAACAGGCTGATTTAAATAAGCCAACTGATAACATATATGGTAAAACAAAGGCGAAAAAATCACATTTTAAAACATTTGGGCCCTTCTAAATCCTGAATAGTTTTCCATTCAAAAGCTTTCACACATTTACATTTAAGAATATAGAGAAACAGAAAAACAGATCCAAGGTACCATTTTAAAATTCAGAAGACATGACAGTTTGATTTTTCAGAACTGGGATTTATCCATGTACGGACACAGAATATTTTTCCATCTATTGATTTTTTTTGTCCCAGTCCAAGTAGGGAATATTTTTTCAAAGCCTCAGAAATGTGAGTTTGCTTATGAAAACCCACTGCCTCTAAGGAGGAATTTTCCTTTACTGCTGCTGAGCGACCCCAAATTATGGCAGGAGCTTGCAGAGTCCTCTCAGAGCCAGCATTCTGGGGGTGAAGCACATTCACTATGAATTACCAAGTAAAATTGCTGTTGCCGACAACACTTGAGTCACGGCACTGCTGTGAAAGACACGATGGGACCCAGTTCGAGTCAGTCGTGCCTACAAGCAGATGAATTCCTAGAGCCACAGAGCATCACCTCCTCTGCAACGCAGGAACAGCACCAAGCAGCGGGCAGAAGACTCCAGATACTTAGAAGAAACTTCCCAGCAGGACACGAGAGCCACATAGAGTGGAGCTTATAGAGCTTAAAGAGTAAAGAGCAAAGCTGAGATTTGATGCTTCCTGCTAAAGAAATTGTTGTTTCCCTTTTTGCAATGAAATCCTCTTTCAGGAGATTGTTCTCAAGCAACGGTAAAAGATGGTTTGGGTTGAGCTCTGTAGCACATTCTTAATCTCCATCAATTGTATTGAAAACTATACACAGCAATAATTGCATTTACTCTATTGATTCAACTATTGGAAATCTGAAGCTTTTGACAAAATGTTTCTTATTATGCCATTTCTGACAGTTGAATATTGCTGAAAATAAATAGCAGGCAATTATTTTAATACACTCTTACAGCACATTACTTTAGAAGATTGTTCTAGATTGCTAAAGACAGAACCAATTTACCTAAACAGTAATTTTTAATATCAGTATGGATTAGTCAGGTATGCTAAAATATGGACAGAAATAGCAACTATTTTTCTAATTGTTTTCTTAAATTAAGAAAAAAAAGGTCTGCTCTTGAACAAATCAAAATATTGAATTTTATACCACAAAAAAATCTCCTCATTCAACATGTTTACTAGCATGGTGATGTTCACAGAGAAGCTGGTGAATTCAGAAACCTGATGTTATTTGCAGTCCACGCTACCTGCGCCTCAAGGCTTCATCGTTTCTTCTAAGCTCACATACGCAAGGAAACAAGACTTAGAGAAAAGAAAATGAGTATTCTGCTTGCTTTTGTCAGCGAGTGCTGACAGTAAGCTACTGTTTCTCCAATTCTGTAATTTTATGCCTCTATGTTAGGCAGATGCTTATCTAAATCATTTAAATCTCTGTCTTTTCTGCTTTAGATATATTTAGTATTAAGGGATTCTCCCTAAGTAACAGCATACATTAAAAGTTAATTAAGAGGAAGTTAAAAGGGGAAAGAAGGTTATTACTTTTTTTTTTTCATACCCCCAGCAGACACTTATTTCATTTTGGCAGGTTAAAAATTAAGAAAATTTGGAATAAACATCTGAACATTGGCAACATATACTTTTAACGAAAACTTCTACTATCTATTTCCATATATGTAATGGGGCAATATAAACTAATGAGGAAACAAAAACCATTTACTAACATTGAGCAGGACTAGAAGATAAACTGCTTTGTTGATTTGACAGTTCTCCAGAACTAAACTCCTCAGAAGTGGTACATCTAAATCAACTAACATACATTTACAGCCCAACAACACAACACAACCCTTTGTGAATCACTACCCAACAAACACTATTTGATGGTCTCCTTTTTTTTTTCCAATTATTGTATAGTCTCCAGTAATAATACCTTTATCATTTTATGTTTAATAATACAATTATTTACTCTGAAAATATCTATTAGCGTTTCAGAGAGAACAAAATGTGTTTAGAAAAATACGTGTACACGTCCTCTCCACACACTTAAACACACATCCTTTCTAACTTAGAGGGATGTGCTGTTTCTCTCATTTATAGAGGTCACACTCCCCTGCAAACCCTATGCTCCGAATTAAACCTATGATAGGTGACAGCAGCGGGGTGTCCTCTGCCCCTTGCCCTTAACCCAGAGCATGGGGTACCCAGCACCAGCCCTGCCAGGACTATGGCCAGAACATGAATTGCCCAACTTGACCCCAGCTTCCCAGTTTTCCTCGCTGGTGCTGGGCAGAGCTGCTGCTCACAAGGGAAAATGGGACCATTGATATCTATTCTAGTCACCCACGGGGGAAGATGATGCACAAACGCTCTGTCACACTGCTAAATTTTGCTTCTCGCGTATCAGTTTTGTCCCAGTGTTTTCAATCCGCGCATGATAAATGTCTTCTTTTTGAAAGATTATTGCTTCTCTATAAAGCATTTTTGAGGGGAGAAAGGGTGGGGGAGAGAAGCAATCAGCTGAGTAAGAGACTGGCATGTAAAATACTGCCATTTGCAAAACACTGGCCTGAAACGCACTCGCAGGCAGAGGAGCTGAGCTCCAGCCACAGGAGAGGACAAGCACGAAGGCAATAATTACTTATTTCTTTGGGGGGAAAAAGGAAAAGCTAAATTAACTATAAAATCAGTGTTTACCTGTAAATCCTTTCCATCCCGTCTAAAAGACTAACGCAGCCTTCCAGTCTGCAACTCGACGCACTCTTTTCCTGCAGCGCTGCAGGTGTGCCAGTGGAGAGGCTCACCTGATAAGGGCATCTTCCACTCAAAGCTCTCCCTTAATCTGTTTTCCTCAATTAATGCATGAGGCCATTACAGGAAGGAAAAAAAAAAAAAAAAAAAAAAAA
>VZSV01000046.1:1229512-1256240 GCA_013398735.1 Nothocercus julius
TAGCTTATGAGATAAAGAGATTCCTACACTTTTCCCTGTGGGCACAGCAATGCCCAGGCTCTACAGGTGCAGGAAGTGCGGGATACAACAGCAGCTCGCTTTGGAAATTTCCCCAGGCGGACTCCAAAGCTGGCCTTAGTTTCCTAGAAGCTTCCCTGTGAGATCAGTGCAGCGATGCTGACCCACCAGGCTCCAAACCGGGCAGCTTTCACCCCGGTGAACCGCTGTGAGCTCCTCCTGCCGTGGTATGAAAAGCAGACATTTCGTATTCGGCCTTCTGAGAGAGACGGTGAAGTCTGCCCGCTCTCTGGAAAACTTCCTGGCAAGCAGCTCTGTGGCTTCCACCCTACATTTCACATCTACAAACATCCAGCAGCTGCTCTTGGTAACATCTAAAAAACATCTCGTATCTTTCTTGCTTATTAAAAAATGAAATAAGCAGCGTATGCAGTACAAAATACTGCTTAGGATGTTAATAATATCCTTATTTCACTGCAATTTTGTGCTCTTTTTGGCTGACCTGCCTTGGTTTGCAGCTGCTTCCACAACTGGAGGATATGATACCATGTACAGCACCTGGCGCAACGGGGGTCTGATCTGCGAAGAGAGGTGCCAGCGCAACACCAACTAAACAAATTCAGCTATTATTTTTAATTAACCTGACTATTGTGTGGCCAGTGGTAAGCTGGTAGGAATATTATTACACACACACTAAACTGCTTTCTTACTAATGACTCATTTGTTTTATTCCTGCCTCTTTCAAAAAAGCGATTAAGTTGAAAATGACCTTTTGAAGATTGTACTTGCAGACTGATCTTTTCATTTTTAATTACTTACTTTGCTTTAATTGTTACATTAAGAACTATTAAGAAAGCAGCCAGCTCCATAGTCAATAATTTAATTAGAGTTTTAGGAGCAAGAAGTCAATGCAAATGTTATTTTGCAGTCAGACCTTTCCCAGAGCTTTTGAAACAACTTGACTCCCATTTTGTTTCAAAGTCACATTGGTGACATAAAAATTACACTCATACGTATTGTAATATATCAGGCACACACATTATAGGTATACACGGCCGGTCAGTATGGAGTTCAGATTCAGGTCACTCTATTTGCTGCCCAGATGGGGAAATAGCCTGTTTTTCTCACTTCATTTCTAAATAATCAGGAACACAACCGAATTCCATTACACTGCACATTTCAAGAGACCTCACTCCTTATATTGCTTGCCAGAAGCCACAAGTGTGCAAGTGTTTACTGAAATCTGCAGCCAGATTTTTCCCTTGGCTAGGACTTCACATATTTTACGTTTATCTATTTATAGCTCTCTAATTGCTACTAATATGCCCAGATAACCAGCGGCAACTGAAAATTGATCCCCTGTAATTTTACAATGCATGAAATGCGATTCAATCGGTGGGGAATTAATATCCTCCCCTACTGCGCGGCTCCCTCCTCGCAAGCCTGCGATCCGCCAGTGCCCGCGATCCGTTCCCGGGAGCTGCCAACTGCACGCGCCACGGCCCGGAATAGGAAACGTCCCTTCATAATTATAGACACGGGTGCCCACACTGGGCAAAACTACCCCAGAAACCTATCGCTAGGACAGGAGGGACTGGAAATGGATGAGATAACACCTCAAAGCAGAAGAGAAATGCTGTGAAAAACATAAAACCTAGCAGAAGGGAAGGGTGGCTGCAAAGGACTGGCTGGGATGGAGGGGGCCACTGGCTGGACCTGCTGGAACATCCATGAGCTGGGCAGAAACCGGGATTTTGAAGCCAGGGGCAATAGGAACTTGCTGGAGAAGCTGCTGAGAAGGAGCCATTTATAAATTTTGCACAAATCAGGGGTCAAAAGGCAAATTAAACTACAGAACTGTCTTGTCTTCCCCCAGATTTCTCTTTGAAATGAGTCAAAAAGGTAGCTTTTTGTCAGAGGGGAGGCGAGGCGCAGGAAGACAAGGTCTCAGAGGGCTTCCCTTCTGTTTGCCAAGGGATCCTGAAAGCCAGTGGACAGGCCCTGGCATGTCAATGAACAGGAATAACTTAATAATATAATAATTATAACCTCTTAAGAGCCACTAATTCACCTGGAGCTTTACGGAACAAGATGACTTGTCTGCTCTGAAGTGCTTACAGTCTAATTTAAACCTAGTTTAATGGGGAAAAAAGCCCATGAGATCAACTGATTACACAGTTTGTTAAACTTTGGATTTAATGGTTTGATTTGGGAATGGAGACAGAGAAGCAAGAAGGAGGAGGGACAAGTCAGGAATGAAAAGACAAAAAGAACAGGCCACATTACAGTTCCACTTCGGGGTTATTCTCGGGACAGCAACCAAAGAGGTTTTGAAGGGTAATGGTTTTCCTGGCTGAGAGGGAGAAAATAAACAAAACAAGAATATAGACTATTTCCCTGCTTGCATTTGGGTCAATCGACCCTAATTGCAAAGTTTATTTGAATGGGACTTTTTTGTAAAAGTTATTTTGGAGGAAAGTCAAATGCAGCATTTTTAAACTGCCACTAGGCACTAGGCTGTTTTCCAATCATTTTTCAAAATTAGAAAGAAAGCAAACTATATTTTTCCTTACGAATGTTTTTGGTTTTGAAAAAATATGCACTATGTCTCTACAAAAGTTACCCAACCACATATAATATAAACCTCCAGAAATATTACTTCTTGGACAAAACACCATATTCACAGCCACTTGGTTCTTTATATCACACCTTACATTATCCCATAAATTCCTTTCTGCATAGTGGCAGGGTGTTTTAAGTACAAACCCATTATTTACACATACATAGAACAAAATCAAGAATACAAACTGAAAACTTCTTATGGAAGTCTCTGTCACCAGTGACAACTCCAATCTCTGATCTCTTTTTGAAGAGCCTTGACTTGAACCTGTCAAACCCTTTCTAAATGACCTGTCCTGTTCATCCACTCAGCTCTTGAATTCATTTCTCCTGAGCTCAAAAGGTTCAAAGAAAAGTGTCAAATCCAATACTGAACCACTGAAATTCGGCTATTTCTTTTCTGTCTGTAAACATGGAAATTGTGGTCCCAGACCCTAGGCTGGTATGTGTCTTTTGTTTGTCTTTGGAAGTCCTTCTAGCAGCACAAAATCATAACTGTATCCTCAGAATATTTTTCTTTCCAACTGTACAATTCTTACATAAATTAATGGTGTTTAAAAAAAAAAGAAAAAAAAATGAAAAGAAAAAGAAAAAAATCATGAAAGACAGTGCACATACTTGAAATGAACTTAGCAGTAATGGCTGGTGTGTGAAAGCCTGTGAAGTGAGGAGTAAATGGGTTAAGGCCTTAGTCCCTGGGGCAGACAGGCAGTGTTTGAGCAGCTTGACCTTCAGAGTAATGCAAAAAGGCAGCAAAACCCAGGGGTTTGGACAACCCCATGCCATTTTTTCCCCCACCAGGACTGCTGCGTGCACTAATCACTAAAGGCTGCCACGCTGCCTTGGGGCTTTTAACTTCTGATTGTGCTCTTCAGCCTACAAACTCCCATCAGGGATAAAATCTGACGCAGACTAGAACTTGCCCCTGGTTGCTGTTCTGCTGAGCCGTCTTGCCACTATTTAAGCTGTCCTTGACCCAAACAGCAAGAAGCTTGACATGCTTGATGCCTTCCTTGGATGTCAGGGACATTACTTGGATAGTAGGGTAGGAATGGGATCGTTTGTGTTATTGCCTGCAGCCTGCTGAAAGAGGAATGTAGAAAAACGTACTAGAAAAAAATGTGTAGGAAAGTGCTTTTCTTGAAATGCTGAGCTGCATTGCAAAGGACATGACAAAGACAGAACTGTATCCTGTATAATTAAAAAAATTAAACTACAAGCAATTGTGTATCAGAGAGTGATCAGAGAGTCCAAAATGAAAAGAAAGTTCTGAACACCTCATATGCTTAGTATTTCATGGAATCGAACAGAAAAGCAGAGCAGTACAGGAACCTACCTCTGAAAGAGCTATGCAGGGGCTGAGCTTTATTCATAGCATCACTAAGATGAAAGGGACAGTTCAGCTAAGAACACCTGCAAGTCCTCCCAAGTGCAAGCCAGGCATGACCAGCAAATGCTGACTTCTAAAGGACAGTGACTGCACAATGTCAAAACCAAAATCTCCACTTGGAGAATCTGGCATTTTCAAGATCAGAAAGCAGGCGAGACAGCTACTAAATCAGCAAGTTTCAAACATGCAGAAGGAAACGTGTGAATTTAAGTATTTTAATATTTAGCATTTTATCTGTCAGAGAAGGAGCAAAGATTCAAAGCTTGGCTCAAATGTTATCCAGACAAGTTTGACTGGCCTCGAAGAATTGCTCGTCGACATGTAGGAGATAAGCTGTCTGCCATTCAGCTCTGTGACGAGCAGAGTTAACCCAGGCAGGTGAACCTGTGCTATTGGGGTCTCATGTTCTTTTACACCTCTCACATTTATCACTGGACAGATTTTGCAATTCATGAGTTGGGACGCTCACTCTGATGTGTCAGCAAAAAAATATTCTGGTGAAAAGCCTGAACACGCTTGTCTTTCTACAAAGCTGGCATAAAGAGAAATGAATTCAACAGCTTATCCTGGCATGAGAACTATCAGCTTTGCTGGCAAGAAATTCCTACCAATGAATTGCAGCCTCACAAGCATCCAACCTACCGGGAGTCTGGCACAGTATTAAGATAATTCCAACCCCAATCCAACCCCTATTCAGTATTTCTTCCCAGAAGATTTGGAAAGAATCATAATCATGTAAATATTATTTGCTTTTCTGTGTTCTCATTTCCCTATAGGCGAAAGACATTTTAGTTTTAAAATTACTGTGAACATGTCATAGATTTTAAAATATTCAGTCTGGCCCTATGTTATCTAGAAAGAAAAAGACAAAAAAGTAATGTAATATATTTTCAAAGTCTGAAGGCTGCATTATAGCATAGTAATTACAAAGATTTATGTTCCATTCTGCCCCAAATCCAAAGCTCTTTGTCCATTCAACTTGCCCAGGTTTGACTTACAGCTTTCTGCATCCATTATCTTTAATAGTAAAGAACTGACTACAAGTTAATGAAGAGCAAGACGTGATTAATATGAATCAAATTTATGAGAAAACAAACTAGAGTATGATTTTCATGTTTCGTTAACATTATCTTTAAACGTACTCCTTAATACTAATTGATTTCACAGAGGTGAAAAAATATTCTGTTTCAAATGAATGGGAGAAAATCATTCATCAACTTTCTGGAGGGAATATTTAATATTGTTCATTTTTAGGAGGGAGATAACATCTTCACAGTTATTTTGCCACTTAAATGATACTTCAGCGTGAACACGTATCTGAAACCTGCCAGATTCCCCACTCAGTGGGGAAGCAATTCAAGATGCCACACGCGATGTCCTGTTTTGGCTAAAGCACCTTTGCAAAACTACCCACTGCTGAAAAATGAGGATGGGGAACTAAAATTGAGCAGGCTTTTACCAAAAGTTTATCACTGAAAAACGTTTTTACATTTATTTGTTTTGAACTTGAGATTACTAGAGACACTTGGATGATAAACTTCCTTGCAGAAGTTATGGAAAACAGCACAAAATAGAAGCTTATGGCACTACTGAGCTTTCATTCTTGCTTGCATTTCAATATTTGTTTTACTTTTGAATTATGCATATTTGGCCATCAAAAGTTCTTAGAAACCAACATATTTAAGATTGCTTAGATTGGCTTAATTTTAACTTGTGCCTTATGCCCAAGATGATTAGCATTAAAGGACCTTCTATGCAGCCTGTCTATATGATCCTTAAATAGGAACCGCCTAGTGAGCATCGCTCATTCACTGCCATTCACATGTCAGGTTTTCTTGCCCTGCGTTTGCACAGCTCTGATGACAATGTCAATTAATACACAGCAAGAGCTCTTGGACTCCCTCCGCTCCAATCCCTCATGCGAATGCAGCCTGCCCTGCTCTGTTAGGGAAATGCTAAAGTGACCACAACACCAAGTAAATCAACAAGATGGGGAGTCTCAAAAGTTGCTGTTATGAGTTGCTCTGTACACCTCAACAGCAGCAATAAGTATTGAATTTTCTGATAAGAGAGAAGAAAAAATTCCTCTTGCCTTGTTCTTCCATTCTGTTTGAATGGGATTTACATATCTGGCCTGCAAAGCAGCAGGGACAAATGCAATCTGCAGCGTGCTACCCTGTTAACGCTGAGCAATCCATTTATACCCATAGCAAAGAACGATGGCAGAGAGGAACAGAAGAGGTGCAGAGTTTCTGACACCGCCTACAGTGATATATTTTGGAGAAAACAATGCATAGTTCATGAGAAATCAGCACTGAAGCCTTTAGAGAGAATCTCTTTCAAAGGGAGGATAAACACATTAGACCTCCCCGTTTTTGCAGCCTGTGCCTCTCCGGTGCCAGGCTTCCTCATTTCTTTGTGCACAAGCTAAGGCACACGCCAGCACGTACAAAAGCAGCCACAGAAAACCTACCTGCAGCCGCTGTGTCCCTTGAGCAGATTCAGCCCCACGTGCAGCAACACAGTCTTCCAAAACCACCGCACCAAACCAAGCCTGTTTATTTGGTGACGCAGACATATGTCCATTTGACGCACTGTGAGGACTCAAACATCTCAGAAGCCAAGGAAGTGTTACACAGTGATATTTTTAGTTGGGGTAACAGCTCGGTTAATACCCCATTGCCAAATCACTCATTATCCATCTCAACTTTAAACAGCCTTTCCTTTCTCTTCCATGGTGCACACCGTTACCTTGTTGGAAGTTAAGAGTGACCAAACCCCAGACTGCTACTCACCATTCTGGCGTCCCAGAGGGATAAAATCTCGTCAGCAGAGCTAGTGAGAATGGTGTTGGAGACCAGGAGAAACTCAGTGCTATTGACAGAATCCTTATGACCACGCAGAGCGTGTCAGCATCTCTCACTACAAAAGCAAACAAAAACAGAAACACAGCGCTTGACATTCAGGATAGCAAGAGCAGGACAAGCTCAGGCAAAAACAACAGACTTAATGTGTCTTTCCTAGCTGTTACTTGCAGAGCTCAGGGCTCACTGGAGGCCGGCAGGGATGGGGAAGAAGCCTCTTCGATCAGCAAGCTCATTAACCCGGCTGGATGCAGTGCAGAGGCAGTTCTTGGAGGATTCTCTGTCAAACCTCACACAAGGAATCAGCATCCACTTTTTTTTTTTTTCTTGTTTTGTGTTTCTCTCTCTCTCTCTCTCTCTCCAGTCATGTAAGTATTCCTACACACTTGGTCTCTTAAGAAAAATATTCCAAAGGACAATGAAAGTCTATAAATGAGTACGACGCAAAGCAGCCACTTCTCCCTCGTTTGAAAGATGCAACACTTCTTGTGAAGAGATGCGAGATATGAAGTGGGAACCCTGTACACTTGGAGACACAGATCCATTCTCTTGTCAGAACGGTGCTACTTAAACCTCTGTCAACATCCTGAACTTAAACAGCTGAATAAAAACATTCTGCTTGAAATCCAGAGCAAGGCTGCAGCGTTTTTGCTTTATTCACTACTACAAAACTCCATTTGCTGCTGATGACACAGGGCCCAGTTTCACTGCACTCAACTAGTGGTTCATTCCCAATAACGCAGGCTGAGGTGGAGAGGTAAAAAAGAGAAGTGGGCTTTACAGGATGGAAGTGAGGAAAACATCAACAAGGAAAGCAGCATTTTGCCGTCCTGCCTTCTCCCAGCTCATCAGCTATGCAGTAACACCCTGGAGGTTTTTGTTTCGTTTTCTTATCTTTTAATGAGTTTATTTCTGAGACGACGCTGTTGAGCCATCCTAGCTCAGGGTCTGAAGCTGGGAGGACTGGGACATGCGCTGGGAGCCTTTTCCCCTTGGAAACAACAGAGCCCACAACTGCGATTTTGCTACAGTGCCCATGCGCATCCAAGGGCGATGGTTGGGGATCCAGCCTTGTGCTTATAAGAGCTCTTTGCCTGCTGTTTTTTTTCTGCACGTGCACTGGAAGAGATGTGTCCGGAACCAGAGTGCAGGACAGCAGAGGGAAGAAGCCAAGGACAACCCGTAAGGCCAAGACAGAAGGTAACAAAAAAATCTGATTATCCAAATTAAAGAGAAGGGCTTAATGTCTATGTGAGCACAGCCAGAAGGGAAAGGGATGGAAAGTTAGGGCGGCCCCGCGCCAGTTGTGGCTGTACAGCAGACTCACACATGCAGCTATGTTTGAATCTCCAATTTCACATGGTATCTGGTGGATGAAAGGTCACCCAGCTTGCAGCATCTGTACTATTACAACCCGCGAGAACATACAGGTAAGTGTGCAGGCCATGGAAAAATCTCATTAAGGTAAAGGCAGCAGTAGCTCCATCCTCTTTGTTCAACAAACTCAAATAGGAGGAAAAAAAAACAGAAATCAACAACCCATCATAAATTACCACAGCTTTCAGGAGTAGCTCAGAATTTTATTCCTTGCTCAAATGATTTCGATTGTAGAAACACACCTCCCTTGAGCTGGCTGCCAAATATATCATTTGGGCTTGCAAATTAGATTACCAAGTGGCTATTAACTGAGAATTTCCTACAGGACTGTATTAAAGAAGTTGTCAGCAGATGGAATTAAAGAGCTGAGTTCTCCCTCCCTCCCGCCTGCATGGAGGCAGGAGAGCTCTGGTGGGTTTTGTATTAAAAGCACTGAAGATGGGACACAGGCCGGGAGAGCCCAGGTGTTTTGATGGACACTCTCCATCACCCAGCTCGTCCCCACGAGCGAGACAGCAGGAGGGGGAAAACTTGCTTCAGAGGAGAAATAGGAAATACATCTCAAGGAAATACTAGATTCTACATGTATCTTTTTGCAGAATCTATGTTTTTTCTATTATAGATAATATATTATTCTTTTTGGTATTATCCATTATATAGAGCACCCGTGCTATTTTATCACTAGGGCTGATTTTAAACTATTCATAAAGTACTGTAGCTGTTAGAGCTCGGCACGCACTATATCTGATATTCATGACTGCTTGATACATGACAATAAAATAACTTGAATAGAATAACTTTTTGTTTCACCATCTCATGGTAATGTTTTACGCCATAGAATATGCCTTTATCATATCGGATCATATACTTTTATTTGCGTATAGGTAGGCTATTTTTTTAAAGTGACCAATAATTTTTGCCCACTTGCTTTGCTCTGTAAAGAAATTTGGCTTGAAGAAAGTCTTGGGCACCTTCTGATAATCGCAACCCTGCCATGCATTTTGGTGGACCTGCTCTGCTTGGGTTTGGAAATACAAACAACTCACAGCGTTCACCTAGAGGAAAAGCGGATTTTTCCCTGAATAACAGGACATGCAAAGGGGTTTTTGAAAGGTGGGAGGGAACATCATCTTCACCTCCTTATGGAGCACAGGAAAAGGAAGGGGGGAAAAAGACAGAAAAGAGTAATTTTTTTGTGAGTCCCTGACACAAGATATGGGCCGTGCCAGGCAGGCAGGCTGCAAGAACAGGCTTGCGAGAGATTAATTAGGTGCCGAAGCCAGAAGGCCACTCCGAATCCCTTAGCAAGGTGAAAATGGACTAACGTGATGGACCATGACAGCAGCAGCAGGGAAGGAAATGATTTGTGCTTCTCCACCAGGAGCGTAAGGACCGCGGCCCGTCCTCTCCGCCGACCATCGAGACGCAATTCGCCCCTCTGGCGAGCGAGCGGCTGGTACGTCCGAGAACCTCCAGCCGACACCTAAAATTAACTCGTCTTTTCTTCCAGCTGAGAGGGAATTTCAGCAGGTCTGTGTCCTGCGTACAAGCCGTGTTTCGGGCGGAAAGGGGAGCACCTTATTAGATGCCGTTTTCACAAAGGATAATTTGAGGTCGGGGTGCATCAGCTCATTTTTCATGGGGACTCATAGTTCTACCCAACAGCTCTAATTATCCATGTTAGTATAAATTTAAGAGAATTCCATTCATTATCTAATCCTCTGCATTCTTTGTGAACATATAAGCTTGTGAATATCAACTGTCTCCCAAAATTCTAGTTCAGGAAGAAGGGAATCATTCATGAACAGCAGCTTTAGGGATTTGGAGCACTCCTGTTCCTTAAAGCCAGAAAAAAAGGACGACCCAAACACGCGATGCCGTGGCAGAAACCCTGCTCACGAATTCCGTATTTTGCAGACTGCACACTGAAGCTCTTCCCAGACACTGGGCCCAAAACTCCCCCTTTCCCCACATTATTGCTCCTTTTTTCAAGAAAATCCCTCAGTTATCACCCTCCCTTGCCTCATGACTAATCATCCTCCATCTTCCCTACAAGGTCAATCTGCCTAAAGCAACAATGTCCTTCAATAAACTGGCCTTTATTTCAACTCGACAGGTTCAGATTTTTTCTTTAACTGATTCAAACACAGCCCGTCACCTTTCCAAGAAAGGCACCTCCCTTACCAACATTGACGCTTTAACCAATTACACCAGTATCAATCTCTCTAGCGCACCAGCAAGGAAAAACTTTGACTTGCTAGATTTTTAGACTGGATGGTACTACCACAATACAACGGTGCACTTCTGGTAAAATGGCCTCCCAAACGTAAGATACGGGATGTTTCCACTTATGAATTTCACTGTGTACCATCGGACTGGCATCTCTGCACGTTAGATGCTTTGTCAACTGTGTACGAGCAGAAAAGATAAGACAAATAGAGAGCAGATTTCTTCTTATAGCTGCACTGGAGTTAAAACTGAGCCCAAAGTACAAGAATGGAAACTTCCGAGCTGCTGCTCCCTGATGGCAACACTTTACAAGTGCCTGGTCCATGCTTTTTGCTAAATACTATCCAGGCTGAAGCAGCCACAGCGCTCCGCACCGGCCTCACACTCACTGCCAAAGACACACAGCAAATCAGAGTGACATGGGAGAGAACACCCTGGAAATTGCTTTGCTAGTCTAAAAGGCCTTAGCGGAGGGGAAAAAAAAAAGAACAAAAAAATCACATTTACTAGCAATTAATGAAATACGACCTTCTCTGCCTTCTTGCTTCTTGCACACATGTGGCTTCTGCGCTCAGCTGCAGCTGGAAAAGTAGGGAGCCATTGATAGCACTTTAATGGTTACCTAATCATAATTCCTTTATTGCTGTACCATATTAGATCTCCTTTCTAGACTGGTAATTAAAAACACTTACAATCAATTGACATTAATGAGGTTTTAAGCACATGCTTCAAGTTGGCACCTTTCTTTACCAGCCACCTTTTATCTTCCTTGCAAAGAAACCCCTTAAACGCGCTACCCCTCACAAATCGTATTGCCTCTTCCAACAGCAGCTTTCCCAAATTATCCATGGAAAGAACACTAAACCTAACCTTTTTATATCTGTTGAATAACAATTTGCCACATGAACCGCAATTACCATTAAATAAAATGTCAAGGGAAATTGTCCCAGAAAGTCCCTGCTACGAGCACACACACACTGCTCCTCTCGGGAAGTTTTGTAAGGTCACACAAGGATCATTTTATCCCCATACAATTCTAACAGTTAACAGGAAAATACTTCTAACAAAAACAAATCCTATCACTTTCCCATTATGGGGTTTTATTTCCAAAATGTGTTTAAATTAGGCAAGGAACTTTCCTAGCCAAGATCAATGGACAAGTACAGCAAATGGGCTGGCTTAAGACATTAAAATGCCAGCTTGTTTTATGCTGTTATAAATGCATCCTATCATGTCTTTACATTTTATGACCTCTATTTTATTTCTAGGTAGCTTCACATATGACACCTCCAATTATTCATGTCAAGAATATAAAACTACCAGTATTTCAGGAAAAAGTGCCTACCATCATTTATGACAATGATTTTTTTCTTCTTGACCCATTATTTCACTAAAAGTAACACATTTTATAAGACACTGACATGTGGGGACACTTTATTTATAAAGTACATTTGTCTTTGAAAAGATAATATGAAAGTATGATACTGTTGATATGAGCCACTCAGGTATTACTTATCTCCAATAAAGTGAAGATATCTTCAAATTCTGAATATTCATTTGTGCCCTTTTCCTAAACAGTGACTGCAAAAATGAAGCCCTGAAGTACATATTAGTATTTTTGTGAAAAGGTAGACCTTCCTTCTCTGATATTTATAAATACTTAAAATGAAAGCATCAACTAAATCTTTTCTACGTGAAATTTATCCTAGTACTCATGACCCACCTGAATTTTTACCTTAGGAGCGCTCAGCAACCCAAGGAGCAACGTCCTTGTCCGAAAGCAGCCCTGTGCAACTCAGGCATTCCCAGCATCCAGTCCTCAGCTATTACAACTAAGAAATGAAACTGTTTTACCTTATTGTTTTCAGATGCTTTAAATCATCACACACCCAGCGAGCAGGAATGGGGATCAAGCAGGAAAACCTCTGGTTGGTGCCGCTGGGCGCGCCGGCGTCTCAGTCCCGCTCCCACACCGAGCCCCCTGCCCCGGGAGCAGGATGAGTCCCGTGTTCAGGCTGAAAGCTCCGGCTCTTGGTCTGGTGCACAGCGAGCAGAGCATGGAAAATGAAAGCAATTCTCAAAGCAGTGTGGACTTAGCTGATAAGTTGAAGGGTGAAATTCGTCCCTTCCCCTTCTCTCTCCTTCCCAGTCTGCCACTGGCACAGCCCAGGCTTAGCAAGGAGAGAACCAAGCAAGCAAAGACACCAGCCCCCTATGATATAACTTTTTTAGCCATAATTTCTAGGTACATAAACAAACCTTCCTGTTCTGACTCAGCAAGTTTACAAGGCTGCAGTAAAATCTGGTTATAGCCCTATTTTCATGAGAAATATGAAGACTTCAGATCCTTACACTTTAACTGTCACACTGCTCCACTCAAAACAACGATGCCCTGCCGTGGTTCAGATCACTTCTTTTAATTAGGAAGGCATCATTCATTAATTGTCACGCTTTGGTCTTGCTTGATAAAGCCACCACACATTTGGGAAAGCCACAGTAGCTTATTCTCAAAGCGCAAGCTTTCCTCTCTCAAAAAGCCCTTTTTCCCCTTAATTTCAATGGGAGCTGAATCAGACAGGACAACTTTTCTTTTACACTGATGTGCAAATCTCAACAAAACCAACAGGAGCCCATTTCAGTTTAGGCAGAAATCAGTAGGAAAAAAAAACCACAATGATTTTAAAGGTAAACACCACCCTGTCAGGGCAGTAACCAGCACCCTTTTCAGCCTTGCTTGAAATGCAGGGTGGGCTTTTGCGCCTGCGCAGGATGCACGTACGTCCTCCCAGGCACTTATTGCAAACTCCTGCTTTTGGGAAGCTCTAAGCACAACGGCGGCGTCCCCCACCGCCGCGCGGAGCCGCCGGCACTAGTGGCACGTGGCCTCGCCGCCGCCGCGGCTCCGGCGCGTTGTTAACACGCTGCTCGGCCAGCAGCGACATCCAGGAGAGCAGCGAAGCAATTTCTGCTGTGTTGTGCTGGCAATTTGCTTCCTCTCCAGGGATCCTGCCTCCTTACGTATTTCGCTGTTCTGAAATTACTTTGTCCTATTTCTATAACTTGAAAGAGCCTTTTTGGTAAATGCTGCCCTGAAAGGGAAAATTGCACATACCTGCGAACATGCAGAGCACAAAACACGCACGCGCAAAACAGAAAAAGAGGACAAAGCGTTGCATTAAATGCAGTATAACAGCTTGAGCTTCAGATTCAGCAAGTTCTAGCAATAAGGAACATTTGGTCAAAATTCCCCTAATAAATTTATAATTAACTGGCAGAAAGCAACTCTCTGGGCTGAATTTTCTTCTGCAGTGAAGTTGGGTAACTTCCAAATAATCATTGTCCTTGAAATATTGTTCTATAAACGCAGGCAAAAGAGGTTTCAAAATTTCATGCCTTACCTTTGAAGCTAAATTGCTTATTTGTCTCAATTTCCTGTAATTTATGTAACAGAACATATATTACCATAAGGGAAGGCAATTACACGACCACATTTATTTGCAAAGAGAGAAGACTCTAAGAACTCTACGTATTTTAGTAACTGCTCCATATTTATTCAGTGCATGGAAACTTCCACTACTACAAGTTACTGAAAAGACAGAAAAATACTCAGAGAGAAAAACCATAAAGGCAGAATTTTAAGGACACCCTGGTTGCTATGGTGTTGAACACAGACTTGGCTGCCTGATGCTACCCTGGGAACACCAAGAACCCTCATTTTCCTCTGTTAATTGTTGAACATGTTTCCCCACGGAGCGCACACGGGTGGTGCCGATTTGGGTTTTACAGAGCAAGAGACCTTTGCAGGTACCTTCTCCTGTTAGAGCTGCTTAGCAAAAGACAACAAAAACAGAATTTAAACTACTATCTTCATGTTTTCTTTGGCTGACTCAAACACTCCCCAAAACTTGGGCCTATTCTGATAAATACTGAAAATATTCATTTATGATTGACAACAGATTCAAGTGTTTCACATGAGTGGAAAGTGCAAATTACAGAATTAACATGCTTTTGCTGAAAGATGTGAAGAAATAACAGCGTATACCACTAATCTGTCTCTTTTTTTTTTGTCTTGAAATGTGAATAGTGAGTCTGCTAATTACCTTAATGAAGATTTAATCGCATAATATCTTACATTTCTCTGAACAACTAAGTGCTATGTAAGAAATGAAGAATTTCTTCTTTGCAATATTTTCTGCTGTGGAAAAAGAGTTTTCAGTGTGCAACCAAATTAAATAAAGGAAAGATAAAAGAAAACAATAAAGTATCAGATCTCTGAAGACTTGAGAAAGGTTTACAAAATGTTTTTGTTCTTTTGCAGTTAATGGTATGGTTTGATATCAACATAATTAAACATATATAATTGTAGCGCATACCCAAGATAAATATCATTGTATAAGAACAGTAGCATCCACAATTACAAGATCATACTCATTTCTAAAGCAATATAGTAAAGCTGTAGAATCCTTTAGAGACAGAGTTGGAACTAACCACATCCTGATATATAAATATTTTCTTAAAACATTCAGCTGGACCAGGACCAGAAGGTACATCACTTGGCAAAATTTAGCCTAAAAATAACAAGAGAAATTAGCACTTCCATAGATACCTCAACAAAGGCCAAGAAGTAAAAAGATCAGCACGAACTGAAAGACCCAATTTTTGTCATGTAGCTGCCCTGCACTGAGTTACAGCGATAAGGGAGGCCAGAGGAGCCCGAACGCTGCCGCTGCAACCGCAGGGTCGCGACTGCCGGGGCTGTCTTTAGGCAGAAGCGCAGAACTCTGCTAACATTTCAGCTGGTCCAAAAAGGACACCTGAGATCACAGCTGAGATTGCAGGTTTTGCAATATAGCATGTATATGTCCACACTAGATTATAAAATGTTTTGCATTACCTTTTACCGTGGGGATTCCGTTGGACTCTGTATCCTCTCCAAACACCTGGCTGTTGGTGGCATGAGGCATTCTCGGCTGAAGATGACAGCAGTTGCAACACCCTCCCCTTTCCACCAGCCTCCAAGAGAACTTTCATAATTTACTGCAGCTACTTTTGTTGTAAAAGAAGCATCTTGGCTTTTATCTAGTTAAATTATTTAAGAGTTCGATTGTGGTTTAGATTACTTGAAATTTTGATCAGTTTGGAACCCAGCTTTCCCCCAAGATGCCTTTCGGAGGGTGCAGGGGAGACCTCGGCATAATCACCCACGCGGGGTTACTGGCAGTGATCCAGGGACAAGGTGCCCTCGGGGGCACACAGCTACCCTGCAATGCTTAGATTATTTCTTGACTTTAGGTGCTCAGCACTTTTCTGCAATTCCAACTTCTTTAAGGGATTTTTTTTTTCTGTTGAACTGCCAAAGATGGGAGCACCAGCAGCCACTAGGCTTTATTGAAAACCACAGCTTTATCTCATTAAACAATTACCTCCCATTCCCTCGAGGCCTCTGGTTACTGGATAATCAGATAAGCCCAATTTCAGTAATAATAAAATAGCTCTAAACCACTTAGGCCAACACGAAGGGCTGCAGAGGGGCCCGAGGACACGTTTTGCTCAGCGCCTCCGCAGCGGGAGCCGCGGTGGCCGCTGGCAGCGCTCACCCCGTCCCCTCGCTGACGCCACCACGGACACTGCTGCTTTCCCTTCTTCTTGCTTCCCACGTTCACCAAAGCTTTGCAGGGGAAACTTCTGCCTTTCCCACCTCACCTCGACCCAAGAAACCCAATTTTCTCTTAATCAACCCCAGATTTTACTGCTGTTGATTTGGGAAGGGACTAGGATACACCTGCTCGCTGCCACCTGATGTCATTTTTAGCCTTTGGATACTGAGAGCTCTGTTAGATTTGTCCTGCTCAAACAGGAGGTGGTAGCCAAAGCTCGAGGCATCTGTTATCCATGGAAAACACACGGGAAAACTTGGGCATCTCAACTCAATATTCATATCTGATAGGCTTTATTTCAAGCACCCTGGGGAACTGCTGTGCCTTTTCTCTCTCATTCTTTGCTTTTCCATTTTTAATTCACCCTTTCACTCGACTGTGCTGGCAGAGCGAGAACGTGCCATGATGGGCTGCACAACAACTGACTTACCGCATGAGATGGATAAAATGAGAAACGTGAAAATGAAAAAAATAAGAATTGAAAACATATTATAGACATTCTGAAGCAAAGCTGTACCTTCTCAAAAGCTTTCAAGATATAGTCTGGTAAGAATTATCATTTTAAAATCCCATTTTAAAATACGTTGATACAGACAAAAATAGGAGACAAAATATGTTTTGAGAAATTCCACCTAGTTCTATGAAATGGGTTGCTCTGGAGGCAGTTATACTCTCCTCTTACGGTTCCCTCATCTGCTGACTAAGGAAGGGGACTGGCTATAAATATATATATTTATATATATGTGTGTGTGTGTGTGTGTATATATATATATATATATAATTTGCATTGAAAAATGGATGAAAACAGAAAAAGACAGGATTTGACTATCAAATCACACTGGTTTGTGCTTCCAGGAGAGAATGCACAGTGGACAAAATCAGGTTTATAGATTCTACAATAGTTTGCTGTGTTTCCCCAAGTACTACGTTTCTAAATTCTAGATATATGTGCTCTGAAGATAGAAGCTGGTTCTGCTCTTTCTGTGCAAACCGCAGGAGGAAAACATGATGATTGCTCCTAGTTCGAACTCAACAGAAAGGAACTTTGGAGGTATTTCATTCAAATCAAATTTGAAATGCCTCATTTAGGACCATCATCCCACCAGAAGATCATATAACCTTGCTATGCTATACTGGAATGAACATTTTCTGTAGAATCATTATATCTTATTTTGAGGCTGATGTGATCTATTTCTTGCAAAAAGACACTGACAAATGGAATAATAAATAACTTTTTATAGGATTTCAAGTCTATAACTGCATATAAAAGCACATTTGATAAAATGCTAGTCCTGTAGCACAAAAGTCTAAAATAACTAGTCAAAGCTGAATCCGAGTTCACCTTGTAGAAGAAATCTATACAAGTTTCGCATGAGATTTTTAGGACTCCTTGATAAAACTGCGTCTCAGATTCTCTATGTGTTTGGATGGCTGAGCAGGCAGTTAGATACATTTCAAGGGGGGTTCAGAAGTGATTATGTGCCCGACCTCACAGATTTGCCAAGAACTTCTAGGCTTTTCCAAAACTACAACTCTGGGGGCATCTTAAAAGATGGGAGCCCGCGCCACTAACATCCGCACCGGTGAGAGCGCTGGGATGCGACCTGGCCCGCGGGAGGCTTGCCGAAGGCCTGGGGCTTCTGCTTGCTATTTGATAGTTGAGAATAAAGTGCACAAAGGCCAACCTGGGTTTTTCACCGTTGCTAAAACACAGTATTTTGGAAAGGAAAAGCTAAAAAAAAAAAAAAAAAAAAAAAAGTTACAAAACTGCTGGCAACCAGGAACAACTGCAACAATAGTTATATAGGAAGAGACAAGCAGAAGTCCAGGGAAGACACTCATATCTGCAGAGCACAATAGTGACTTGGTCCTCAAAAAAGAAAAAAAAAAAAATTCAACCCTTCAGTTGATCTCTCTTTTCTGGTCTCAACTGTATAGCAATGAAATAAGAAGAAAAAAAAAAAGATTAAAAAAATCGGTAGCACTTTGTAATTTAATATGACCATTTTCCTAAGTTCTTTATCCAAGATTGGACTAAGATCTTGATATTACACCCCTGATCGGTATTTAGGAAAAATCTTGTAAGCAACACAGGTTACTTTTTTAAAGCACATGTAACAAAACTTCAGCAATTTTGTGCTCTTTTGAACTATTCTACCAGAAGCTTCTTGCTACTCTTTCTGCTATAAAAAAAAGCACCTTAAGCAAAACATCAGGTAAGGAAAAACCTACAGTCTCACATTCAAAGACACAGTGACAGGTGAAAGTTAAAACCGCCCACCCCTGCTTTTTATTTATCACTATAGTGCACACCAGGTGCCTCAGCCTTTCTCATTTTTCAAATAAAATGCTATGGGCTAAAACACCCAGCCCCAGCCTGTTGCAGCAGTGTAGAGGACACAAAGCCTGGGCCAGAGCTGCATGGCTGTAAATTAGCAGGCAGTTACATAGAATATTAATGGATGGGTTTAATCTATTGCACACAGATTCACTGTATTAAAAGCAGAGTTACTCCTGTCCTCTGTTAATTTTCTTCCTTAATTCTGAGTATGACTGAATTTCCTTTATACCTATTAAATGAGCAAATCCTTTCTGAAAGCAGTACAACATGGCTGAAATGCAATAAATATAAGCACTTTAATATTTAAGTGAAGAAAATGAATTTCAGTGTGTTCTCAAATTGGTTTTCTTCAGTACCGAGTTTCTTTATTTGTCCAAATAAAATGGATTTTGAGTGGGTGGCGGGCTTGAGGAGCTCTGCAGCCCTGTTCCAGTGCTGAACTTGGGCAGAGATGATGAATAATGGATTTGCCGTGCTCTTAGACACAGAGCCACAACGGAAACAGTATCATTCCTGGTTCTCCAACACGCAGCTGCTGGAGAGCCCAACAGTCGAACGTAAAGCCTGGCCCAGGGGTCTAAGCCATGAGCGATGGGTGCTCACATTTTTGTTCAGTGCATTTGTCATAATCGTAGCAAACTACGGGAGCAGCTCGGTGTTTTCAGCCAGCTGCTGAGGTCAGGTGCAATACCTCTGCTGTTGGTTTTACACACAATAATTAAATCTTTACAGAGTTAATGAATGAAACAATGGCCTCCTGTTTAGAGTGCGTGCCCAAGTGAAAAATAATCTGGTTTCCAGTTCCTGCTGTAATTAATAGTTAATTTAAAATAGTTAAATTATCGGCAAATTACTCACTCTGGAGCACCAACAGAAACAGTGTCCAACAGCTTTCAATGAAGGCAGATCTGACCAGACCAAAACTGAGGACAGCACCTCTGAGTCCCTTCGGAAAGCACCTGACTTCCATCTGCTAGAAAATCAGAGCAATTTGGGACATGCAATCCTTTCCTAGCAGCATGCACACTTTCAGTGCTTGATGCCATGGCAGTGGAAAACATAGTGACTTCTTGACCAGCTCGGCACATTGCAGCAGCAGGAGGTCGGACATCTACTTACTGAGGTGGGATATCATCATCTTCCCCAAGTTGCAACTGCAAAAGCTGTTGGCTTTACACGCATGGGCATCCCCCTGCAGCTCCTCACACTAATATCTTATTATATCTTATTATATCTTGAGAGGGTCAGCGAGCAGGATCTCAAGTTCTGTTCCCCAAAGCCAGCCCTGGGTATTTAACATGCGAGACAAGATGAAGGCTGAGAGATTAGTAGTTACTAGGACTTTAATCCCGGCCTTGTTCTTCCAGAAGCTGTGACATGACCTTCTGCTTGTGATAAATACATCTCCAGCAATAGCCGATGAAAAATCTATTGCCGCAGAGATCCCATCTTAGTTTATACTATTGTTGCAAGTGCCAAATATGTAATCTGAGTATTAGCAAGCCAGGGCTGCTAGACTGATAAGAAACATGTAAAAGATTCACACAGAGTGACATTTTTATCAGCCCTCAGTGCTAAGCTGCTACATTACCCCTACAAGCTGCACACTCAAGCTGTTAGTTTCATCTAAACATTCCTAACACACTTAGCGCAGACCTATATTATTATAAAATACTCTCCAATATGAAAATCTATGAAAATCACCCTTTTAAACAGGAGAACATAACTGCAGAAGATCAAGTACTGTATTTTTTAATGTAGATGAGAGGTATAACTTCAGAGATTCCAGTATAACTCCAACTATTTTCATACTCTGCAGCTAACTGGCATGCCCTCTATGCGACTGAAAATGATCCATGACTATGTTCTGTATTAAATAATTCAAATTTCTATGACATTTTACTGCAGTCTCAGTAGTACAACTTTGTCTCTTATCTAGATTTTTTTTTGTGAAATATGATCGAAAGAGATACTAAAATATAAAAGAATTCATTGTTTTAGCATCATCTGGATAATTCTAATACATATTTAATAGGTTTCCAACAGTTCCAACTCCTTTGCTGCCTCTGAAATCAGTAGATGGATGCATAAAAATTGTCTTTCAGAAGGGTAAGTGCTTCCTAACTGGGTGAGACAATGGCCACTCTAAAAACAGATTTTTGCATGATATTGTGTCTAACTACACATCAGAAGACTTGCTCTGAATACTGGAAACCCAAAAAGGAGGTTGCCAACATTTCAGCTCCCTTGATCCTCACCGCCATTGAGACAAGAAAATAAAAAACCCCAGCATTTTCATGAAAAGTTTCAGAACTGGTTTTATAAATAGTTCATAGTCTTAAAGGCATATACCTTGTGCATAAATGCTTTATAGCTTTTATACCTACCACACTGTTGATTTTGAGATTTGTTTCAAGGAACAAAATCTGAAAACAGTATCAAAGAATTGTATCACAGGTACACGGCCCTGCCATTTGGGGAAATGTAAGGCTTGGGACACAAATGAGCCATGAGGGGGTTTGAAATCTGTCTGAGGAGAGAAATGACAGCGGAGCTGTTTGCATTCACTCACGTTTGAAGAACGGACGAAGACAATTCAGTGCCTTCCAACTTCAATAAAAGACCCAGGAGGCTTTTTTCTGTACGTACAAAGTCACTGGTTAAAGGTTGATATGTGACTTGTGTCCATATTGCAGCTCATCAAAGATGAATGGGGTAGCCAGGACACTTTCCAGCATTTGGGAGAGAAATAATCTGACAGCGCAACATTTTATGCAAAGTCTGAACTCTGAAAAACAAAACAAACCCCAAAACCTCTCTCACACAGACCCAACTACCTCTAAAGACCGCCCGGGTCCAGAGGATCTTGAGTCCAAAGGAGACGCATTTACGTGTATGGAGACCCCCCCATACACTACTTCCATTTTGCTATCAAATGACCAACTCATCTCATTTCAAGCTGGAAGACATGAACAATTAAAAACAGTTCACCATCCAGGTGGACGTGCCTAGCAGAGTCCCACTGCTTATGCCCAGCAGGACGTATGCCTCCTCTTGTTCCTTCCCTGGGGACGGGAGCAGGGAAACACTTCACAACTCTTTGCGTTGCAGCAGGCCGCGGGGTTTTGGGCACATCGCGCTGCTTTAAGAGGTACCGCACACCGAATGCGGTGTCAGCACTACCCGGTGCTGGCAGGGCTGAAACATCATTTTAACAAACCATTTCCTTCCCCAAATTCTGCACTAATACCTGCCAGCCTCTGCTGCTGTATGAAATGCTCTCCATTGGTGCAACTAATTTTTCGTTTTGGCTGAGCTAGCACAAGCCTGTGTTTCTAGGAAAATGGCTCGAGCAAAGGAAAAACTGCCTCTTCCAAGCATGAGACATCAGTGAGAGGGCACAACTCCGTAAGGAGCCCAAACACTCTGCTCTCACACACCGTGTGCCCCAGGGCTGTTTCTTTGCATGCGAGCAGTGCGAGGAGGACAGCGGAAATGCCCTGTGGGCATCTCCACGTTATTTTGCAGAAGCCACGGCTATAAAACCAGCACTAACGGGAAAACACAGGACTCAGGATGAGGACGTAAAACGAAAGAGCAAAATTCTTACTTTTCTATTTTTTTTTTTTCAGGTTTTTTTTTGGGGGAAAAAAAAGCTCAGATATTCCAAATACTGGAAATGCCTTATCATAATTAATAAGAAATGCAAGTATGCTTCTCATGTACAAGCTAAACTGTTGTGTTCCAGTAAAAATCACTGAGAACATTGATTTATTTGGACCGGTAGCCCACAGTGACGAATGCAGACGTTTCAGAGGAAGCTATAGTATTTTACCCTGTAATTCCATGGAGGAATGCTTCTACTTTAACCCAAACAGTGATTAGTTTCTGCGTGCAGCACCCTGGCTGACAGTCCTGGCAATACTGCTAACTGCAGCTGCTTTTCATTCCTATATGTAGGTTTACTTTGAACATCTCCACACAACTGCAAGGAAGTTTAGGACAAAAACATTGCCTAACCACTGCAGTATTTAAATTAAAGGAAAATACTGCTTCTCATAACCTATCGCTGTTAAAAGTTACAATAAAAATACAGATTTTGTTTCTTCTCCCGTTGTAGGAAAGTTGGGAGGCAATTCATTCTGACTTTTTCTTAAAGGTACCAAGGAAGGAAAAGGCATATTCCTAATGATAGTTCCAACAGAAGCTCATTATATGACCTTGAGTAAAGCCATCACCTCTCTGCTTGGTTCCACCAAACATAAATAATTCTCTCACTTACATACAGTTCAGCAATTATAACTCCAGTTTTATCAGCCACCTTGGTGATTCAAGCAACTCAAACTTCTTTATCAAGATCGAAGCAAAAAATATATACAAGCTTAATGGCAGTTTAAAACCATTTTACTCATACTGTACACTCCACTAATATGGGCTAATATGAAAAAGTGTACAGGCAGCACCCTTACCTGGTATCCCTACAATGAAAACTGTAGCTGATCAGGAGCTCCTAATTAAGCAAAAGTGTATACAATCATATATATGCATATAAAAGATGTACACAAATATCTTTTAAATGCATACAAACCACAATATCCCAAATGCAAAATGCTGCTTATGAAAGAGTTAAAACGAAAATCAGCAGTTATGCAAGTGGTAACAGAAACTAAAAATCTTAATGTATGACTAAAAACAAAAGGAGGAAATATTTAGATATATAAGGAAATAATTTCTATACACGATACAGATCCACCACTAGATAAAGAAGGGAAAATGGCCAATTATGACATAGAGCAGGCTAGGTAGCCAACTTTTTTGGTGGGGAAATAGAATACATTAATACCTTAGTAATAAGACACTAGATTAGTGGTTTCATGATAGATTAGTCTTTTTGAATTAGCATCTTTAAAAAAAAAAAAAAATGCACCAAAGGATATCAGCACTGACTGAGGACTGGAGAGTTGGGCAAATGTTAAAGGAAAAGGCACAGAAGTAACTCAACTCCAGCTTAAAAGCCAGGAACAGAAAGCAACCATGGTGGCAATTCCTAGGCAGGTATTAACCCCAGGTGTGCTGCAGGCCAGGAGAGACTGACTTTTCCCTAGAACCTGCTACTATCCCATTGGCACTGCTGAAAGGAGCCATAGAAAAATGAGGAACTTGCCTAATGGCTGTGTGTGTGTGTGTGTGTGTGTGTGTGTGTGTGTGTGTGTGTGTGTGTGTGTGTGTGCGTGTGTGTATATATATATATATATACACATAAAATGGGTATACCGGAGACTAAAACTTGCACATTAATTCTGGATCCTCTGACTTTGGTGCAAATAATTTCTCCAGCTTAAAGCATAAATAATTTCTGCATTTAACATACAGTCCACAGCATATGTTTGCAAAACTAAATAACCGCTTGTGTTTACATGAGATATATGAACTTCAGTTTGATTTGCATATCAGAGATCAGCCTGCAAAACTCTGATGATATTTATAGCTGGATAATTGAAATTAATCTTGCCAAAATGACTTTGACAGCCCTGGATTTATGATCAGAGAAAACAATCCTGGAACTCTTTGCTCAGCTATTAACATGGCTGGCTATATATTTTCTATCTGAGTTATGCTTGTGAATACAGAGAGGTTTAGAAATTATAAATCTCATTTCCTACGTCTTCCTTCCGCCTGCCACTTCCTGTCCAAGTTGCTTCCTATTATCAGCACCAAGATGGAATAACCTTGAAGAGAGGAAATCTGGACTTTTTTTGTTTCTTTCTAAACACAGGTATACAACTCATTAAAACTGTCTGCATCCATTTTTATTCAACTTAGTCAGTATTTCATGTCATGCTACACCTTGGATTCTTTGGATTCCAACAACAGATTTGATGCTTGGGGTTCTGGGGAGGACTGAGGGGTAAAAAAACAACTGTAAAAGACCCTTCCCATTTTCCTGATGCCAAGTTTTCAACCACACACAGATCTGTGGTAGCCCTTTTTAAGTCATGTTTACTGATTAAAAAAAAGTTTCTAAGACAGAAAAATAAGAGCAGCTTTATGAAAACTGAACTTCTGTAAGTAAAATGACTACCACTCATTACAAAAATGCATGTAATTGTAGCATTATTACAACATCTCTCTTTTAGAAAGGTGACAGTTAATAGCTTTGATATTTATCTTGCATTTTTTATACTTCCAATACGATGCTTTCTAGGAGCGCTCAATTTGAAAGCAGGCATCCATCCAAACACATTATATCAAGGGAGCTGAAAGCTCTTGCTTAGAAAATATACATTTTTTTTAATAAACAGAAAGGACCTCTCCCCCAATTAGGCAGAATAACAGAGATCACTGGTGGTTCCCCTAGCGCAAGCTCGTTTCCTAGTGCTCTGCCCCCAGTCAGGCCCTCAATGTATAGAATTCAAAGGCAGCAATGCAATAATGCCTGTTCTGCAAGGATGCGATCACTTGCTTAACCTGTCAGTAGCTTCCCAGTCTTGCCATAGACACTCCAAGGCTTTTCCAACTATGCCCATGGGCACAAGTTGCAGCTTGGAGCCACCGTGCCCTGTGGTCCCCAACCCCTCTCTGCAGCAGCAGCTCCGGGAAGAGCCCAACTTCCCTGTGGGATGCACCGGGCACACGCGCAGTCTTTTCTGCGGCACATCCTACAGATTCACCCGGGCTCCGCTGTCTTCGGGATGACGCTAATGGGATGCACACGAGCACAGCCGGGCCTCGCTGCGACTGCTCCCATCCGGAGCACATTATGCCACGGGTTTGGTCGCACCTCCCACTCCCTCTAGCCACTACATTTTGGCATGACTTAAGGTTTGGATAATTGCATGCTGATAGCCAGCCTTTCACATAATGCCCCCGCTCCTTGCTCTTTTATTTTCAAATGCAAAGTGCATCTCCGATGCACTGAAGGTGGAAATGAGAGTTGCAAATGAGGGCGAGTGGGAGGCATGGGTTGGCGATGAAGATTTGCTTTGATCCCTCTGACTACAAAAGCTTCCTCGTCAGAGAAGATATTTTAAAATATGTCTAAACAAAACCTCCCCTATGCAAATTCAAAACCCTTCTGAGAAAGAATTAAAGCTATTCTTAGTAATAATTGTTAAAGGTCAAGAATATGTCATAAAGGATGATGAAAGTATTAAAAAAACAACCTTGAAGAGGTTAAGAAAAGAAGCAACAGCAGAATAGATTTCCGGTGTTTTCATTTTAAACAACACGCTGACCATTAATTCTTATTACTGATTGCGAGGGTGGTAGCATCATCTGTTATCAGAACTGGCTGACAATTTCTGTTATAAAACCCATTTCTCAATTACTTTTAACTTTGCCAAACTTTAACTGCTTTGTCTAAGATCTTATGAAACTTAAAAAAAAAAAACTTGAGAAAAATAGTCTTTTTTTTTTTTTTTTTTTTTTATAGTAGCTGTTTTCAGTTTACCCAAAATAATTCAGCCACTTTTAAGAATGAGGTAAGTGAAAGGATATATTGTTCAGCCCACGTGGAAAACAACTTTTTTTTTTTTTTTTTTAAATTAATTCTTTCTTAATTTGTGACTTGACACAAAGACTGAAAATCTGTTGCCAAAGTGGCCTTAATTAGCTTTCAAAGAAACCTGTCCCTGCCTGGTTGAATTACAGGCTATCTTGAAAACATCTTTATCTTGAAACATCTTTAGCCAGGAGAGGAAATGGCCAAGCCAGGAGGACTGGATCATAGCAAAACAGGGAAAACACAAAAGGGCCTGGAGACTTTTATCCATAGGCTGCTGACATGCAGTTGCTAAAAGCCAGTGGTGTCAGTAACACTATTGCTAGGTTATCCAGAAGTCCGGAACGGACAACCTGAACAAAACACCATCCCATCCATTTCAGTGAGATATTCATCAACACATACCATCTCAAATATAACCAAAGAAAGAGGAGAAACCAGTAATTAATTGGTAAGTAGAACTATACTAATATTTCTAGGAATACCTTCATAACAAATGCTTTTGCCTTAGTAATAAATAAAGGGTGCATGATGATTTATTAAAAGTCACCTTGCCAAAACATACAAAATGGATAAATCTCCCTCTGTGTGACCTTAATTTAAAATGTGCTGTATACTCATCAGCTAGAAACACAATATAAAAAACTGACTTACATTTGTTTAATTTAAAACACCTATTAAAGTTACACAAAGTTCTGCTCTTTCTCTCTCTCTGTGTGTATATATATATAT
>VZSV01000046.1:1256815-1277036 GCA_013398735.1 Nothocercus julius
AATAAAATAAAATAAAATAAAATAAAATAAAATAAAATAAAATAAAATAAAATAAAATAAAATAAAATAAAATAAAATAAAATAAAATAAAAAAGAGTAGTTGTCAGCAAGGATATAAACAAAGATTCTTCAACACATACAGCAAAATTCTTTAACTATATTTAGGAGGCCAGGATCAATAGCAATAGTTATTTTTACACTGAAATACATAAAAGTATACGTTTGAAAAAATCCAATTTTTATTTTTACACAGTCTTCCTATACATCATAAATGAAGCTGTCATATATGAAAAACACTATAGAAGAGAAGAAGAAAATATGAAAGAACTGTCTTCCATGGGAATGTAAATATGAGCTCTAAAAATAACATTCTTACTTTTGCAACCTAGTTAGGAGTTTATCAATAAAACAACTTAAACCCAGAGAATTACTTTCAAAATAGAATAAAATAGCTTAGGGGAAGAATATTATTTCTCAAGTTCAAACCTATTTCTAGATATAAATTATTAATTTAAGCATCACAATTCTGTCTCTGCTCACTCAGTATAGCTACTTTATCACATTCACTATCTAATGGCTCCATTGACATGTTATATAAATGAAAAGCAGAGCTGCACTCACATTTCTTAAATCTTCAGATATAAACTAGGAGAGCTCTGCTGCATTTAAGCATGGACATGCCATGCTATGACTCATAGTCCATCCAGCTCAGGAACCTTGATCTTATCATAGCTAGGAGGGGATTATTAATAACGATGAATAAGAGAAAATACGTAGAGTGATTCTCCTAATACACCCTCCCACACCTAGCCCATGGCTCGGGACTTCTTCAGAGAAAAGACGTGTCATAACCTGCCATGGATTTTCTCCCCTGCATGGCTCTCTCCAGTCGCTTTTAGGGCACAAAAATGTTTGGCATCCACAACCTCTTGCGCGACAATTAATCATCGTGCATTGTACAAAATAATTTGGAGGCGTTTTAAATACCTTGATTTAATTGCACTTGATGTCTCTGATTCCAATACTGGGATTAAAAGTCAACACCAATGACCTGTTTACCTTCTTCACACTACAGGTGATTTTATAGGTTCCTCTCACAGCACAGCCTATCACCAAAGCCAGACTCCTGGCCTTTCAAATCATTCTTTACATTGAAGGCGCTACATTTCTTGGATCATACTTGTCATCTGCCTAGATACCTGGAAAGAAGTCCCCAACAGAGGCATCCAGCAGCACGCTATTTTCTGCTTTATTCTCTCTTCTTTCCCTATGAACTTTTTTTTAAACTTTTTTTTAGAGCTACTGAGCAGACATTTTCACCAAACTGCCCACAGCAGCTCCAAAATTTCTTTTCTGAGTTGTAATAACTAGTTTAGAGCCCATTAGTACCCATGCATAATTAGGTCCATTTATTTTCCCTCGTACGCAGTACTTTGCATTCATCTGCACCAAATTTCATCTGCTACCACATAGGCAAATCTCTCCTTATCACAACTACAATTCTCAACTTGCTCATGTCCAACCTTCCCTTTACCAGCTAATGGTGATGGTCAGCAAACTCTTCCACCCGGTCCTCTTCCCTCCCCCGTTTTCATCCTCATCTTAGTTCACTTGGCCACTACAGGTCCCTATATAGGACCTGTAAGTAGTAGAGGAGTTACAGTACGATCTCCATTGCAAAGATGACAACTCATTCCTATCCTTTCAACCAGTTTTTAAGCTTGAGAGAAGCTCCTTCTTATTCAGAAGACTTTTGCTTTGAAGACTTTGGTTAAATGACCTGAAAAATCCAAATACGCCGTATTTTTGAGATCTCCCTTGATCAAATGCTCAGCAACTTCTTCGGGAACCTCTAACAGTTTTCTGAGACATAACATCCAAAGTCACGTTGATACTGTGAAAATATCACAATCCTTATTAAGGCAGTTCCACTCCCATGCCCAAGACGAAGTTCTGTGATCTTTTAAACATTAACACCTCACAGTAATAATTCTAGATCTTTTTTTCATATATATGAAGCCATAAGGACATGAAACCTAAGTAAGGATTGCTGAAAGAGATTGCTTGATTTTGTCACACTGCTACGAATAAGTGTTTTTATTAAGGAAACACTTGCACTTTTAATAACCTGAGACAGATCTCATTTCTGGAGACAGAAAAATATAGCAAAATGACTAAATACCATACCCTTACGAGAAAAGGTATTTTAAAACAAATTCAGAAGCAGGTGTAAAATGGGACTGACAAAATCTATGATTGATTCAGGGAGCAGCGTGCACTGCCACTGTTGTGAATCACAAAATAGATTTTTTGCTTATGCATTTTTTAATATATAATCCTCCAAAACACTACAGTCCAGGCGGCTTCCTTGGGCAGAATTTTGAGGATACACCACCAGGCCAGGATGAAAATCTTTCTGAAGAGAGATCTGAGCAGAAAGGTAGGTCAAACTGATTTGGCTTGACATAGAGTGGCTAGGGATGACTTACAAAGGTGGCTGTGGGCTCCTTCCAGATCAAAGCACAAAAAAAAACAGTGAGTGGGAAAGCAAAAGCAGATCCTGTAAAGGAAAAGTATTGAGAGACAGGCTGCGTGTGGAATTAAAAATGCATTGAAACCACGGAACCAAGGAACCCTGGCACCAGCACAAGCGAAGGAAGGGCTATGCCCAGCAGCACTAGGCAGCCACATCCAAATGCCCTTCTTGCAGCAAATCTGTTGCACTTAAGGCCAGACCAGCAATGGCACTTACTCCCTTAGTCGCAGTATTTTTAGTTCTGAGAGATAAAACCTACTGTTTGCTAAACACCCCAAATTCTGAAGTGTTGTTTGGTTTCCACAGCGACACCATTTTGCTAAAGCATGATCGCTCTATATGCATCCGACATGAGATTACTTGGGGGAAAAAATAAATAAGGAAATATAGAAGACATACTTAATCATTTAGGCTGTCAGTTTAACAGTCTATAATATCTATATGATCATCTAATGTTTGACGGATTTACAAAAAAACACATACTGCTTTTTAATATAAAAACATATGGAAATATAATGTTTTATGCACAGCCTGATTATCAGTGGCTATATTATCTCTATTTGAGTTCAAGACTGTTCATAAGCAGAAAAAATTCTGATCAATCACATGGAGGTTGTATACCTAATCCGGAGGATCACAAATATTTTTTTCCTTTTACGAAAAATTAAAAAAAAAAGACAATATATCAGGCGAGAAAAAAATTGTCTTTCATTTTAAACACATTCAAATATATGCAATTAATTGTGCTTGACAACTTTTAGAGGTTTGGTGCTGCTCATCTTTTAAAGGAAACAGAAGCACACTCATATCATGTGGTAAAACAATACAGGCCAGATAATTTTTTTTTCCATCATCTTACTGCTTTGCTTTTTTTTTTTTGTTTGTTTGTTTTGAATGTCTGCAAGACCAAAGCTTTGTAGGGGACATATGTATGTCCCTTATTCTTCAAAGGATATATCTTTTTCCTTAATTCTAAATAGAGGTACAGTTCTACCCTTTAGCAGCTACCAGGAATTCCTAACTAATGCTATAAATTCGGCTGTCTTATTATAAACCAATAGGTGGGGAAAAACTTTGGAATGTTACTTCTGTGTTCCTCAAAAGCAGACGGAGCATTAACTTCTCAAACCTCCATGCATGCAATAAAAACAAAAATCCCCTTTCATCACATATTCCTTTTTCTTCCAGCTGCATCATTCTCATTGAAAATAGCTCCACACTAATACTAATACTAAGCCCTAGATAGACCAATAATCAGGGTCATTATTCAGTGAGAAAACCACCCCTTTGGTAGAGGGCTGTTTTGGCATTCAACAGATGACCCTAATGAAGTCCCTAATGAAGTAAGAGTAAAATGAAGGCAATCGCTACAGTGATGGTATTACCCTGTAAATATATCAAATATAGTATCTACATTCCAAGCAGCTTCTAATACCTGACCTCTGTCAGGTATTTCTGAATACTGGCCTTCCCAGTTAGATCAAAACCTGGAGCTGCCGCTGAAGATGATGCAGAAAGAACAGCTAGTCACACATTCTGCACCATAACAAGTCAGGCAGGGCCACAGACCCAGTCCTTTTAAACCCACCCTGGCTGCAATCTTCTATCAGACAAAATAGCTGGCAAAGTCCTCGATTCCATTTAGGATCTAGCTGCGTGGCACATCCCTCTTTCCAAGTCTCACCTCCGTGACTGGAGGACAACTCTTCATGATCACTGATCATTCCCCCTCAGCTTTATCCTCAGCACTTCTGCAGAGATTGAATATTTTCTCTCTCTCCTGTTTACTTGGTAAATAAGAGCCAGGTAGACTTGTCTGCCCTGCGTGTCTCATCTCACAAGTTAATCACAGGAATAATAGCTTAGCTGCAGCAGTTGCCACAAACAGCCCTGGGAATGAGACAACACTTTTGTTAATGTATCCTACACGTGGCATTAAATGAATGTAGCAACACCTGGGCAAGTAACATTTCCATGTATTATTTATGGAGAGCTGCAGCCATGTCTGATGTTCTGCAAACATTCACTAAGACACTTCCTTTCCTGAGACAAGTGCAATTTACATCAGAAGACGATGAGCGCAGCTTTACGCTCAGAGCTGACAAATATTGATATCCAAACAAGAACACACCAAACCAAACACAGCTTGTGTTCAAGCTTTGTCACCTAGAAGACCTGCAGCAGTAGGTAACATTTGACTGCAGGTGAACAGTGCAACATCAAGTCAATGAGGTCTTTTGAACTTGGTCTGAAGCATGTTGGCATTTACTTCTATTCACACAGTTATTCTAATGTGAAGTCCTTCTGCTCCATCATTTGCTGTATCAAAGCAGACAGACCCAAAGAGGAGCAAAACCCAACAGGAGAACAACAAATAGTGTTAAAGCTGTTTTTAATCTTGCTCACATTAGATGCTAAGCCAGGGAGGAAAGATGAAGGTAACCAAATGTCCAGTGCGCAGCTGGTTCCTTCACCAAGCAAAACAAGTTGCTGCATGAGCAATGGACCCTCCAGAAGCCTGAATGCCTATGGAGGTCTCTCTTGCCTCTTATCCCCATCTCCTATAACAGCTATACAAGCTTCACTCCTCCACCTCCTCTCCACCTTCTTCTATCAGGCTGCAGTCACAGGAGTGACAGGGCTGAGGACAGTCCACAGCCACGTGGAAGCGCTGGGCAGGCCAGGGGACATCTGCTAACTGCCAGCTGGCTGGTACCAGGCACAACACTCCATAGGGGCATTTTGTCTTCCCCTCCCAAAGATGGATGTCTGTCTGTTGCTCAGCTGCCAATTAAAGATTATTGTCCTACTCTGTCGTGGTGTGTTTTTGCCATGGGCTCTCATTTGCTTCTCAGAAATGCAGCTGAATTTACATCTGTTGGGTTGACAGGTTGTAAAATAGGTCCCCACAGGAAGGATGGGTGAGAGGAAAAACCCAAAAAGCAAAGGATGAATTTCCCACACTAGGCAGGAGACTTCACAGCATCTTTTAGCAAGGAGCTGTGCACAGCTCTGTATGGGCCCAAAGGGAGCACCAAGGACTGCGCCCAGGGTTTATATGGAAACTCCACCTGGCTCAATAAAGTTTCTAAGATAAAAAGTAGAGTCTGGAAGGGCACTAGGACCAAAATGTTACAAAAGCCTTTCTTAGTCTCATCCTTCCTAGACCACCACTGATGCTCGCTGTGGGAGACAGGATGCTGGTCTAGGAGGACCTGGTGTGTGCAACCATGCTTATGTTCCCAGTCTGTATGCGACCACAGTGCTCAGCAGAGAGCAAAGATTTTGTATCTCCCAGACTTTGTACCCTTCAGACAGGCTTGGCATGTGGTTCACTTGTGTTCGTTACAAGAACTTGGAGTCACATGAATTATTTACACAGACATTCCCCACTAAAACCCCAAGGATTTTTGATGCCCATGGTTCATTTTGGGTGTTGCCTTTATTATCCTTAGGGGCTGCATATGTCTAAGACATGGCTTATGCTATAATTGTAACATGTTACATCCTTCAGAATATTCTTAAACCTAATCTTATCCTGTTTTATTAATGATCATAAAAAGTCATTTCTACAGAAAGTGAATGCCAGAATACTTAGAAAGCAGAAATCTGAAAAATCTTTTCTTTCCTCATTTATCATCAAGACCAAGGAAAAAAAACAATTACATTTCAAAGATGCAAAATCAATCATGAACTGACATTCTATATACCAAGGAAGAGATTTAAGGCCAGGAAACATGGCAGTAACCAGCAGCTGGTGGACAGTATGTAGGTGCATGGCAGAACAAAAATACAACCATCCTGCAAAGCCCTGGAGACCAGAACACAAAAACTACCTGCTGGAAATCTTTAGAAAACTATCAATGAATAGGATATCAAGTGCAAATTCTGGGTACTTTCTCACCCCCTATTGCTAGACCTTTTCAGAACCATGGTTATGTCTGTGTATTGACCCAAGACAGGATGATTGTCTTCTCTTGCCTGCCCACCTGGCTGCTAGGCTGGTGTGATATGAAGGAGGGGGGGAAAAGAAAGCATCCTTCTGGCCTGGCAGGGCTTGCCACTGCTTCTCGACAAGGCAGACACTTGGGCTAAGCAACATAAAAGTAGCAATTATTTTGTTTTAATGAAGCTCATCTTGTTTATTAAAACTTCCTTGAGGCTACGTTACACTTCAGAAGTGAAAATTTCATCGCTGCAATAATTTAAAAACGACATGCCAAGAAGATTCTCCCAGGACAACAGAGATGAGTTCTCAGGAAATGGATTCAAGCAGTGTAGAAAAAAGTCTCAGTTGAGCAGGTCCTCAATATTTTAAAGCATTTTCCCCTTCTAAACTGAGCACTGGTGAGAAAAACTGGCTTATCTAACCACGCATGCAGATACCTGCTTCACATGGTGTGCTTCCCACTGCTCTTCCAGCTTATCTCTGTTCCAGTGCAGAATTACTCCCTTATTTCAAGGGTTTTGGCTGGCTCTAGATGTAGTCTTCTGTTCTACATTCAGGGTTATCATCAAGATTTTTGCTATGGCCACAGACGAGCAGATTCCAATTCAGGTTCTAATCTATAGAGACCACAGCCAGGCCTATCACGTTCAAATTCTTTAGCTTGGTAAGATTAACTTACAAAAATATTGAGTGATACCACTCATGCCAGAAGAGTCTTTTTAAGAAAAAAAAAGAAAAAGGAATTAGCTGTCTTCCAATGCCATGTAATTAAGGATAGCTAAATTAGATTTTAAACTAAGTTAGACACCAGGTTTTAGTACATACAAAATTGCTTTAGAAAGCTTTGGAAGCATGTCAGGTATGGAATAAAAATGGAGAGAGAAGTGATAAACTAGTTGCTGTGTTTGAAAATTATATGTAATGAAATGCATGTCAGTAAGACAGATGTTAGACCATGCAGGGCTCTAAGCTAAATATTTTGAGTAAAAGCAAAACTACCATATTTTCCAGAAATGGCATCCATGCTATGCCATTCCAATATTTTCACGCAAACAGTGTAAGTTAAGCTCTCCCTAGACACTACTACATTTTTAAAATAAATGAGTGTATTTAGCCACATAAATCCATGCATAATACCAATCAATAAGCATAATGTGCATTAAACAGTATGTTAATAACAGTATGGTATGCTTAATCTCAGCACCCAACCCATGCAGCTTGTGTCTTTTTTACTCCATTGGAGTGACTCCAAAACCTCAAATGTTAATGAAGAGTTGTTGAAGTAGGGAAAAATATGTTTTGGAAGGAGTTCAGATACATGAAATCCATCTACTGAACAGATTTACGACCTATATTAACAATGATAATCCTGTACCACAGTTCCTCTGAAAGCCAATGTTATGGATCAGCTATCTCAAATCCACTATCATCCCCAAATGGTTGTCCAGTGATGTCTAATGTCAATCAATAGCCAGTAATGAACCACAGCCATTAATCCCATTTGCATGTTTGTACAAAGCATCATTATTAAGCTGTATATTTATATGCATAGAGAGTTTTGTGAGCACAGAGAGATTTCACAGCCTAGGAAAAAGTTCTGCACTGGGATTTTAACATTGCTCAGGTACCTAACAAAATATTTAATGCATGCTACATAATGATCTGTGGCACTGAAGCTCCAGGCAGCTCACTGGACAGGGCTTTTTTGGGGCAACTGATGATCTTATGGAGCCGTGCCCATGGAATATGATGGAAACCAAAGGCAGGTGAAGAGTTGGTGAGTGGTCACAAATGTGAGACTGAAGGAGGAAAGCAAGAGCTGAACCTAGGCTGGTGCAAGAGAAAGCAGCAACCACAATTAGGACAAGCGCCTGTCCCAAATACAAGGCTTTCCATAAGAACCGAGATTCCGGTCATGAAGCCATGTGCTCTCATACCCGATGGCTACAGAAAGGGGATAAACAAACTAATAAAACCCAAACCCAGCAATTCTCAGAACTGATCCAAAGTCTGGACGCATATACCAGTATATCAGTGGGTTTATTTTCTCTCTATTCCCCATCCATTTTACATGCACTCCCAATACAGTAACTAGAGTTTCACCTGTGCCCTTCAGTGGCAAAGCTGGTGAAGAAATCCCTGTGCTCCCTGCACAGTCAGTCAGCTCCTCCAGCTGCTGCAGCTGTTCGGTAACCTTTGCTACGTCTGAAGCCAAATTTAACCAGCAGGCCGTGCAGACTGATTTAAAAGCAAACACTTTACATGGAAACATATAAAATCCTAGGGCTTCTACCTTGCCAATGGACATTTCAGTACAATTCAGCTTTATTTTATTTTTTATTTTTTTAAGAGCATTCCAAATATTTTGGGTTTCTTCCAATTCTAATCTTATGAGTTCCCTCACAACTGAATTGCTGTTCTCTAGTCAACCCTAACACTAATGTTCGTTATTTTAACAGCTGCACTTCAGGAAATGTGCGTTTTAACAATTTAACAAACATAGATCTCTCCTCCCTCCTTCAGCAGAAGCCCTTGCAACAGACTTTAGGGACAAAACAATTGCCTTCATTGCGCAGAAGAAAACCATAATGAACCGAGAACATTAAAGGCATCAAGACGATAATTGCTCACAAAGAAGCATAACACAGACAACTCTATTAAGAGAAATGTTCTGACATGTACAGCAGCTCTGACTGGAGCAAAAGGGATGTACTCGGCCAAAATCCAGGAGCACCAACACGGCCACTAGGCTGAGCAAGGAGGCAGCTGCCTCTCCCAAGTTCTTCTAACTTCCTACCCAAAATAGGGAGAAATAATGACAAAGCTCAGAGAAAACCTACACAACCCCAAGCCTTCACAAAGAAGAATATCCTTTTCCTCCAGCTAAAACAGATGACTTGACATCTGTGAGAGTCGATAACTGCTGGCAACTACCAGGCAGCAGCTGTACTAGGAGCAGCAAAAATGGAAAATCAAGGTGATGGGGAAGATAGAAACCCCAAGAACTCTGTGAAGATTAGGCAGATTCCTATAAAACTTTCACAGAGCATATTCATGGCTCCACTGAAGCTGAACAAATAGGTTTAAAAGTATAGTATTTTATTGGTACTCCATAAAAATATGTCAATTGAACCTTCTGCCCTCCCAATTCTACCAAAGTTATTACACAGAGGTTATTTTATTTCTTTCAGCTAATTTCTGATCTGTTTCTACTCCAGCTCTAAATACCCACGCAGCTGATCAAAAATTTTCCTCTCAACTTCTAAGAGTCTAAACATTCATATCAAAATATTAAGTGGATTTGAACAACTGCATAAACTTTTGTCGCAAAGAGCATGATTAAACTTCGCAGCTGCTTTTGCAAGCCATCAAGGTAATCACAACACCTTTCCCCAGTGCAATTTGACTGATTTAATCCTGCCCAATATTAAACATGCCTTTTTGCAGAGCTGAAGCTCACATGTTGATAGAACAGAGCAGGCAAGATGCAATTATTTAAAATGAAGAACATTCTCCATAAGGCAGGCATCCAGCACATCGGAAAGTTATTTACTATCTAGAAAAGCATAAAATGTAAATAATGTATTTATTATAAAGATAAAATAGCTAAGCAACCATTTGAATAACAACTTTAAGGACTGGCTAGCTTTTCTATTCCCCTTCAGGCTTCAAACCTATTTAAGATCACACTCTATGGGTGTGGTGATTTATATCACTAAGGAGGCATCCTTGTCATCCTTGTGATGGGCAGTGACAAACTCCTCATTAAAAATGACATTAGCTCATCTGTAGAAGTAGATGGCAAATGCACAGGGTGCAGATCAGCTAAAAGAATCCACAAGAGCCCTATAAGAGCTCCCTACAAAATTCTCAGTTTGAACTGTTTCATTTAACCAAAACGAAATTTACTCTTGACATACCAAAATTGTTCCAAAAAGAAAACCAGCGGGAGGACGTAGCAATGCTTCAGCACCTCCTATCACTTTCTCACAGAAATATATTTGAAAAACTGTGGCCAAATATCCAATTTTATTTGAGTGCATGTGTAAGCACACTTAAAATCCAAGAAGAAAACAACTTGCTTTAAATCACGTGTTTACAAGGTCATCTCGATGGGATTTCACAGGACCGAGTAACCTGCTTTTGAAGAAGCTCCCCTCAAACTCTGCTTTCTTTGCCCTCTTTGCTCCACTTGAGCTGTCTCTGCTAGAGCAGTTTTGCTTCTGCTGAAAGCAGCCTCTGACGGCTTCAACTCCAGGGAGCTCAGGACAAACCCGCAGCTTGGTAGCCTGCTTGGATGCAGTCACATTCCTGGAAAACCTCCTGTGAAACAGGATTTACATTGCAGTAACCACGTGCCTTTTCCCGTTGTGTAGGGAGGCCAGAAAGGAGCATAGTCCTCGCTTTGCACATGCATGAAATAACAGTAATGCATTTGTGCAAGCTTTCGATTAGGAAACAAAGTTGTAGTTTAATATTGGAAACATTTCCCACCATTTATTACCTTTACTTCAATTTTCAAGCAGTTTTCAATTGCTACTTTTTGAAAATAAGTCTGTAAGGTCACTTGTGTCACTAACTATGGAGCAGTTTCATCCAAGGGCAGTGAAGAATGAATATATTTTAATCCTCACATATTTTCTTCCAGCAATTTTTTTGCAATATGCATTTGAGTTTCTTCACAGAAGGCCTGCTGCTTGGGGCCGCTGGCTCCCTCCTCCCTCTCCTGGGCCGTCACCAGCATTTCTCTCTCCTGCTGTTTGCTGAATTATTGTAATGGGGATATTATTAGCGAAGCGTTCTAACTTGGAGTGGTCAATATTTCCTCCAACCAAGAAATAGAAGCCCAAGGTAGTTTTTCATTACAGAATGGTCATTCCCGATGAAAAGCAAAGCCTATTCAGTAGCTGCACTACGGAGCTGCAGATTGTTTGCTTTTCAAATCAATATAATGATAGACTTTTAAGGATCCTGATGTAAGAGAAAGTGATTGTGTTTTGTATTTCGTCCTGCAAAGTGTTTCCAGTTTTCAAGGACACTGGAGCAAAAAACCACCCAGGATCAATGCAGCAACACACAAACCCAACAGGCAGGCGTTCAAGGCAGAACACAACAGAAAGGTGCAATTATCACCCTGTGCTTTGCCAGGCGCATTTCAGAACAGGCTTCTCCAAGGAAAAATAAAATCAGAGCTACATGAGTTCCATTTTTTTAATAGCTTCTCGCCAACAGCTACTGCCTCACTCTTTAAAATGATATAAAGCATATTATGTATCCAGAAACCTAAAGGGAATAACACCAGGTTACACGTGCCAGAGCAGATCAGTCTAGGTAGAAACATATGGCTTGTGAAGGTGGGTGGAAGGGGCAAAAATTTTAATCAAGCCCATTACCTGGTTATTGATTTCTTTTTGCCAGACTGATCCTGCAGAATACTTATAAAGCCTTTGACATTGAGACGTTTGGCCAAAGATATTGGATTAGTCTAAGCAAAAGCCCAGCTTCTCCTGTAATCTCTCATATTTCATTTATATGTGATTTATTCCTTTGCCCAGCAGAGGCTTTTTATTGATAGAATTAATGGGATTGAGAATCCTGAAGGTAATTTAATGCCCACCAACCCAAACACATTTGCAAAGTTAAAAGTCGGCTTTGCTGGCCGGCAAGAGAAGGACATCACATGAGCAATGTTTTCTCATGTGCTAAGTCTGGAACCTGCCAAAGATTTTGAAATTGAAATTAGTATAGCCACAAACACCAAGTCTATGGTCACATAAGGTCTATGGCCTACAGTGTTAAGAATTTCCAAAATATTTTTTTCTTTGAAGAATGAATGCAACTTAATGTTAATACAGTTTAATAAAGCATTTGAATAAATGCCTAGTTTGCTAAATATTAGATATTATTTTAAACCATGATCACTGAAAATTAAATCATGCCACATAAAAGACTTTTCTAATGTAATCTGGTAAGTGAAAGCTTTGTTGAACTACATGAGAATAAAAGATTTACTAAGAAATTAGATCTTTATACCTTTGCAATACTAATGCATGCCAAAAGTCCCAGTAAAACATGGCAGATATTTCGCATTCCCTTAGTAACTATCAACAGTAATAAAAGGATAAATGAAGTATATCTGTTTCTGCAGCAAACCTGAATTAGGTTTTAAAGTCTCTGTTACTCTCTAGTCTCTCCAGGCACAAATCAGAATAATCCTATTCCACTGACAGACGACAGATTCTCATGATTAACACAAGCCTTAACTCTTTCTTTGGTTAAGACTTAAGAGTTAGCATTTAAGTCTCAGCCTTGTCTAATGGATGATGAGGAACTCATACCACAAAAATGCACAATTTTTTAATGTCACTTGAAAAAAATGGGTCAAGAAGGATATGTGAGCACACGAACTCTACCATTTCCATAACAGAACTTGAAAGGGTTCCCCAAAGAGCGGATTCTCAGTCTGGTCCTTCCTCAACACATACAAGGATTGCCTTTGGTCCAGAGCAGGTTACCACGTATGGTGTCATGTATGGCTAGCTGGTAGACAAAAAGTCCTTTAAAATGCCAGTTCTGAATTTCTCTAAAGTCTCTCCGTCATCAGATTTTTCGAAGAGCTCCAGAAGGATGTGTAAAGGTCTATTAAGATTAACAAGAGCTTCCAAATAACAAGGTCAAACCACACGACTTGATGTTTATTTACAGCTTATGTACAAATGCCGCTGTCTCGAACTAAAATTAAGCGACATTAGTTTGTAATGACACTTCGCAGATCCAGGAAACATAACCTTAAACAGCAGCTGTTTGATCTTTAAGTCTCCCTCGCTCCAACAAATAACTGCAGCATCCATACTTCCAAGTCAATATATTCAATAGTATGGTATAACTGATAATCCCAGTTTCTACACCCTCTCATAGAAATAAATATAATTCTAATACCAATACTGACAGTTACTGAATCCATGAGGAAGAATATATTTGCTGTCAGGAGAATTTTTTTTTTTAATTTTATATTCCTGTGACTAAAGAACCCTGGACATTCTCAGTATGTCATCAAATCCCTTTCCCTTTTTGGGGATTCATTGGCCATAGAGAGTTACAGTTATTACAGAAATACTATTTGCAGCATGTCACCATATAGAAAGCTATGGAATTTCAGCATCAGACTGTCCAATTCTCTACATATCCTACAGCAATTTGTTTATAAACACTGAAATCAAAGAGCACGATCACAACCTAGAGGAGTCATGTAGATTGATGCATCAGTAGCTACCGGTAACAGCAGCTTCCTCATCAGCTCATCCTATAGGAGCCAACAGCCGGAGAGATGTGAGAGGGAAAAGGGATAACATTCCCTGGTTGTAACTCACCATGAGAGTCAAAGCACCACAGGCTCTCGAGCTACAATCAAGTACTACAAGGCCATCCAGGCTGATTTTTGCGCCACAACATTTCCCTGGGTTCTCCAAGCACAAGCTCCCTCTGGGATGCTGTGAGCAACGAGCGGTGTCAGGTTCAGCCGGTTACCTTTGAACAACTGATCACGGTTGCTTTGAAACCCAGTCTACTCGCTTTCTTCCCGTGACCGTCTTTCCCTCCTGAATTTTGCCTCTCTTCCACTATTCCTTTGGGGCTTTCTCACTCCATTTCAGATTACTGATCTACTAGGCTCTGTGTCCTGTTCACTTTTCACAGTACAGTTCCTCTGTGGATAGTTTCTTCACCAGCTCAAACAATTAAGCGATACAAAGAAATAAAAACTACATTAAAAATAAAATAATAAACCTACCTGGACTGCAATTCACTTCAGTTTCCCAGTTTATTCTGACTCTCGTCTCCGATATGGATTTTTTTCTTTTCTGTAAATCTTCAAAGTTTATGCAGGATGCAGAAATCACTTCCACTCAAATGGAGCCTTGCTACCACCTTTTTTTTTTTTTTTTTTTTTTTTTTTTTTTTTTTTTTTTTTTTTTTTTTTTTTTTTTTTTTTTTTTCCAATTACTTCCCTGAGAAAACATCCCTTTCCTGGCCCCTCCCACATTCAGGAACTTAGCAATATTTTGGGCTTAGACTTCTGCTCAAGTCCTTGCATTCACCTCCAGTATATATTTTGCTAATTCTTTACGCTCAGTATCTCCAAGTGTCATCCTTCCTATCCATACACATATTTTCTTTAGTGCATCCTTTTTTCCCTTAGCTTGGGGAGATGTAATCTGCTGCTTCTATTTTTCCAAAACACAGATTATTCTTTTGACTCAGTCATCTCTCTCATATTCCCTCACCATTATCTTTTCCAGTGTATCAAGCAAACTACCTTTTTTCTGCCCCCACCCCGATGCCTCATAAATGGTCTATATTTTTCCCTAATTACTGAAGAGACAACTCCTACCTTCATTTTCCAAAAGCAACAGAATTTACAGAAAATCTACACAGTTCAAAATAACTGCTAGGCATTTTGGGGTACAATAAACTGTTAACCATTTTGATTCCCTTCCTCAGCAACCAAGCGCACTGAAATAGCACAAAAGAACACAAGCAATTCCGCATCTGTCTCAGGTGAAAAGGACATTTCAAAGGAGAAGACAATTTTCAGTGCAAGCTTTAAATGATTTTCAGTACATGCACTTCGTACACCTTTTCAATTCAGGAAATGGGTAAACAGAAGCTCATTGCATGCTGCAGACTCAATGTTTGCCTGAAAAGGGCTACAAATATTTTAGAAGAATTTACATGATTAATATTTATGAAAATATGAAGGATGATACATATTACACCAGCACAAGTGCTGAACAAAAATAGAATATTTTACTGTTCAAAGATTGTACAGGCCATTAAGACACACCTTGATTCTTGAGCCATCTAGAAAGGTAAGTATTAAAGGCAAGTAAGTATAGTACACATGCTAAAATATCTTAATACCTTTAGAATTGGCTTCTTAAAAACGGAGCATGAACTTCCTCCGCTCACACTGGAAGCTGGCAGAAGATGCAGATGCCACACTACGCACCTCTTCTCCAGCTATCCCAAACTTCAACACCTGCTTGAAGACCCTGCTGTGGTAGGAGACATTCTGGCTCCCCATGCCTTCATACATATAAAAGCTAAACTGGAAAATATTTCTGAATTTTTCAATAGGGACAGGAACTTGAAACAACTAATCCATCTGCAAAGCACTCTTTGGTCAGACTGGAGTAACAGTTATGTTTATTTTTGAAGTTTGACCAATTGTCACCCAAACTTCAAAAAGGAAGCAGCACTGTTCCCCTCCTTCCTTCCAGCTGCTCTGCTCTGTCGATGGCCCGACCTGTTTGAAGTTTTACTTTTATTTAAAAGGCTTAAGGCAAAATTCTCCTCTCAGATCTGCATAGAGCATCCTGGCAGTGATGTGCTGCTTCCCTCGCATGGCAGAGCTGCTTCTGCTTTCCCTTCATCTCTCACCCTGGGAGCTGCTGTCGCTCGGGGAGGATGTGGGGACCCCCAGCCCTTGGACATCCTGAACAGCTCTGGGCACAACAGAAAGGCCGCACGCTGCTGGGCTCCAGCAAGAGCTTTCTCCTCTACCCACTCTGCTCAGAGGGGAAGGAGATGCCCCTGCAACTCTTTTAAGTGAAAATAGCCAGGGAATGAAGTTTCCCAAAGAGTGCATTGGCAGCAAGAGGCACCCAAAAGCCTTCAGAAGACTTTCATCCCAAAGATTTAACGGCTTGGGGATACTTGCAATATTGCCGTAGCTTGGTACTGTAACCAATTTAAGTGATGACCCTCCTCACTGATGTATTAATTGCTGGGGAAGGGCCAGAGCCTGAAAAATACCTTCACCCTTCGATGAGATACAGGGAAGTGCCTACTGCCAAACCACATTCTCCCACTGCCCTCCGAAAAGCTGGAGAAATTCTTAAAACAAGTAAAAAATCTAGGCTGAATCTAACAGCAGCTTGAGATTGAAGAACACAGATCTTCACAGGTACCAACGGAACTTGTGGCATTACCCCTATTCCCTACTGTGACATCCCTGGGATGTCACAAACGACCATTTTGACGATGTATCTACAGCTGGACTCGACTGATGATCTGGAAGGTCTTTTCCAACCATAATGCCTCTACGATTCTATGATTCAAAAGCCATTTTTTTAAAGTAATATTATATTGTAAACAGCAAAAATGGACTTTTAACTCACTTGTACGTGCAAATGCACCCATTAAATTCAGGGACCTCATTGTGTGCACACACGTGCTCTGTGGCTAGGCACACACTATCTGCATCTTCAAGACTGGGTTGAACCTGCGCTGTTTGTAAAACTCTTTTCCCCCCCACCCCACAGAAGATTCAAAAAGAAAAAGTTGGATATTACTGTATTGATCTTTTTCTGTTTGTAGCAAAGTGCCATCTTGCCATTGCAAAACAAGCATTCAAGGTCTTGAGCCCTCATGTGAGTTTAGATCATTTTGTTTCTTGTGTTATTAATAAATGATACAAATGACTCACATTTAATTGGCATTACAACTCACATAGCATCTCCTTCTGGCAGGCGCAGTAGAGACATATGAAAAGAAAGCTTAGACTGTAAATAGAAAATTAGGACCAGAGGGTTGCAGAAGCTTCTGAACCTGACTTTGCAGGTGGGGGAAAGGCAGCAGAAAGGTTAAATGATGTAACCAAGAATAAAAGAGAGTGGACTTTTTATGCAGGCATCTGCACCGGAGTTTAACAGCTCAGTCACAACATTCACTTTCTTTTCCCCTTTTAGATGAAAAAAGGCCATCTACATCATTTGATTCCAGAACACTTTTAGGAGAACTTTCCATTTGTATTTCATTAATTTCACTCCCAGAACACCTGACATATAGGGGGAAAAAGGAAAGTACAATTAAATGTATTGTTATATAATATACACTTTATCTAGTAACAGAAGACAATATTGTAACAGCAGTGCTTTTGAATCACTCCACAGCATTCAGCAGGAGTCAATTCCTACCGCAAGTGAATAATGATGTACCTCAACTCATTTTAATTTCAATAATTGAATGAAAAATAGGAAAGCCTATTGAAAGGACTGTATTCTGGTCAAAGACTAATGAGAAAATAGTTTTGAGTCTCTGAGTCAGTGGGTGTCATGGTAACACTGCATTATTGAAATCTGATTAGCGTGCCCAGAAGCTTTATAAATGATAACATGCTCTTCTAATTGTATTTCCTTTCTTTCCTATGATGAGTTTTATATTCATGAGAGGTAAGAGGTAAGGCATCATTCTGTTTATCTGTAAGTTAGACTTAGGATGTCCAGCACGCCTGCAACTTCAGTGCAAGCTGTCTTTCAGTAATAGAAAAGCATTCCTGCTTTCATAAAACAAAAAGCTGGGATTTTGATTTCCTTCCTCTAATTGTTTTATATGCAATTATCTAAGTCAAATACCACTCTGCCCTTTTAAATACGCAATATTGTTTCTAAGGGTAGAGACAGGAAAAAAGATTTCCATGAAACTTCAACATCTACCAAAATGTCTGTGCTTCATAGGTGAAAAAAACACAGGATAAATTCCATCCCAAGTATTCCCACATGTTTCTGAGGCTTTGAAGATGAAAAGGAGATTTTCTTGTACTTAGAGGATGGTGTGCCTGTTTACTAACTCATTGCAATATCAGAAACCACAAAGAACTTCAGAAGTAGAAAGGGTTCTCTCCCTTTTCCTGCAGAACAGAGCTAATATTGCTTCACAGAAACAATACAATGAAAATGCAAGAATGGAGGTTTAATAACACTCAGGTGAGTAGCCTGGCAGACAGTACCAAGCTCTATTACAACTGCAGCCTCACAAATCTGATGCAAACTCATTTGACAGAAAAATCATGTGACAGAGAAACAGTCTCAAATGAAAACCTTTTCCTCTCAGAATGCAACAGTATTCTGCTTCACAGCAGAGTGACCATGAAATCTGCTCCACATTTGGCGTATTTCCACGACCCTTGAAAGCAAAATGTCTTTTTCCCCCCCCTCCTCATTCTAAGTGTTCACTTCCATTTATTAGTTCAGCTTCAATTTTTTCTGAAGAAAAAGAAAACTCATGTTATTCTCTAGGTAGCTTGAAAACTCCTAGTCACAGGAGAAATAACGCTTAATACACAAAATTTACTTTTCTGAAATATTAATAACAGGTTTGCATGTCATAGTGCACAAACATAGCAAAAATGAATACAGCTAGACCTAGGAAGCTTATTACTCCTCATTACGTGTATTGGCACGTGGACAAAGTTGAAGATGTACAAAATACTAAAAGCAATCAATCTTAAGTCAACATGCTGAAAGCCAGAGGAACATTTATCTACATGTTTGGAAATTCAGAAGAGAGCGCAGGGTTACACAGAGAATAGAAAGTCATCAAAGCAGGGCAGCGAGCAGAGGAAGAGCAAACAAGAGCTCCCTGGCAGGGATTAGTGCTGCTGCTGGGTACTGTTTACACTCACCTCGCATGGAAGCGGCAGCCAGGAGGGCAATCGGAGCGACCTTCACCTGTCACCGTGATGTTCCCATCAGGAAAGGCCCACGTTTTCCAGAGGGGACCATTGCTGCCATGGCCACAATGTTTTGCCGAGGGATATAAAGCCAAGCTGCAAGACAAAAGACAGGCGAGATTATATCCTACATCACTTTGATCTTATGTGCCACACACAGCTGTGAGATTAATTTGATGAAGGGCAGCATCTAAAGATGACTCTGGTTTTGTACTGACTGTACAAGCAGCATACATGCTTTTCATGCTCATAAGAACTTAAAATCTTTGCTATGTAGATGAGTTCCTCCTTCTGCTGAAGGAAACAGCCAAACATAACTGACTTCTGTGAAACCAGAACTGTATTCACACGCTGTTAGATTTCCAGCTTATTAAAACTTGTTTTTTTTAATACTTTGTTAGATTTTACTCCTAGAAGGAGCACTAAAGGGATAAGACACAAACAAACAGAACCAACATGAATTGATATTTCCACACAATCTTCAAAGTCTTGGCCTGCCAGCCTGCTGCTGAGCATCAAAGGGAAGGGCAGAGGTGCTCTCTGCTCTTCTCATCATTCCCTCATGTCTGAAGTCACCTGTCACTGAGACATAACTCGAACAATAATTACAGTCCACTAGCTATGGGCTTTGCCATCACTTTAGCACCTATTCACTGGCACAAAGACACAGACAGAAAAATCCCTTTGGAAGCTACATTCAAAGTGTGCTACATGCTTTCAGTTTATTTTATACAGCAAATGGGGAAATAATGGAAATCATAGCCCTCCATATCCCCATCCTGAAAGCTCACTTTATTTTTAATTTGACAACTGTAATATGCCTAAAACTGACATACAGAAGAAAACCCTGTTGGAAAGATAACAAGTAGCATATTTCACATGCTTATTGGATGTGAATTACTGCAATGCTTCAGCATTTGCCAAACACAGAACGGTATTTAGAAGTCAGCTTAAGGCCCAGAAGTAGGTTATTAAATCTACAAATCTAGTATCCAGAATCTAAATACAAGGAAAGGAAGAGGAATCATAACCTGTGTGTGCACCTTTTTTCAGTTGTTCATCAGAGCTGACAGTTTGCAGAGAAAAGAGTTTATTAAAATAGAAGTAGAGAAGAAAGAAAAGAAGCCAAGCAGCAAAGCAGGAAGAAAAGAGAGGTCATAAGAAGCAGAAGCACATAACTACTCCATTAGAAAAGGTTTTTTTTTTTTTTTTTTTTTTTTTTTTT
>VZSV01000046.1:1277361-1334714 GCA_013398735.1 Nothocercus julius
TTTTATAATTTTATATAATCTCTAATCCCTTAGACAGATTAAAACAGATTAAAAGGCTGCCTGTCCTTGCACGCGCAGGCACGTCGCGTGGTTATTCCGGGCACAGCCACGCAGAGCCCAAAGATGAGCAAGATAACAACTCCAAGAGGAGTGCACCAGCTTCTCAACCTGGAAGCCCCAATTCCTCTCCCCCAGGGCTTCTGCTGTGAGCTGCATACGTGCAGGTGTGGTGTCACCTTTCCTCAGACTTCCTATCAGTTCTCCTCTTTACCATCTTCCCACGCACCTGGTTTCCCCATTCCTGAAGATGTGCTACACAAGCCCAATTCCATCACCTTCAGCCCATGCAACTTCTCACTCTAAGTACAGGAAAAAAGAGGCAATCTGGGAGCTTCCCCTAGGTTTGGGCTGGGTTTCTGAAGAGCCTTGGCTGGCTCCCGCAGCAAGCCGTGCTTTCATTCACCAGCTCCAAGGAACAACCTCCCCGGCTTTTAACCCTCCCACCAAGCTCCCAAGCCCAGCTTTGCAATGTCCAGCCTCCCATTTGGCTTCTCAAGAGCTTTGTGATGATCCATAAAGTGTACTTAAAATGCAAGAAAATAATATCTTGCCATCAGAGTGAAGCCTACAATTTGAAGTCTTTTTTTTTTTTTTTTTCTTATTTTCCTTTATAATTGCAGAGCTCTTGTACAACACTGTGGCTGTCCACGGTTTTCTTCTCTGTGGCATTTTTATAGGCACCCAGTGAACACCATTTAATTAACAGCAAGCTGGTGACACAGCCGCTGTTGAGCTGCTCCTGAGGATGGGAAGCCCTTTCCTCCCCAAAAGGAGCACTATAGGCAACATTAATTAGGCCCCCTTGTCTTCATTTCTGGCAATCCAGCATTGTATAGATTTTTGCTTCATCTCTGTTCACAGGCTCTAATTATCTCCGGCACAGAAGACTTAGGGTAGATTGGAATGAAAATCAACACTGGAACATGTGAGAGGGGAACATTAGCTTTCTCCTCCTCCTTTCTTGGAATGGAAGTTGGATCAGAGGAGACTCAGCCAAAACTCCTCTCATTTGCTGTCATTGAGTACATAAATATCCATGTTTACACAACTCCTTTTGGCATTATAAGCCATTCTCATGTCTTCAGCACTTGCCATGGTAGATATACAGTGCTCCCAGTAATTTGCTTTTGAAGCAATCATCGATTAATTTATTTTGAATGAACTATAAATAAAAAAGGTATTTTCAGATACAAAATACTTCACCAAGTACTACATTTAAGCCCTGTATAGATAATATCAACCATCAAGTGAGAAAATGTTATAACCCAAAAAATTGCCTGTGCCACCTTAACCATCATTAGCCTTTTCTGAAAGCTCTCAAAGCATCCATGACATATTACATAGCTTGGAGAAGGGACCTCCTGATTGCTTGAGGTTATCTCAAATCCTAAGGTAGGAGGGCCCCCACAGAGCCCTGGCAAACTCAGTGCACAAAACAGACAGTGGTAGTACGTCAAAGGCAAACTTTGCCTGAACAAAAGCATCATCTCAAACCTCTTTTAAGCAATAAAAGAGCAATATGCATCTTTTTTACAGCACTACTTTCCTCTGGATCTCAGGAGACTGCAGGAGTAGCAAGATTTCAAAACCTAAAATCTAGTCAAAAGTAGGCAAGGTGAGGAAAGCAAAATTAATGACCAGCTGAGCACTTCTTAATGACTTGTCCAGCCTCACGCTCCGGGGCAGAGTAAGGGCAAAATCCACTGCCCGAGAGCGTCACATACAGGAGTTATGCAGAAATATGCTCCCAGTATAGATACAATTTAGCAGCCAAATTCTAATATAAGGTTTTACTGAATATCGCTTGTGATACTAGTTTTTAGAAACTGATCATTTGGTCAAATTTATGTGCATTCCCAGATACTGGCAAAGACTATTTTATTTAATGCCAGGAGCTACTTCTGTACCAGAAAGCTCTTCTGATACATTTCTTACTCCAAAATATGAGAGCAGGAGAGTTCCTCCTGGGTAAAATAACACTTTTCTTAGTCCACAAGCCATTTTAGCTGCTGCCTTCTTGCACAAAATATTCGGCCTTACTCAGATAGCTAGCATGGAAAATTTCAGACTGAGTAGTTACATTTTGATTAGCTGCAAATAGCTGAACACTCAGTTCTCTAATGGAAATGGCTAGGAAATTGTAGATATTTCTTCCTCTAACATCAAGCTCACTAGCTGTGTTGGAACAGAACAGCAGAACATGCAAGCCTGTATGTTTTGAAAGCAAGAATATAACACGTACTGCATTAGTTAGAGAATACCTATTTCCTAAGGCCTCAAACGAAAAGGATATGACTAAATATTAGGACATCAATAACACTACTGGAATCGCTGGTATTGTTCACTTGCACAAACGTGATTATATTGCTGGACAGCATCCTAAAAGTCCAAAGATTCTTTTAAACGTGAAATGTTATTCTTTCTAAATTTCACAGGTCACTAGCTAGTGCTAAGCTCCAGCACAAACTCACCAAACCATCAGGAATCGCTCCTGTAGCAATGGATCATTGCTGGAAAGACCTTATTTGGGTTGCATTTTTCTACCTCTCAGAAATCCCACTGAGGGGCAACTCAGCCCCACAATTGATGACTGCGGTTAGAGGATCGCTGTCGTGTTCGGATCCGTACGGTCTCACTCCAAGCATCGAATCATCACCAACATCAGTCTCTAGAGTGACAAGTAAAGGTGTACAGGAACACAACAACATTTCAAATCATTAGGACGCCAAATTATCACATCACAGGAGGCTCCAAAGTCCCTAGCTTCTAAATACAGAGGGACAGATCTGTCAGTCATGAAAATCTCTTTACTCTGTCTTTCTTTACGAGCGCAAAATGGGAGACAGAGCAAAGGGAGAACAGATCCAATTGATCCTGTGTTTGAAGCACCCTTCAACATACCTGCTCTTTCTTCCTTACCTAATTAACTGGGGCTGGGGGAGAGAAAAAAGCAAACAAGAGAGCCCTATCAGTAGAAAAGAATTCTTGTCAACACTGGGTCCCTAATTTCTCAATAGCTTTAAAACAAAAACATCACTAAAGCCTTTTTTTTTTTTTTTCCTGATTATAATTTATCCTGACAGGTCTTCCCTGTGCCACGTCTTGCTAATGCAGGCACTTTTAGCACCTTTTCATCTCAGCTTGAGCTACCAGGTCTCCTCTGCTATCCCACTTCAGCAAGACTTGTAAAGCTGCCATTCAATGCAGGGCTTCGTTATGTGCAGGTTTCATCACCAAAAGCTTTGCATTCTCGTTTGAGGCTTTGAAATCTACCTTTCCACAGTGAAACGGAAAAGGGGAAAAAGCTTCGGAAGGAAAAAATATGAAATAAAGCAAACATACACAAAAAAGAAAGCAAAGAGCATAAAATACCTAAGTAGGGGAAAACACCCAAAGCACAAAGCTCCTAAGTTTTGTTTCATTTATGTCAGTGCTAGTCTGCAGGTCGGGGACAGCTCTCCAACAGAGAAGCATTTAAAAACCTCAGTCTTAGCTAGTACAAGTCCTGGCTGTTTCCTGTGCTCCTGCAACTCGGGCTGCAAGAGGGGGAAAAACATGCTAGGATCTCAACACCCCTTGAGTTCACCTGCCAGAATGCCCCCAAAACACCAACCCACACCCCAAGGCCAAAAGATGTATTATTTTAGGGTGCTCGCTAACCGATTCCATTCACCAGGCACCCGCAGCCTTCTGCCTGAGCTGCCTCGCTGCAACAAGCGCACGTTTGCTCCTGCGAAGGAGCACACCGTGAACTCACATGCTTCTGAGCCTGCTGAAACAGCTCTCCTCTCAACAAAAAGGGACTTCGGAAAGGCAGCACTCCATACAACACACGGTGCCTCTGCAAATAACCCCAAACCATACTTTGTTATGCCTGACAGGTTTAAAAAAAAAAAAAAAAAGACGCCATTGGGGTGAGACATGAATAATGTTCATTTTGCGATGCTCAAACCCCACTAATTTGCTATAGATCCCCAAAAAGATCCCATGCTCTTGAAGAAAAGTCTGAACAAGACAGTACCTTGCAGCATAGCTCCGAAAAGAGGATGCAGATAAGCAGGGCCAGAGCAAGCCCAAGCCTCCATAAAGGAATAGCCTGTATTTTTTGAACAATTCTGAATAATTTATCATTATACAGCGATTCTGAAGCACTTAGCATGCAGCCAAGGCAAAGGCCTCACAATTTAGGTAAACTTGCACAAAACTTCCCCTATTCAAGATCTAATGCTTGCCTATTTTCTGACCTGTGCATTAGGTACTTTTGGGCTACTGAGATAATAGCTCATCCTCTCTTGTAATGAAAGACAAACTGCTTTCCTGAAAGGCAATTTTAGCTTGACCAGCTTGAAAAGATGCAGATTGCTTTTGCAAATGCCGCTAGCTGTGGCCTGTTCTGAATCGGTTTCCATCATTCCTGCTAGCAATTCCCAGGCCTCTGCTGCACAGGGACACTTTTTGCAGATGATTAGGAACAGTGCTGTGGTATACAAAAATTGGGAAAGAAGGCTGTTTGCAACCTGCAAGTTAGTAAATTGCATTAAATTATCAAGGTAGTTAATATTAAAAATATCATTTGTAATTAGAGCATCAAACTGCCAATGCTCATTCTAAATTAGTTGGAAACTAGTGCATTAACTTTTCAAGGTCACTTTTCTCCTGTTTCTTTCCCACTTTTGCAGGCAGGTACACTCTACGCTCTGCTTCCATACTGTAATACTGAAGAATGCTCCCATCAACAGAATTAATGGAAACTCTCAGGGGAAGAAAGTTGCATAAACAGTTTTTTCACAGTTGGAAAAGTTCGCAGCCTGCACTAAAAGGCAAGCTTGATGCCTATAAATCATGCCCTTCACCTCAAGTTCCTCTTAATTAGACATCCATATGGGAGAGAAATGGGTTTCAGGCTCTGAAAGGAGCACAGCAATTCCCCAGTCCCGCCATACTCTACACCTTGGAATACGCCAAGCTCCGGTGCCCTCCAAAGGTGCCTAGGAGCTTGTCTGCCCCAGCCAAAGCATTTGCTGAAATGTCACCAACATCCCTCCCTGTACTAATTACACACTTCCCATTGCTTTGCCATCAGGAACACACAGAACAATTCCTTTCTACCTTTTCTCCTAAAGTTATCCTAAAATTATCTAGCAGAAGACTGTTAATATCTAGTTTCAAATAAAGCAAGGCCAGTCCTCTCACTGATCCAGTTTTCTAAGTTTTCTTAAAAGCTCTGCCCAAATACAGATACAAATATTCAGCTGACACTTCACCAACCTGAATAACCATCCAGTATTTTCCACAGCACATTCCTCGTTACACATTCTGGATTTACCTACCCGCATTTGCGGCAGCAGTACATGCAGCAGACGCATCGGCCTTGTCACTTGCTTTCTGTCTTGACAGATATTCCCTATTTCATATTTGTGCATTTGAATTCTACCTCCTAAATTTATCATACAGCACTTCACTGTATTGAATTTTGTCTTGCTGATTTTAAATCTTCTCTCCAATTTGCCCTGTTTATTTTGAATTCTGACCTGATACAGAAAGTTATTTGCAGCCCCTCATAGCTTAGTGCCATCTACATATTTTATAAACTATTCTGTATTCTGTCACCCTCCCTGCTAATGAAAACACTAAACACAACTGATTTCCTGAGCAAATTTTCAGCTTGAAACACAGGTTGCAGAGTTCAACAGCAAGGTTCCTGCACCCAATCCACTATACTAGTTTGTATGAGAACTTGCCCTTTTGAAAGGCACACGATATGTGTTTAAACACCTCAAGAGCAAGCAGCATCACAATTTGCTTTGCTAAACTGTTGCAATGGTTAAAAAAGAGAGGATGATTAAGGACTCTATTTTCAGTTCTGGCCAGCTTCACTTTCCAGCTCCACATAATACTCAGTTTACTAGATCAAAGAGAGAATACCTACAGAACTTAGAGAATACTTGCAAAATTATAGACTTAATGGCTTACAGATAACACCATAGCCTTCCTTAAGATTTTCATGGAACAATCTATATAGACAGTACTAACAGGTTAAGAGTAAAATTCCTGAAATGGTCAGAGACATAAACAAAACAATTCTGCTTTCAGAGAATCAAGTGAAATACATATAAATATATATTTTTTGAATTGCTGACTACTGTGGAATTATGTATAAATACTAACAGGAAAAAAACCACTCTGTTGGAAAGAGTTAAGCTCTTTAAGAACATGTAATTTTTAGAATACCTGCTATGCAATATTTGGAAAATTACGTCCCTCCTCCTCTTCCTTCCTCTTTCAATTTTCTGTCCGTTTTCCTGTCTGTAGGCACTACAGAGGAAGAAAGCATAAAGTAAATATTTTCAATACTGGAAAACAACCTTAAAGAGGCCTAGCTCCACTTGTTAGGAGATTCAGAAATAGCTCTCAGGATTTTCTTCCACTTTCAACATGCACAGTTAAAAAAGACTTAGGGTACAGAAGAAATAAGAGACACATTAATTCTAGGACACCACAAAAAGCTGAAGATGTATTCTAAACGTTGTCAGTAAAAGATTTTTTAAAAGAAACAAAAACCTTTCATCTAGCAGCCCTGACATTTATCTAGCCCTAGAGAACATGGAAACTGGGTCAAATTATGCACTGCATTTGAATGGTTAGGATTCCAGTAATATTTTGGTGATCAGAGTGCGATACACCAAAGACAGACATTCTTGTGCTTTATTTGAAAAGCTGGCCACTTATGCCTGAGAACTTCTTCTGAGCTCCCTGCATGCGAGAACACCGCGTGCCTGAGCTCTCTATAAGGAACCCTTAAAAATGGAGCAGTTTGGATGTGCTGGCAACCTCCCATGAGATTCTGCCCAACGATTTCCTGAAAATGCCGAGGTTTCCCACCCTCCTGACCTCCTCCTGGGGCCTGCGCGCAGGAAATCATCCTCAGTGCAGCCTAGGTCCTCCCTTGATGGCTTACACAAAGCCACATTGCCCTCCCCAGCATGTTGGGAGCCACCAATGCTTTCAACACCTTTGTTTCAGCCTAATTTCACTTAAACTATTATCATCCTACTATTATAACAACAAATGTAACATTTACATTTTGACAAAGACTTGAAAATGTTTCATGTAATGCATGTTGACAGCACAGAGAAAAACCTTAATGGTTGAATCTCTTGCTTGTCACATATTTCTCTACAAGTTCCCAGCCAAAAAAAAAAAAAAAAAAAAAGAAATTAAAAAAAAACAGAAAAGAAAAACACACCTATCAGACTCTCAGAATCCCTAAGATGGTTCTAGCTTTTGCAGTTTAAAGTTGCATTTAAAGACAGTAGGTAGAGCTCAGTCGTATACCTGGAAACATATATTAAATATTACAACTAATAAGAATGTGTGTCTGTGACAATGTGTCTCCCCATCATCTGATGCTAGATTTCAATTTTTACCCTTCTTAGCATTTGCTACTATTTACTGACCCTACTGCTACTGTGCTGGAAGGATAAAGCACACATGCAACTAAAGCGATTACTTGTTTTCAACAACTACAATCTTTTGGCATTACTTACCTCAAGGGTCAGCATTTATCTGGCTTCCAGGTGGCTTTGGATTCACTTCAAACAAAGCTACATTAAAGGATAAGTATCACTCCAAGACCGCTGTTGCTTTCTTCAGTGCTCATTAATGAGGAAGAATATGTACTTTTGAAGTAGGAAGAGGAAAGGAAATGTCACTCCAGCCTTCAAGAAGGGCAGGAAGGAGGACCCAAGGAATTGGGGGCCAGACAGCCTCACCTCCATCCTTGGAAAGGTGATGGAGCAGCTCATCCTGGATGCCATCTCCATGCACATGATGGGTAAGAAGGGAATCAGGAGTAGTCAACATCTGGATTCACCAATGGGAAATTATGCTTAGCCAACTTAATAGCCTCCTACAATGGGACAACTGGCTGGGTAGATTGAAAAGCAAGTAGCGGATGTCGTCTTCCTTGCCTTCGGAAAAGATTTTTGAAACCATATTGTGTAACATCTCATGGGTGCCTCAAAAAGCATGCCTAAGATAAGCAGAAAATGAGGTAGATCACAAACCAGTCAAATGGCAGCACTCAGAGGGTTGTGATCAGTGGCACAAAGTCTAGCTGAAGGCCTCTGATATGAGGAAAGATTGAGTGAGCTGGGACTGTTCAGCCTAGGGAAGAGATGACTGATGGAAGTATAGAGAAGATGAGGCCAAGCTCTTTTCGGTGGTATCCACTGACAGTATGAAAGGCAACAGGCACAAACTGAAACATGGGCAGTTGTCTGTGTTCATTGTGTGGGTGAGCGAGCACTGAAACAAACTGCCTGGAGAAGTTGTGCAGTCACACTCCACTCCACAGAGGCATTCAAAAGCTGCCTGGACACAATGCCAGGCAAGAGTCTAAGATTTGGACCAGAATTTCCTGAAGACTCTTCCAATCTCACCAGTTCTGTGACTCTATGATACACTACAGGGTCCTGCTTCCTGAGCAGAAAGAGGAGAAAGTTGCTGTTTGTGTTGCTGACCCTCAGTCATAATTGCACCACAAAGAAACATCAAGTTTCTTTAAGGCTTGTCTAGGGAAAGATGTGGATTTCCAGGAGTTTGACATCCCAAGTCTGAGCCTTAAAAGAACTAAAAACATCTCAGTTTTACTTCGACAGCACCATTTTTACATCCTATGGCGCATGCATTACATAACTGTTTATCAAAGAGCAACAAGATTCTTGTTTCCAAGCATAAGCCTGCAAGAAGTCAAAGATCTCCTGGGATCTGACCAAACGCTACCAAAAAACATGGCAGTTTCCTAAAGCCACCTTCGACATCTGTTTACTATGTAAACATTAGGGTACCATAAAGATGCCACAAGACTGAATCACCCAAGGGTCTGTTTCTGCTTACTCTTATCATGAGCAAGACTAGACCTAGAAGCCTTATCACTATGCAACCTATTCTGTGGGAAAAGAAAGGAAACAGTGATGTCTAATTAGCGCATTGCACCTTACACAGATCATTTGAAGAAACCTCACGTATTATAGTTAGAAGCTTTTCTACTTATGAGGAAAGACATGAAGTACAACCTCAAAGAGCCACAAAACACGTGATAATGCGACGCTTCCTTGACAAGTACAGTAAACAAGTGTATGTGAAACCCCAAATGGTAACTATTTAAAAATTAAAAGGGAGTTTTGTTTGAAGAAAGCATGGCAGTGGGTGACAGCAAAAGAAAAGCCAGGACTGCTTGATGCTGCCACCCTGTAGCAATGGGATCAGCAACCTACGGCACAGGCTCCAAAGGCCCTAGCTCAGCAGATTTTGAACAGCACGCAAAGGGCTCGTGCTCCAGGAGCAAGCAGTGGGTGCCCCACTCAGCTCTACAGCACCAAACAAGGCACAGACTTTTCTTCTGAGGGTCACCATATCTGCATTGCTGCATTTTTTATTAGTATTTCTAGACCAAGTCATTCATGCTCTATTTTAGGAACAGAGTCTGGCAAGCTACTTGCAAAAGGTTGCCAACAGCTGCTTCAGAGAAGCCTTCTCAATGGCATATTCAGATAACCATTGATTATCAGCTCAGGCATTGAGGAGTCCATACATTACTCGCCAGTACCTGTGTGAACAAAACCTATACCACATTTCCAGAAGGAACCTATAAGCTTTCTAAAGTACAAACCCAATCTCCTCTAGACTCAAGGATATTTCATAGCACTAAAACTAATACCTTTCTATTAACTAAAAACCATCACCTGAAACAAAGCCTATTTTGATCACGTTTTCTAAAGCAGCTGATCAAGTACAATAAATATACAGCTCTAACATATGTTCTAATCTTAGTATCTCTTCAATATGTCCTTTGTATTTGATCAATATATACTACAAGCTGAAAAAATCCCCCACCATTCCTATTATGAGCTCAATATTACTGTAATTTTAAGATCTGCTAGGAAGCAAAGAGCAACAGAACTCTTTAGTCTATTTGTCATAGAGAAGTCATCAGTATGGTAATTGCAGAAGTGCAAAATGCACAGTTTAAACACTAATGCTGGCAAATTTTTTACTCCACATAGTAAGAAAACTAATGGGGCATATCTTAGATTAGTTTAGTTTTATACATAGTGGCACCATACTGTAATTCTGAAAGTACTAAATAACATTTCCTTTATAAGTACTTTGGAGCTCTTAAAGCAACAATGACAAAATTTTCAGCTCTAATTTTAAAAACACAAAAATATAGGAATTTTGATTGCCATTTAATCAGAAATTAGAGTTAATATTACTATGAATTACTCTGATTTGGCAGAATAGTCCAAGTCATTTTAATGTCAATTTTAGTATTGTCTCATTTTCTAATCAAATATCCTCTACTAAAAAAAAAATAATATCTGCTGGACAGAAGCATAAAAACAAATAAAAGTTTTACTGGAGATACTATGTATTAAGCTATACTCATTTAAGAGATGCCTCATTAGCTCCCCTACCATATTGAAGAAAAACGAAGCAACCCGAATGTGAAACACTTCAACTCTTCATCTTTAAATAACAGCTGTAGGGACAAAAATCTTTTACAAGAGCTACAGAGAGCTGGAAGTAACTGCTCAGTAAATGAGTGCCATGTGCTAAAGTTCAGCTCATCGAGTAGAGGTGACCAGCATACTGCTCTCCTCCACGTGCCCTTCCAGCACTGCATTATGCGCAGCAGATATTCTTACATATTGTGTGTGGCAGGAAGTCATCATCTCAGCAATGCAGAACTCGTTCTCCACTCCCCACCAAAATTTCACCAAAACACTCTCAGAAGTACATGGAGAGCAAGTCTGGCACCCAGTTCTGTAAAACTCCCATGTAGTTTGAAAGAAGAAATCATTGAAGTAGTATTCTGTATGCCAGAGGACCAAGCCACGTCTACATAGAAATCAAATATTTCCGTCATACGTTTTAATATGCCATGTCTGTCCTCAGAGGAAATTTTTCCAGATTGGATAAAAATCCATTTGTTGAAACTACCAGCCTCACTGCAGCAGGTAACTAGCCGGTGAGAGGTGCATTTTCAGCGTGGTGCACAGGGCTGTATCCATCTTTTTAACACCAGCAGATCCACAGGACTGTGTGACCACGCACAACTTTGAACATTCTCCTCCCTCACCTTTGCAACCGCCAAGTTCTTGACAAACCAATTATTTTACTTTGAATGCAATATGGATACAGCTCTGCAGTGTTCGTGCTTAAATCTCTGCCACCAGATCCCAAACCTAACACAGACAACAGAAATCCTGAGTTAATTTAAAGGAATTGCAAAGACAATTGCTTGGGATGAAAAAGAAATACTGTTAAAGTTCACGGGAATTCGGACTGACTTAGTATTTCAGCATTAGCACTGTGTAAATGGTTCTCTAACATGCTCACTTCTCCCTCTGTAAATGCCACTGATCAGCTGTGCGTGACAAGCAAAAGTGCAACAGGAAACAATATCCAGTGTCCTATTCTATGGAATAACTGCACTTAGAGTAATAAAACAGGGATTTATAGAAACATCTACTTTAAGCTGTTTTTAAAGCTTTCTAAAACACATTTGGCCTAGTTTATTTTACCCCTGCAAACCTGCACACATAAATGTATTCAGACCATTAAGGCTTTACAAGGAAGAAAATGCAGCGAGAAGCTGTACTGAAATATTTCAGTCTGTTAGACCACACCTAACACCTCTATTAAAATAATAAATCAAATGTCATGTATGCACATGGATATATAAGAGCACAGGTTTGTAATACACTATTTAAGACCTATTTCTGCTCATATACAGGGTTGAATAGAGGAATTTTGAATAGAGGAATTTGGGCTTTTTGTACAAATTCAAGGGTTCAAAAAGAGAGCAAGTTTGGGGCGGGGGGAAGGCTTGGGTGGAATTATAAAGCAGGCTTTCAAAATGATATTTTCAATTATGGATGGATCCATACTATGCTCTGAATCCAGACTGTGAAGAAGCCAAACCCTGGAGTCACATGCCTAATTTTAAGCACACGATTAGCTCCACAAAGCAGAGCCAAACAACAAACTATAGCAATTTATTTTGGTGTCAGCAGGATTAATTACCTCCATACACTTAACTAGTGGCCTGTGCACTTATATCACTTGTGCAGAAGAGCAGTTGGTATCAACACAGCACTGTGGACTTACCAGCCCCTATTTCTTGCTCCCTCATAGCCCTGAGAAGATTCCAGTTCTTGTTTGAATTCTACACAGCAAGAAGGCAAATACAATTTATGAACCTGAAAAACAATCTCTTTTGCCCTTGTTACTGTAAATGTATTACCCACGCATCCTATGGGAGCTGGCCTTCACATTTGTGTTTAACAAAACAGAGTCCCAAGAACAAGAGCCCGTGTAATTAGCACATCAATCACGCTGTTCTTTAATATAAATGAAGTATTAATTCACTCCTCCATGAACTGCTCCACCATAACTAATGCAAATTATTAATAAACTAACTGCACGAAAGGGAAAATGCAGGGGAGCCCCAGGAGTAGAGAAGTTCCACCAGCATCACAGAATGATCAAGGCTGGAAGGAACCTTGGGAGAACACCTAGTCCCAGCCCTGCTCCCACACCACACCTTTCGGCAGTGGGGTGCTGAGCAGGGAGTGTTTTGGAGTTGTTTTGGGGGGTCAGGAGGCAACACACACTGCGGTGCCCCTGTTGATCCGCCGGCCGCCGCGCGCGCAGAGTCACAGCACACCCTCCCTATGGAGGCAGCCTTCTGCAGCTCCCACCTGCACACCTCTTGTTCCTGCCTGGCTGCAGGCAGCCGCGTCCTCCTCGTTGCACTGCTGCCACACGCTTATTCAGTTCTCAGGATTCAGCAAGAGCTACGGCACTGCACGGTCCCACCCGCCCTAGCTAAGGCCTTCACTTTAGACAAGCGAGCGCCACTGAAGCACCCTCACGGAGATCGGGGGGAGAAGGGAAACAAAGCAGGAAGGTGGATGGAAACGGAGCCTGTCTGGGTCTGCTGCCTTAGCCCCTCTTTACAGATCTTGCTAAATGTTTCTCCATTTCTCCTCAAAGCCGCAGTTCGTTGCAGGCCATCCTCCAGCCTCTGCAGACAGCACAGGTCTGTAGCCTGCGCACGCTGAGCACGCTGCGCCCCGACGCGCTGCCTGACAGTTAACCCCCTTCTCCTCCCCACAGTGCCTGTCTATAGACCATAGACCTAGCGTGGAAGCCCCGGCATCCTCCAAAGAGTCACCATAACACCAAAAGCCGGAGGCCGTGCTGAGACAGCTCCCACCAAACACCGCCACACAGTTGGGCTATCGCTCACCGCGCGTTTCAAACCACTTGTGGGCAAACCTGCTTTCTCCCTCCACCTCTGATATTCTTCTAGAACATCTCAAAATCAATTGCTAAGTCTTTAGAAACTTTTTTAAAAAAGTCTTTCATTGAGTTGATAAGTTTGTTTGGTGCTTATGAAGTTTTATGTTTAGTCTATGCTTGACTCCAAAGACATAACAGAAAAGTCACTCCTTCCTTTTTTTTTTTTTTTAAATTAGAAGGACTTTGTGGAAGGAAATAATGTGGTAATCACTACTCTAAAGCAAAGCAAAGACAGTCACAGAGTTCTTCTTGAAAACTATCATGTTTCTCCCTAGAAATGCATTTGGATTCCCCTAGCACCCACAGAGGTGCCAGGAGAAATCCCACAGAAGGGCTGCCAAAGGCAACGGACTGCTGAAGAGCCCCAGTACCTTTCAGAAAGCAAACTGGGAAACTTCGTTTGGATGGGAAGGTATTGGTGTAAACACTTAAGGAAGAAAGGGGAAACAGCCTCCATCAATTTGTCCAGCTACCCTTCCAAAGTCATTTAGCCAAATACCCAAGGGGGGAAAAAAAAAAAAAAAAAGAAAGAAAGAAAAAAATCATACTAGGAGATAACAAGTCTTAAAAGTTGCTTCCCTGAGAAATACCCCACCTAAGGCAGCCATTAACACCCCGGGGGCATTAAGTGCTGGCCTGTGGGCCTGCTCAGGACCCTCTTCCTGCATTCCTCCCCTCAAGAGCCGCGGGCCATGGCAGAGTCCACAGCACAGTGCGAGGCAGCAGACCCACAGACACCACATCTCGAACAACTGATGGCAGAAAGACGTTTTGGTGTGTTGTACATCCATCCTTGGTACCTGAGTAAACAAGTGTTTCTTTGCTTGACAGATCAGAAGATTTTCCTGAGGCCAGGAGAACACTACTTCAATTTTTGTGAGCACTCTCTTCCTTATATCTTTCCCTAAATAAGGGCAGATGACCATACACAGAACTCGTCCAGCAGCAATAGAGAAACCACCCACAACACCAGGATTTTATGCTTAACTCTGTGCCTGTTGCGAGTGGCAAGGAGCTCATCTCCAGCGTGCTGGGTATCACCAAAGGGGCCTTGGGAAAGCAGCTGCCTAGAGATGCCACGGAGCTCATCAGCTCTGACACGACCAGGCCTAGGAGTTCCCCTGGAAATACCCACCCTTCAGTAACTCTTTTCCATTGACTTCAGCTTTGCAACCATACTCCCCCCGGAACCCAAAGACTTGGGTTTCCCGGGAGCTGCCCGGCGGGTCATGGGAATAACGCCGCTGGATTGCGAGTCAGCATCGTTTATGGTCGGAACTACGACGGTATCTGATCGTCTTCGAACCTCCGACTTTCGTTCTTGATTAATGAAAACATTCTTGGCAAATGCTTTCGCTTTAGTTTGTCTTGCGTCGGTCCAAGAATTTCACCTCTAGCGGCACAATACGAATGCCCCCGGCCGTCCCTCTTAATCATGGCCCCGTTTCCAAAAACCATCAAAATAAAACCGGAGTCCTATTCCATTATTCCTAGCTGGAGTATTCTGGCTGTGTCCAGTTCTGGGCTCCCCAGTGCAAGAGGGATGCAGAGCTGCTGGAGAGAGTCCAGCGCAGGGCTACGAGGATGATCCGGGGCCTGGAACATCTGCCCTGTGAGGAAAGGCTGAGAGAGCTGGGCCTGTTCAGCCTGGAGAAGAGAAGGCTGAGAGGAGACCTCATTAGTGTCTATAAGGACCTCAAGGGAGGCAGTGAGGAGGATGGCGCTGGCCTCTTTTCATTGGTGGCCACCGACAGAACTAGAGGAAACGGCCACAAACTGAATCACCAAAAGTTCCACAGGAACTTTAGGAAAACCTTCTTGACCATGAGGGTGACAGAGCCCTGGCACAGGCTGCCCAGGGAGGTTGTGGAGTCTCCTTCGCTGGAGATCTTCCCAACCTGCTTGGACGCAGTCCTGAGCCACCTGCTGTAGGGGACCCTGCGTGTGCAGGAGGGTTGGACTAGATGATCTCTAGAGGTCCCTTCCAACCTTAAGCATTCTATGATTCTATGACTTGCGTATTTTGTTCCCCCAAAGGATTCTAGACTCCACAGAAGCAGCAAGACAGAAATACATAACACATGCTGACTCACCAGCTTGTTTCATTTCCTTCGCAGATGGGCCAAAAAAACACCAAAAGTAACATTTTAGACTTTTGCCTTGGATTGGTGCCAAAGAGTGAAAAAGTACTGATGTGTTTTTGTACAGGCTTAAAGAACCTCGTCTACTTCAGTGAACAAATGCTGCCATTTTCACCTGCCATTGTTTTTATGGATCGCACTTTTTTCACATTTTCCCCATGCCCTGATTGCCAACAGGCCATGGAGGAAAGGCTAGATCACATAACTACAGAGGCAGAGAAGGGAGAGTCAATATCACCGCTTCTTGTTAACTCAAGAACTTAGATATTTTATCAGTTGCAAATTACTGGGCATCAGACACTTTCAGAAATTAGTACTTTTACCTAGTCCACAGTTCCTAGAGGAATTAGTGGGCTAGTGTCCTAATTTTTAATATATAATTCAAGCGCTTCATTTTAGGAAAGCTTATTTCTCAGCTTAACATAGAAAATTTTGATTAGTTTCTTCCCCTAGGTTAATAGGAAACAAATTATGTTTCAGAAAATGTTAATGGATTTTCCCTGCCTTTTTTAAATGCATTCGCACCTTTAAATACTTTTAAATATTATACAAATATTTAAGCAGTTTGAGGTAATGGACAAAATTTTCCACTGTGAGTGCATTATTTCCTTGGTTTTAAAACCCAAGAATAAATCACATCTCTGGAGCTATGTGAAAATATCTAACAAACTTGCTGCAAGAGCTTGTTCTGTCTTTGTAAGAAAAAAATAATTAGAGTATGGAAAAACATTGGGTAGAGTCTTGTAATGTTAGACCAGGAACATGTGGGGGCACAAGATTTGGTAAACATGAAGAAATGGTAACAGGTATAGAAATAGGATCAGGAAGACTAAAGAAATAAGATTTTGAAAGTTTCATCTACAGCAGAATAAGCAGAGAAATATCACTGACAGCCAATCAGAAAACCCAGGAGGTGCTCACTACTATAAAGCTGTAACAGTGCGTGATTTCATATTACATTCAAACAGGATATGGCTCTGTTCTCCCAAACACAAAGGTAAACCCACAGAGTCAACACATCACATTTCCAAATGGGTTATATGTTGTGATAATACTGTTAAAATCTTTAAAATCTTTTTTTTTTTTTTTTTTGCTTTTTCTATTTTGACATATCCACCTACAATGAGAATAATTTCTGACAGATAGCTAAAATTAAATAGTAAAACAGATATCTTTCAAATGTACCCTCTGTTCTTTTTTGTCTCCAGGATTTTAAAACTCATTTCCATTTCTCAAGCACAAATGACAGTCAGAAGTAGATCTGTTTCAATTTATTCACCCAACTCACTTTTCAAGTGCAAAACTACAGAAGAAATGCTGCCAGCCTACATATAATTGTCGGACTCACAAAAGGAGGCTTTCTGGCAGTGAGTCAACAGCAGAGGTTCTAGCGGCATTTTACATGCCCACTATAGGGATCTCTTGCCAACCGGTCAAATGAAGGCCGAACATATGGAGCTTTTTAAAATTATAGATAGATCTTTCAGACACCCTTTACTTCACACTTGGTGCTTTAGGAGGCAGAACTTCCTTTAAGGGTCCCTAAGGGGCAGTGCAGCTCCACAGAAGTGCGAGGCTACGCTCCAACAACCACCTCCACCCCTATATCACAGGAAAGACTCAACTTCCCAGCCGAATCTTCCAGGACAAGGGGGATTCCTAGGAAGATGCTGGGTTAGGACTCCCATAGATGCTGTACAGGCTCCATACACTTGTTACAAGGCATTTAGGAAATAGCCTTAATTCCCATGCCCGTGGTTTGCGGTGACAGAAACCTTTATATGAAGCAAGTCTGCAGGATTTCTCTATGTTATGACAACTCTTTCAAAGGTAGTACTTTTTAAATTCAGCACCCACCCAGTGTTTAACAGTAAGGGGCAATCAATTATTCTACTGGCATCGCAGTACACAGAGGATTACAGAAAAGCAGATTTGCCTACCTTGAGTTTAGTCACTTCACCTGGCCTCACCCATATTATTCTCACAGGACATAGAAACAGCACCATTTGCTGTACCTGACATTTTGCACATGTTCATGTTAGTCAGCAGACTGTTCACGACTTGAGCAAAGGATCCAGTTGGTCTGAAATACGGGGGGGCCTTCTGTTAACGTGGTTTTTCTCATTTAGACATTCAGTTTGTTTCTCCAAAACAGATCGTCCAACTCTTGGTTTGTGGCTGCTTGATTGACAGTCTCAAAGCAGAAACAAATGAACAAATCAGGTCCCATCTCCTGCTCCCATTTCATAGAGTAGACACTTAGCAGTTCCCCATCCATCACCTTGGCAGCAGAGTCTCACACTTAAAGCTCATACACAAGATTCAAAGTTACCCAGGTATATGTGTGTCTGTGTGTGTATATATATATATATATAGACACACACACTACTTTTTAAAAAAAAGAGAAACACGATCAGTCCTGTATGCACAAAAACAACAAACAGCAGAGAGTTTTAGCTCCTGATAAGATGTATTTCCTGGGCAGACCCACCTGCAACACTCTGAGCAGCCACATTTCACTATCAGCAGAGGCAGGATGCATTAGAGGGATCAAGGAGGCTGGTCTGGAACCGTAAGTGGCCTGTTCCAATTCCAAAGGGGGAAAAAAAAAAAAAAAAAAACCAACGCACAAAGCAGTTGTAACAGAAAATCACTTCTGACTGATGTAGACAAGAAAGCTACTTTAATTTGTATTTCTTTTATATATGGTACAGGAAGAGAATCCATAGACAGACCAGGTATTTTAAGATAGAATATATGACCCTAATTTACAAAAATTCAATGAAGCTATTGAGAAAACAGTCAGCACTCCACATTTTAAAGCAACTGTCGATGCAGTAAGAGAAAAGCATTGGCTTATTTATGGTTAAATTCACTTCTCGTTGCACTAAGGTATTTTCTGTTTTTCCTGCTGCTGACATGTAAAGTGACTCGCATTTTCTTTTCTTTTCTCCAGATCTAAACAACAACATATCAGATTCTGCAACTACTATAGGAAACTGTACTTTTGTACTCCCAAAAAGAAAACCACATATTTTGCCACTTCACATCTAAGAACATTAGCATTTCTACAGCAACTTCATGAAATAAAATTACAGATTAAAAACACTAAGCTTTTTTTTATTAACATTGAAGTTCAGCTGATTTCTTTAGGCTTTTCCAGGCACATTAGAATTGCAAACAAAAAAGTTATGAAAAAGTTATCTTAGCCGATCTTTGCGGAGATAAACTCGTAAGATACAACTGCAGAGTATGGGTTGCAGGAGAAGCAGGATGGAGGAGGGTACAGGAGTGAGCGTCCCTGTCCCACGTGTATTGCAGGGCAGCTCCTGGCAAGCGAGGAGCTAACTGCCTTCTATAAAATACATAACCTAGTGGTTATGTATTAAGAGGACATTCTACTACTTTCAATCATCATACCATAATACTATAATACTAATGCTTATAGGTGATGATTTTGATCTTGCAAGTGTTAGCACAAATGGGTGACATGGTCTTGAGAGTGGGAGAACAGAATTTCATCAACGTTTTCTTTAGACAACAAACTGGGTGGATACAAACAAGATGAAGGGAAACCAGGAAGGAGGCATTTTTAATCTGTGCAAATCGGGTGCTGAGGGCACTTGCATGTTGATAATCAGCAAAGGTTTTTTTTTTTTTAGTACAAAGAAGGAGGACCATTACATATACCACCAAGAAACACAAGATACCAAGGTTGGAAATGAATGAGGAAGAGTAATTCAAGATTAAAAAAAAAAAAAAAAACACTAAAGCAAGCTTGTCTTTAATACATGAAAAACTATGAGATAGCTTTCTGACAGATACAGGCTTTTATTTGGGTCAGTGAAAACTAAAAACAAACAGGTACTTCAAAACTCTAGGACTATAGAGAGAAATCTTGTGCTGCAAAAGCAGAGTCTGCATTTTCTGCCACGTAATTTCTCTGTTTTCTAACACAGTTAAATCCACTGAATTTTTAGTTGGCTTCTGGCAGTGGATTTGACAAGGCACAAAGGAAATATATGTACAAATTCCGATGCAAGGGACAGCATTTTCAAGAGGCAGGCACAATGAAACCTACATGAATATATATGCTTTAAGTTAACAACTTACTTTCTATGGATAATGCATGTTATTCCAAAAGAATTTCAATAACTGGAAAGAATAAAATAAGAAAAGTGACAGGCTTAGTAGGATTTAGAATATTCGATTACCAAGAGACATGCAAGGATACAAGTTGTAGCTCAAAACACTTCAAAAAGGACATTACCAAAGCCAGCTAAACCTCACACTGTTTAAATCCTAGTCTAACCGACTAAAGGCAACAGAAGCAACATTTTCAGTGGACATTAAAACAGTACAGTTAATCAGCTCAAAATTGGAACCTGTTTTTTTCTTCCCTTTGACTTGCACCTCGTTAGATGCAATGATCAGCTCACTAATAACAGAGGTTGAAGTAAAAGACCAAATGCAATTTTTTGTAAGCCTCCCCAAAGAGAGTTAAAACCACACCGTGTGCAAGCACCACCATGCATGAAGGTCACCAAAGCAGAAGCGAGAGCCTGTGCGTGGGGTTCCCCTCTGGGCGACCGGCCCCAAGAGCCACGTGGGACGCGACTGTGCCACCCGGCCCGCAGTAACCACACACACGACCCTACAAGGCCCGAGCTGTTGCATGAGATACATTGGTGGTGACGACCTTATAAAAATTACTGCTGTAAAGGACAGTAATTGGCAGTTTTAGCAAAGAAAAATAGCATCTTTAAAAGGGTAGGCTGGGGTCAGGTGGTGTTTGCTGTCCCTGCCTGTGTTACAAGGCTAGGAGACTTGAGGCTGAAGTGCTTTCAGCCAAGCATCCTGCACCAGCACTGCATTCTCAAGTCTGATAAAAGCATATTTTGTTGCATATGCCAAAATTGAAGGAGGAAAAAATGTGCCTTGCAGAGCAACTGCCAAGGAGAGATCTGGCTAAAATAAAGCACTCATGCAATGGTCACGACTGTAGTGGAAACTCCTGCCCACGCCTGTGTTTTGGTAAGGTGCAACAACCAGCAGGGAGGACAGGCTTCCAGTTCCACCATAACCACCTTGGACAACCACCCCAGGAGTCACAAAGCATTTGGTCTATGTATCACAGTCACATCTGCTGATATCACAAGGACTGCTGATGTCTTGCTGGTCTCTCTCTGTTTTCCAATGTGTCTGCTAAGAAACAACCATAATCGCATGACCTTGAAAGTTTTGTCAACAGCAGGAATGCTGATTTTGGAAACATCACACATTAAATGATTAAAGCTAAATTTTAAATTTTTAATAATGAAGTTCTTAACAAATCCTTCTTGAAGTTGTTTGCAAATAGCCTAAGCATTCCCTGGCAGGGCATAATCCTATCACCTTGTACTGCAATATAGTTGCAGTAACAGAGCTCCTAGGCTGCAGAAGGTGGGAAGGAGCAGCAACAGGACATGAAGCACAAGTAGGAATTGGCTGCTTGCAGGTAGACCCACCTCCAAAAGCCCAAAGGAGGTCCCAGAGCAGGAATTGCCAATCTCAGATTTACTGTGTCACCCCAGGCTACATAACAGAGGTGGGCAGAGGAGTGGAGCTCCTACAGTGCAACCCCCAATCACATCCTCCAAATAAAAAATAGTCAGCAATATCAGAGCCTCAACTGTGTTGTGTCCCCCCAAAACTTTTCACATCCTACAGTATTCTCACCTTCTCCCTTAAAGAATAAGCTTATTGTTGAAATCTTGTTACTCCAAATAGACTTTGCAAATAAACAATTTAGCAGATGATTCTTCTTTGTATATCCACAGGGCACAAGAGAACCTCAAAGCAAAACCTCTGAAGCAGGCTTATTAAGATTTTGCATAGTCTGACTACTAATGAGCTAATAAGAAATTTAAGATTATTTAAATAAAATCTTTCTAAAGCAGAAATTAGCTGTAAAAAAAGCCAAGAGAAATCAACATTAAATTCATCACGAAGCACCAACAGTCATATACTAGCATGAATATGGCTTGCAGGCTCAAGTATTTAAGTTGGTGTGTGAATTCAAAAAGGACTTTGGTGTGTAATCTCTTTTCCACAACACAGGCAGAGTTGTAGCTTTGCTTAAAGCCAAATTGTCACAAAATAGTTCACCCTAACACATCGCACGTGGCAACAGAACTATGGCATGCTACATACAGAAGAGTATAATCTGCTTACTGCGAGGCTACTGAATCAATTTAAAAATTTCACACCTAAACTGTCCGGATTTAATTAAATAGTATGTGCCAGTATCTCAAAGTAACTATTAATAAAAATATTAACAGTAAGCAATTACTGATATGGAAAACAAGGCAACCCTACTGTTTATTTCTACTAGCTAATCAGCATGCAGAGGTGTATACATGCTATTTAATCTGCTCGTAACGGGTTACGATTTTCACTAACTCAGAGACAGCAGTCGGTTACTGCTCATTTATACGCAGAATATCAGAGGCCGGGTTTTGCTCCCAGCTTCTTTATTGTTTTCTCTGAGAAACTGAAATAAGTTTATGCACTTACAATTATCATCAAACCTTTATAAAATAATTTTTTAGTCATGTCTTTAGTGCTTTCAGCAATATTCACTTTCCAAGTGCATGTTTAAAGGTGACTGGAATTGCAGGGAGACACTTTGGGTAGCTGTCTTGAAATACCTTAAACAGCTTGATCTAGTAAGTCACACCTTTGAAATCCTCTTCTAGGAGTTACTACTTCAAACTTATCATCACTCATCTGCTTTAAAAGCAATTCTTACATTTATCTAGCCCTACCTCAGCACCTTGCAAATAATTAATATTAAAACTAACAACAGAGGACAAACAGCAGCAGGAGCGAAGAGCATCCTTGTTTATTTTACAGGAGACCCATCCACCTTTCAAAGAAAATGCAAATATGAATGCCACGCTATTAACTTAATACTTATGCTAATATTTGTACTAAGCTTCTGAAACTGTCACTGTAAGCATGTTTTTTTTTCCTAGATCCTCAATAGTATAAGCTATGAACTTACACCATTAATATACCTTCTCCTGATAAACCTGAGGCTAGAGCTCTTATTAGGCCTCTGTAAGAGCGTAGAGCAATTGTTTTATTCAGAATTTGGACAGAGTCTTCAAGTAGTCTACTGTTTCTCGTCTAAAAAGTCTAAATCCAATCCCCATTTTCTCCGAGTATTTTTCCCTGCCTAAATCATTAACTTCAAATGGACGTATTACTGTAACTGTAATCACAAAGAAAAATATTATTAATGCCTGCTAATATTATTAATGCCTGCCTGTCCAATTTCAGAGCTGTCGTCACAACATCTGAGGCCAACTGCACACAAGAGGGGCTCCAAGCTCCTGAGCCAGGCCGGGCACGTCTACCTAAGTTCACCTATAACAAGTCTGAAGTTTCTTTAGGTTTTGGACTAAAGCAGCAAAGCGCATTGTTATTCTGTTGAGCTAAAAGTAGAGCTTTCCGTGCTTGGTTTTTTCTAGGCAAGACCATCACAACACACAGCCAAGGTCCGCACCCCCCCACCCCCGTCATAAACGTAGAAACTTTCTGCTATGAGAAATACGGTCTGCAAAATAAAGAAAAAACACACTGCTACTGCTGACTTCAGGCTGAGACTGAACTAGGTCTTTTCATCTGGATAAGCTGCTGCCTGCCTTGTTCCACCCAGAAATGATACCACAAGAAATAGAAAAATTCAAAATAATTACAATAAAAAAAAAAAGCACAAGCAAGTTCATGCCAAGCAGAACTGATTATACACCAAGAAGGAAAAATATTCTGTCTGAAGGGAAAAACCTGGGGGGGGGGAAAAAAAAAAAAAAAAAAAAAAAAGAAAAGAAAAGTTCCTTCAGCTTTCATATAGACCTAAAGGAAAAAACACATTTTTCTGCAGAAATTATAATGAGCACTTCCAAACCTAAACACAATCTACTTAGCTTAAAACTCGTTCCAGCCAACATTTAAACAGTAATAGATTAGAGGAAGCAAGTAAACACAAAAATGCAAATTTAAACCCATATGAACTAAGTAAACAAGTAAAAGTTAAGTTGCAAAATAACATTCTCCTCCTCTGGCATAAAAATATATAATACATTCCCAAAGTCTCCAATTCTCCAATCATTCAATCTAGCAAAAAAAGAAACTAAACAAACAAGCACAAGATATTTTAGAAATATTTCAAATTAATATTCCATTCAAATCTTACTGTATGTGCACTGCAACTAGCAAAAAAAAAATCTAGTTAAGACATCAAGATTCTGTTCCTTTATGTTTTAAATAACTGCAATAAGTTATGATAGAAAATGAACTTTGTGTTATCTATACTGCAAAATATAGTGAAATTAATAGGATGCTTCCATTTATGTACCCTTCTCATCCAGAGAGGAAAGACAGTATTAGAAAACCCTTCTAATTACATTCCAAGAATCCCATCCTTGGCCTCAGGATCACTGGCTTTCTGTATATCAAAGAGTTAACAGTCCCCGTTCTCCATTTCTTTCTCATCCACTCCCCCATTCATATAAATATATATAAAACTAATTCCCAAGATCAAACTCCAGTGCACTACTGTGTTCACAGAGGGATATACAGCAATGCAGACTTAAAAGAGTAGCAATTCAGTTGTCACCTACCCAGCACCAACTCACCATTTGGCTAAGACAGTTTACAAATAGGCAGAAAAAATAGGCAGAAAAAAAAAAAAAAAAACTAGGAAAAGCTTTTTGAAACAGATGTGTCCATTTCCTCCTCTCTTTCTGATAAAGGAAAAATTAACAGTACTACAGAGTCTGCCAAAACCAGCCCTTATTAAGCCAACTAGTAATTTGCTGTTGTACTTTCTGAACTCTCCTCAATTTCTCCGTGCCACCTGTAGGCTGCAACAGACTTAACCCAGGAGGAGCTACTCCTGCCTTGGCTCCCATGCCGAGCTCACCAACCAAAAGCTGGATCTCTGAACTATAAAATAATAAGCAAACAAAAAAAAACCAAACAACCACCAAGCTAGCATTGTACAGCTTTAAAAGGTGTTATATCCACTTTTGTGCGGCCAAAAGAATGCTTTATCTGATACTATAAGGCATACAAATTGCTGAATGCTGCCAATAGACCTTGGAACAAACCTGCAACCAAAAGAAACTTTCTGGGAGCAAATTGAGACTTTAGCCTTAACAGAAGCTTTTAACAACCATTATTTTTAACATATCCATTCAAGCAAGCAAAGCTTCACATAGACTTCTGCTCTAATGGCGTCAGTCCCATTCCTACAGAGACCTTAACAGGGACAAAGCCACCCAAACCAGGCTGCCAGCGTGATGGGACCCACCAGCTCTGCCTCCTTGCAGCTAAGGCTGCAACCCTTGGTTGAACTACAGTCTTTTTCAAATAAACTGCATGACTCATCCTCTTCCATAATTCACTAAGAGTAAGTGAGCTGCAGACGGGTAAAAAAGAAAGCAGACAGGAGAGCAACACGGAGCTTCATTTGCATCCGAGACAGGGACTGTTTAAAGCAGTGGTTAAGCCACCAAGGGGCAGTCATTTATCAGGCAGCAGCCGAGTTCACAAATACCAAGCCAAGAGCTTCTTCCTTAAGAGGGCTGTGACTGAGGAGGCTGAACTGAATGAAGGACTAATCCTAATCCTGCGTGCAGTGCCAAACGGCCCAAATCTTCGGAGGATGAACGAGCTCCGAGGAGATCCTGCAGCCAGGCCCATGTTGGCTCCCTACAGGACAGCACAAACTTCGAGGCCATTTACAAACAACGAGCAGCTACATAAAAACCCTTGGAAAAGTGATGCAACCTCACCGTGATTTTTACCCAGCACTTAGTCTTATAATGAGAATGACAGCACACCAAAATACCTCCAAGGTTTCTTTTCCTTCCCCAAGATTACTCAAAAGCTGAAAAGTATAAGTTCCATGAATTCAATTAAAAATCAACACAAGTATTTATACCTCAAGCAAATCTTCAGTATTAAAATAAAACAACATATAACCTAAAAAATAGGCTCAGGCATACAGAAATCAGTTACGAACAGTAGCACACACGGCTCACAAACGACAAGAGGCAACGTTAACTACTGGCTCCTGGGACGCTGTGACCATTACAACTCCAAACAGACAGCGTGAAGAAAGTTAGAAATTTGAGGGATTATAGTATTACTTCAGACGCAGCTTTAGAGAAGTAACTTGAAGTGGAAACACTGCTAGTGCTCGAACTGGGAGAATTTTAATAGGAGTCCAAACAGCTGTCTCCCTTCAATAGAGATTTTCCCTTCAGAGACCTACTGAAACATCCAGGACTGCACAAATTAAATTACAAAATTAATTTAAATAGAAATGCAAATGAAGGTGGAGTCTGCTACTGTGGCAGTTAATGATTTACAAAGTCTCTTTGGTGAGCTATACACAGCGAGAAAACACGTTGTCTTGGTGTTCTGCTCATTCTTGCTGGGATTTGTCTTCAATGTATGCCTTTTTTTAATCAGTTGCTAAGTAATGAAACAGATTGCTCTGTTTTTCCTTTGAATCCCCAAGCACAGGTGGAAACTAACCTCTAGCCCAGGCTCCTGTTGGAAGCAGGCCTATAGGCAGCACTAGACCGAGCCGTGGCTCTGCCCAGCCAACCCTTGGAAACCTCCAAGGTGGGACTTGCCACCAGCCAAGTACCCATGTCAAGCAGCACTGCCCTCCTGGTAACACAATATTTTCTAATGTCTATCTCTGTCTAGATTTAGTGATGATAGCACATGCACACCCACCCCTATCTGCTACCTGTTAGGGGTGCTAGTGAGGGCCATGGCTAGCTCACATTAAACTTGGATCTTTTCAGCAGCATTATGCCTAAGCCAGTTTCTGCTCAAGGGGATGCATGGGGTATTTACCCCCCAAACTGGCCTCCTGTTTGGGCAGATGGGCTCCAGTTTCGTGCACTAGCCCACGCTCAAGCTCCTCTGTGCTATTCCTTCCTGCAGTATCTGCAGGAGCTTCAGTCACACACAACCAAGTTCACAGGCAACTAACTCCACATGTCCAGAAAGATAATGAAAAAATACAGCAGGGCAGACAAGAAATTAGCTCATAATGTTTAAGGATCTCTGAATAATGAGCTACATGAATGCATAAAAGTGACAGGTAGCGTTTATTCATCACAGAAGTTACCTGGCAGCTGTCACTAATCACTTGGGAAACTTGTTCTCCTTGCCTGAGCAGGTACTCAGTGGTGACTGACAGGAGTCAGGCAGTGCTCTACGGACTGTGACTTCTGCATCTTCTTTCAGGGACCCCGAGCTCTACAGTAACTCCATAGAAACATAAAAATGTAATAGCAGAACAGCTCATTTTAACATAATTTTAGCTCATTAAAAGATTCAGTAAGCACATGTTCCAGAAAACTCAAAAAAAGCTAGCTGGACAGACACTCAGAAAACAAGGCAGGAATCTAAAAAAAGGGACATTAAAGCAAAGAAAAAAAAAGTTCTGGCTTCCTTACTTCACTGGCTGTTGTTCCGATTCAGGGTCCAAAATACACAGTGCAATAAACAGCATGATGCATAACAGACTGTGCAGCCCTCATTTAGTGGCCCAAGCAAGGATGTTGTTTTGCAATTTCATACACACTTTACAACATGCTGCAGAGGCTCCACGCTATTATCAGTTCATGTTCTTTGCATAAAAGAAATAACTTCTGCCAGCCAGTAGAATTTCCATTGCAATACCTCAATGAAGCAGTATTAAAATTGAATTCAATAGAAAGGTAATGAATTTTTTTAAGACATTATATCGGTGAACATCTTCACAAAGCAATGTAGATAGGTCAGAAATATGTCCTGAANATCTTGCAGCCAAGCTACAATTCATCCATGTTAATATTACAAGTACTGAATGTGTCTTTTTTTCCTTGTCCATTGGCACCAGTGTTAAGACTGATCACCGTAATATTTAAATCAAAAGCAGAATATTCACTCATTAGTAAGAAAAATAGACAGGGACCCTCCACCCTCCTTGTTTAAGCCTTTTAACATTTTAGATCTTTGGCAAATAAGTCAAATTGTTCTTTGAAAGCCAAAAGCGTTCTTTGAAAGCAATTGTTCTTCTAGATGGAAGAGACCCATAAATCAAGAGTCCCCCCAGCACTTGTGCACTTCACAGCAGAGCCATACCAAGGAACTAAATCAGAGCAGCCAAACTCTCAGGTAGAATTATTTCAGCCACAGGAAATTAAATAGTTAAAGTTACCTCTCAGATATGACTAACAACTCTGAAATACTCAACTTGGACCATCTGCAGCAGAACAGGTTGCAGTATCTAAGTGCAATACCTCAATGGTCCCTATAGCTTCATATCAAGAGAGGCTGTCTGGAATAGCTGAGCTGAAACAGGTTCTGATGTTTTCTATGGATACTTGAAAGTGAAGCAATCTTGTCACCAATGTAAATACTTTCTAGCTTAAAGTTTCTTTGGCTATAAGGACTTTCTGCTCAACTGATCTGTCATTACCTTGGTCTCCTCTTTTGCGGCGCGCTGCAAAAGACAAATTGTTGATCCAGACAGTTTTCCATAGGTGACCCTTCGTTCTTCATCATCAGTCCACGTAACAGGACGGTGATTCTCCTGTTACTCTTAATATAAGTTAGAGAGATTTGACTATTTTAGCAGTTTCTTCAGTATTTCCATACTACCGGCAGCTCTGGGGAAGATATGCTGCCTTCGCGCTCTCTATCCAGACTGTACAGGAAACGCCTCTCCTTTAAGAGGCCACATCTTCACAGGCCCTGACACCTGCGGTCAAAAAAGTTGCTTCCAGTCACCACACCACCTTCTCAGAGCAAGACAGCTCGAAAAGAAGCATAAAGAATTTCCAAAATTCCTCCATTTCTCTGGACACGGGAAACTTCACATGAGCCATTTGAGAGGGAAGGTAGAACCGTGGAGGCTCATCCATTTCAGGCAAAGAAAAGGCCTGCTCTGCATTTGCCGCAACCATCTGTACTGCGGAAACGGACTGCAGGTCTAACAGCCAAGGCCACCGTTCACAACATGCAGGTGCCCTTCCAGCCTGCCTGTTTGCTCTCCTAGCCCCATCAAGCCACCCATCACTTCCTTTACCCATCACCCATCAAGCAGTGGTCACCCATACAAGTAAAACTCTCCCTTAAATTTTCAGGCAACCTGATGATGAGGTTTCTAATGCACAACCATACAGTTGGGCAGTCTTCCTCCTAATGATGCAACACTGCTACAATCTAGTACAAAAGCAATTAAAGAAAAAACTCATCCCAAACATACTAATTTTTTTTTGCCTCTTACCAAGCCATCCTTATCAGCAGACTTGTATGCTGGCTATGTAACACTACATATAGATCCCAGGAAGATCAATAGGAAACACTGAAACCTGAAAACACAAAAATTAGGAAAACTAAAATGCTAGAGAAATATTTATAAAAATCATTTTATTTAAGATACTGCAGCTTATAGTAGATCCTCCAGGAAATTTTAACATAGCTAGCATAAAAAAAAAAGACAACATTTCAGACAAAATTGCCTGCAACATTAATTCTGTGATCTTGGTATTACAATAAAGTAAAAAGCTTTAAGTTTTTGGTTTCTCTCTTTTCCCAATAATTCAAATGCCCTAGAAGGAAGACCTACTGAGAAACTAGTTCCCATATGCAATTTGCTGCAGTGAAATCACTGAAATACAGTACTCCCAACAGAAGGTGGAAGTTATTTCTGTAATACTAATGAGAACATATTCACCATCCAAAAAAAGCTGGGACTTATGCAACTTTTTGATGCAGGGCTTCACCGAATCACAAACCGTAACACATTTTGACCTACAAGAAATTAAGGCATCCTTTCCTTGCTTCCATGTGTGAAGTTTGGCCTTAAGACAGGCTCTTCAAGGATCCTGTGTTGTTCGTGTCCGTAATGTCCACTGAAGCCTCTCTAAGAGGAGCACAGAAGTTCAGACGCGGGATCTTTATCGTGGGGCCTATGAGGCTTGGGGAACCAACAGTCTAGTTCTAAGGAGCCTCTCAAGTTATTAGGAAACACAACTAATACAGGCCCCACGACAGTCCTCAAAGATGTAAACCCTAAAGGAACTGCTACACAGATTGAAATTTTTAAGCCTTTATACCCAAGGAAGATTTAATATCACTGTTCTGAATTCTCAGTCTGGGCAGTTTTACTTGAATTTTCATGATAAAGGCCTTGAAATTAAAAAAAACCCTATTTTATAACATTTAAATTAATAAATGCTGTATGGGGAGATGGAAGAAGTTTTATGGATTAGTGCATTCACCCAGTGCTCTCTTACTGCTCTCCTAGTATCAGCTTTTCATAATCATTTCCTAATCCATTAGTTCTTCTACCTACCAATAGTTAAACCTCAAGATGCCAGATAATCTGAATTAAGTCATGCAGGGGTCTGCTACCCCAGTGCAGCCTGGTGCCTCCCGAGGTCTCCCCGAGACCATCAAATGAGCAAAACGCCACGGCCAGCAGCACAACGTGACCAACACGGGGCTTCGGGGAGCAGAGCCGCCAGCTGAAATGCAGCCTTGGCCAAGGCAACCGGCCACCAACGGCTTCAGAGGCAAAGAAGAAAACCCGCTTCTCATCCCCAAAAAGGAATCAAGAGCAGCACGCTTGTTACAGCAGAGATTTGGTCAAATCAAAGGCGGGGGGGGAGGGGGAAGAGAAAACAAGAATGAAGTCACACAAAAGACAACTTTCCTTATGCAGAAAAAGGTCTCACTACCCTGCAGCACAGACGCACACACACAGAGTCACTAAAAATCTCTGCCCTTATAGCTTACAACACAGTTGCTCTAAACGTACCTAAAGGCATTTGTTTCTCTCCCAACAGCCTCAAGGTTATTTTAACAAATAACAAGCAGGTTATTTTAATGACACAACGTAGAGCCACCGTCACCAACCTCACCATTTTATTTAGGTGCCTTCTGGCTGACATTTTTGTAAAAATAGAAACTGAGTTCAGCTCTGTTCCAGGTACAGCTGCATCCTGAGGAATAAATTTCAGTGTTACTTAACTTGTTTACTCCTGCTTTGTCTCGTTCTTTCCTCATGTCCACTTATTGTTAAAATAGTCATATCTGAAGTTTGCCTGAAGATCACTTACTGTGATATGCAGATTATGACAGAGATACTCAACACTATTTGTATTAACAGGAGGGTTTTTTTTTAAAAAAGCAAGAGCCATACAGTCTACAAAGGATTGATGAAAAATAGAGCAAGCTGACTGTTACTGCTTTAAAGAAAACCTGTCACAGTGAGGAATGATACTGCCAGTCTACTCCCACAGCTGAAAGTAAAATACCTTTCCTACATATTTACCATAGTGGCTTCCATAGGTAAATGAGAATGTGCTACCCATGCAGACTCCAATCAACAGAATACTAAAATTTAAAACTTTAAATTCATTATTGATTATATCCGAGTATTCTCCTCAAATGTGGTCTAAAACACTGTTGCTCCTCTTGCCTGAATGCTTAACTATTTTAATTTCTTAGCTTCTCAGCCTAGAAGAGAAATAAAACAGAAAAGCAACCAAACAAGTCAATCTCTATTCACTCTCCGCAGACCATTCAGAACTGTCTCATCACCTCTGCCGCAGGCTGAGGAACCTGCCTTCTTTCAAGGTTCCTCACTGGAAGACTAGGAGGATACTATTAAACAAGACATTAAGCATCACAAGTAGTATTTACGCTTATCTTAAGTCATCGAGATCAGATCTTGGTGACTTACCGCTGCTCCTTTTGTCCATTTATTCCAAACTCTCCTAGCAGATTTAAGACATATTCTTTTATGTCCTCCATGATGGAGGATTCCCATAGTGAAGCGTCTCAGATGTCTTCCACAGTGAACGTGGATACAAGAGCCTTTAGCTGTTCTGCTACGGCCGTCTGTTCCGTGATGCTTACCTATAAATCAGACAATAGTGGCAAGACGTCCATCTCTTTTCCCTGCGCTCATTCAACAAAGGAAGAGTCACTGCCTTTTTATGGAAGGGACCCCTGTGAATTTCAATTTCAGCAAGTGCATTTTGCATATAACAATTTTATCTCCACCTTAATAACTACACCTATGTACTATGTAGTACATTTGTGGCGGAAATGCAACCTATGCAGTATTACAGATAATGGTTCAAATATCTACAGTGTCTTACATAGCATAAAAAATCTTACAATAAAGAGGACAGAGAGCAAAAACTAAGTTCTTGGACTTATTAAAAGAGATTAGACAAATGCTGCACAGATGGCAAATAAAAGATATTTATGCAAGGACATGCAAAAAAAAGCTCCTTGAAACCATAAGATTAAGAAATTAAATATGAAGGGAGAGAGCAAGAGCTTAAGAAAAACTGAAAGCAGGGGAAAAACATACTGACAACAGATCACTTAGAAAAACATGCTAGGAAATTAGACAAAAATCAAGCAGGCTCCTTGCTACACCTAAGAGATGTCTCAACAGCTTTATAGATGAAAAGAGCTTTGAAACATTTATCAGTGAGCTGAAACAAATACAGAAATTCTACTCAGATGAGCTGGACTGTGTCCAGTAAGGATGGTTGTCAGGAGCAGTTAGAATGGACTAAAAAAAGTGGCGGTAAGCAAGAGTTTTTCAAGTAACTTCAGAAACAGGATGACTTTTTGGCTGCAGCTGAATAGAGGGAAAAAGCAAAAGACTCTAAGCAAAAGGTTAAAGGAAAAAAAGGAAAACAAAAATCCCCAGGGATGCAAATTCTAGGTGATGGGAAGATGGAAGAGAATGGATGATGTTAACAAGGCTTGAGCTGAAAAATTCATAGCTGAATGTCTAGATAACAAGCATCAGCTGTCTGCAGATGTTGGTAATGTGATGAGTGTGGGATAAAGAGCAAGGGGCACAAGAGAGTTTGGTAGGGAGAGATACGGAGCCTTTTTCCTTTTGTTATCAGCTGCCTGTCAAGGCAGAAACACTGGAGATGCTAGATGAAATGCATGCCTGAATAGAGGTAAACAAACTGTGGGTTGACAAACAGATTTGCAAATCATCTGCATAAAAATAGTATCTGATCACATCTGACAAAAAGAGGTCACATTCAGTGGTAAGATATGCAGAAAGAAACCAGTGAAAGGCAGCACTATTCCCACGCAGTAAAAGGACAAAAAAAACACCTAAAAAAATGATGATGCAAGAAGCTGGAGTGGCAGCTGCAGGAGCAGAACTGTACAACCCTGCAAGGAGTACAAGTTATGGTAGAAGGGTGAATGAGCGATCACTGTTAGAGAGGAGCAGAAGAGAGCTGCGAGAAAGAGCATGAAGCAATAATGATTCCAATCATAGTAATAACTTCTTTGATCAAGAAATCATTGCAGGCCAGCTGGAACAGTTTCTGTAGTTAGAAGCAGATGGAAACTAGACAAGGCTGCACTGTGGACTACGCCAGAGGAGCACATCATTTGTTAGAACATATTAATATTTGGGGGATGAGGGGCAAAAGAAAGGAGAAATGGGCACCAAGAAAAGTTGATAGTCAGAAAGCCAGAAGGAAAAAAAAAAGTATATGTGATGACAAGATTTGTATTGAGTAGCTGGGAAATAAAGAAAAATAGTAGCAGCTGTGGCCAAGAAAAGCTAGGCAAAAGAAATCTCTTGACAGAGGCCATTGAGCTTTAAGGACACCCAGAAGTGGAGGGCGCTCATTAGTACAGTCTGATATGAACAAAGTATCTGATTGTGAAGGATCAATAACAAAGTTGAAATTGAGGGATTAGGGAATATTTTAATTTTTCTTCATAAAAAAAGTAGTGGGATTGGAACAGCAGCACTGTTAGTATGAGCTGGGGCTCTAGCTGAGATGGATTATGCAGTGGACAAAGCGGCAGCAGCCAGAGCTGACAGTATTTGCTGCAAAATTCTCAACATGTAAATCACAAAGGTGCAGTAGTTGCCCTGAAATGGGGAAAAAAATGGTGGTCCGCCAAAGGATACTCTCTACATAACAGAAAATAGGGAAAAGAATCACGATGAAGAAAATTGAATTACAAAAAGGAAGACCATCTATTAGGGCTAATGAAGGAAAGCACAAGAGTTTAATGCATGTAAGAAATAAACCAGATTATGAATCAAAAAAGGCTGGAGAAAAGGTTAAATCTTAATATAAATGAGGATCTGGAATTAAAGACTCACTGAAGAGTCACATACTGCATGGTGCCTCAGAAGATGTCCTAAATACCGTCTGGAGATATGTAGAAAGATTTGTATCGGTGACCCTTGGGGATGCTATATGCTATATCAGAGAAGGGCATAACCCAAGGACAGACAAAAGCAACTTCTAATTACAGTATCACATCAGCATGCCTCTTTATCAGACTAGAAGGGACAAGATGACATCTTACCAATGTGACTCATCTAAAGAATTTGATTTGTCTTGAAGACTTTGCAAGAACTCACTCACTAGTCAACGTATGTTTGCCGAAATCAGGCATGTTACGCAGTTGACATCAGCCACATCCCAGCTCCAGCTCATTCTCGCATGATTCAGGCATCCACCTTTCCAGGCCCTGATCAGGTTTCCTCTCCACGACTACAAAACGAGACTTCTTCCTTCCTTAGCAAGAAACCTGCAGTCAGGAACAAAAACAGGATCGCAGTAATAGCGAGCTTGTTGCTCCACAGGTCTTTTCTAATTCCCACAGTCAATGTATTTTCTAGCTGTCTAAGCACAATTTATTACAATAGCACTTCTAATGAACCTTACAAAGGGAATGTAGCATTGCAAATGAGAAAGCCTTAATCTTAAAATCCTTTATGTACTGCCTTCAATGTCTTTTGTGAAATGTTACTCAAAACTCTTTCATTACATGGCCCCAGATTTTGTCCTTACCAAGTTAACTATAAAACTTTCTTAAATAGCCCTGCTAAAATTCAACAATTCTGCCAAGGAAATAAGGTAGCAGTCAGCACATGCTGCAATACCCATATTAACCCATCACTTTCAATTCCTCCCACCACCAGGATGTCTGTTAAAGTTTAAAAATAAATAGATTTTCAAATAATTGACTGCTTGTGGCATGTGACACCAAGTAAAACCTACACAACTACTGACAGTGGTTTTGGAATAGTTCCATAAAAACTTTTTATTACTAATTCTAAAATGAATCAAAAATTCACATAAGTACTGAAAAATACAACTTCTCTACTACTTCTTTCTATTATGGGTTATACAAATAGCTACAGTATATGAAAATGGGTTTTACATATATATTGATGACTTAGGAAGATAAATAGGGAGGTACCTTCCCCCCTCAAACCCACTACGGTAGAATTCAGCATTTAGGACTTCAAAAGTTTAGGCTGCTTGATGTTTTGCAGTCAGTCAAAACAAACAAACTACTCATACTTAACATATCCATGTTGCATACATTTTTTCAGGACTTCTAAGTAACCAGGACTTACTCAGAGAAGTTCTTATATTGTTCTAAAGACATCTTTCTGCAGATGCTATTTTCTGATAGACCAGCATAATTTGTATGCCTTTCTCCAAGCAAAGTAGCTGCGGATATTCAAGATACTGATGTTGATTTTAATAATTTTATCTAAGCAGCTAGAGTGTGATTTCAAATTGCAGCTCTATGAGTAAATGGAGTGCTGAACAATTTGACACATTAACTTTGATCAAAAAAGAGAAGCTCTAGGTTTACACTGGTATAATTTCATCACTCCTTTTCAGTATTTTTTGTCCAAAAGCCTTAACTATAGAGTAAGATCATGCTAATCTGCGTGAACAAGGAGGAAAACAATTGAGTTTTCTTTTTAATTAAAGATGGAACAGCATTTAAAAAGCAAGGAAAAGACATCATACACTGTACTGGGCTAGATTCCCCAGGACAGTTCAGCTGTGTTGTTATTAAAACTCAAAACAGCCATGAAATCGTCTTCGTGGCTGTTTACACTGTATTTAAAGTTGTTTTGCATGAGCAGGGCAATAGAAAACAACTGGAGCTTGCCAGTTAGTCTGGCTCCTTTATTTGTTCATTTATTTTGACCACCGCGATTTGTTTCAGAACATTTGTGCTATAACCTAATACTATACTAAGAGCAATATAGAATACTCCCTAAAGTCATTCAAGTCAGCTGGAACATGAGACAATGCCCGCTCTCAAAGCTTTGCCAAACAGCAGGAAGAGAAACACGTGTTTTCTTTGTGGTAATTGTAACGTGAGAGAGTTAGCAAGGTTTTGCTATCATGTTCAGACTAAGGTCAGAAGCTCCTGTGTATTTGTTCTCAACTTGAAAAGGTATCATTTATTTCAAGTTCTTTGATCTGTTTTCTCTCCAGCACCCTATCCATCTCCACCATTTGTAGCCACCACACTTAAAAAAAAAGTTGCTGAAAAGCTATTTGACACTGTCTTTTTCCCTTTCTAAAGGGCTACCTGCCTTGCCTTCAGTTCACCAGCAGGATTTCCCTCAGAGACTACTATTCAGCTCACTCCATACAGCTGCTGGCTCCAAGAACTTATGGGCACACAGCATGTGAGCAATCAGGGATCATTCCTCATGTTTATGTCCAAACAGCCAACACGCTCCTTGCCAGGAGAGATGCGAGGTGGTGTGCGGCAGGGGTGCTCAGGAGGAGCAGGCCACAGTGATCCATAGATACCTAACTCCAAACTCTTCTGTTGAAAAAGGATCAAATGGGCTGACCAAAGCAAGAAAAAGAAAAATCATTTATCTGTACAGCTCTAGCACTGTTTTGCTAATTAATAGTGTCCTGTGTAAAGATGGACTGCTTTTAGGGATGCTATAAAAGGATGGGCATGGTTTGTGCTACATATGAATATGCAAAGGCTTTTTCATATTTCGCTAAGAACTGGACATCTGAAAACAGTATTTCTACAGAATCAGTCACCCCTTCATAGACAGAAAAAATCCCTTAGCATTTAAATTGTATGAGAGGAAAATTTATATTATGGTGAAGTAGTAATAATTTCTTAATTTGGAGTTTATGAGATTAAGTATGTACAGATCAAAACATTGTCATCAGTAAAAACTGCAGAATTTTATCTGATCAGTAACTGATCTTTCCCTGACAGGCGCGCACACACACTAGTTTTACGAAAATATACAGCAAGACCAAAGGGAAGCTACAAAAATTCAGTCCTTTTCTAAAATTATAGTAGCTAAAAGCAATCAAGTGCTTCATAATGATTTGGGAACAGTTTTGTTAAGAAAAGAAAACAATGCCCCATTTAACAGTAAATTACAAACCCATTTGGAAAACAGCCAGACTCTGCCAGAATTTTTTTTTTTTTAGGCTGATTCTATTATTAATGAGCATTTCTGCTTAAAATTGATGCTCTAATACAGGCCTGAGACTGGGCCACTGACAAGCTGATCTGTAGGGACAAATATTGTATGAGTGTGAAGCCTAAACATCTTGAAAGGGAAGGAATACTTTCATAGATATGATTACAGAATTTGGACCTATAGCATGACTGTTTTCAGCAAAAAAAATCTAACATTTGCTACAGTTGGGTGCTGAAAATTGGTGAAGAAAGTCATGCTATATTTCTCTTCCTTCCATTGGGTACATGCTTGCTGCAGGATGCAATCCTTAAAGTTCCCATTTCATCATTTTGCCCATGATCAGTATCTACCTACAAGAAAATGCACAAAAACAGGAACTAATTTCCTAATTCTTTGCATGCTAAGCCACGTTACAGAAATAGAGAACAGCTGAGAGGCTGGCAGGACCCCTGGAGATCATTTGGTCCATCCTCCCTTCCCAAGCATGGTCAGATGGCTCTAAGCATCTCCATTGATGGAGTCTCTACAGCCACTCTGGAAACAGGGAGGTAGTGCTGATTTGCATATGGATATTTTAATTAACTTGTACACTAATTAAACAATCTTTTCTTTTACATTGTTACTTCTTCCCTATCACCTTTCTTCTTTTAAAATCACAATTTTATTCTTCATCTGTTCTGAGCAGCTTTGGAGTCGAAGCTGCATAGTCATTAACCAGCAGTAACTACAGATGTCTTCTGGTTTAAATACAACATCAAGCCTGGCAATTTCATGCCATAGTAAACAGCAGAAAAAGAAAATCCCCACTTTGTAAATACTTTCTACAGTACAAATGAAAACTCTAAGAAATTTCACATTTTGCATGCATCTCAGTGACCTGGGCAAGCAGCAAACCAAATGCACAAAATCAGCAGAATATCAATGTTAGATTTGGAAATTTTCCATAGCAAGACTATGGTTAAAAGCCTTGCCCAACACCAAAAAAACACAACCAGACACAGGAGCATTTAGAGGCACCCATGACTATGGGACACAGCAGATTGCCAGTGAGAGCATCCATATGGCTATTCCCAAAGCTGTAGATATAACAATATCTGCTTTTTCTCACTAATATCATTGGAGTGGAGCTCTCCTGTAGTTCTGCACTGAACAAAGACTAGAAAAACCCTCTACAGGGAACTTTATTTGCAGCTATCCAGAAGTTCGCAGGATTTTTACACTGCCACTAAGCACTGTAGGCAGCAAAATGAGTGCAGCCTGGCTGCAATCCAGCTTATCCACGACCACGTGAAACAAAATGCAATTTAGATGCCTGCTGGAAAATAAGCAATTTCATTTTCTTTTGTTCTGAAGATCTTTGCAGGAGGACAATAATTTCTTCCAAGCTCAGTGTGATTGAGAACGCAGCACAAGATATTTAAGAAACTAATGCAAAGGCTTCAGTAAAACTGGTATTTTTGAGGTTGCGCTACAGGCAGACCACTATCTATCAGTTTTAGAGCTGTAGTGCCAAATAGAGGCAATCACAGCTCCATGGGCTCCACTGCAATGTGACAACTGCAAAGATTTCACTTCTAATACACATTCATTTAGCTCCAACACAGACTGCTCTAACTAAACAGGAATTATGAGGAGATGAGTGGAAATGGTACAGAGCTAAACAGTTTGTCAACCTAAAAGAAAAGGCAGGTGATTGTAAAGGAGAAACATCTCCCATCTTCTCTTTTCTTTCCTGCTTCTGTAAAGTGTTACTGAACTAGATAGCTCATGAAAGGAGGCTGCTTGTGAAATATACTCTTTTAGCATGTTTTAATTTTAAGACTATACATAGTAAGTTATTATCTTGTTTCCAAGGTGCTTCACTGTGGAATGTCAAAAAGCCGGAACAGATGAGTCCTTCTGAACAGGCACCTCATGCCTGACACTTCCTGATGCATCTTATTAAGAAGAAACCTCACCATGAACTGCCACTTCTGAAACCTCTTATGGATTTCTTAAGAAACATAAGCAGGAATTAGAGTAAGAAAATACATCCTCCAGCCTGCAACTGCACTGCTGAGAACCTCAGCAGTGGTTCTATGGGCTTGGGAAAAAAAAAAAAAAAATCAACATTGAGTGAGGACCAGGGCCTTTAATGCTGCACAAAAATTAAAAATCAGATCTCAGTTGTAACGGCCTTGCCCCATGACATAATTACACATATACTATAACTAGTGAAGGCTTTATCCAGCTTGATCTCTTGGAAAAAAACCTCCAGCAGGATGGAGGCTGGACAACTTCTGAGCAACTTGTTCTGATACCTGACTGCCTTACTGCTGAGAAAGCTTTTGCTTCTAGCCCGACTTTGACACTTCACTACCCACTTTACACAATCCTTTCAGAGAGAAAGAGCAAATGACTGCAGAAGCTTTTTCCCCCCCCTCCTTTATGAGCCAAATGTAAGGTTTTGTTGACTAGGACCTCAAGGTCCAGGTTCCAGTTATTTGCCTGCACGCAGCTCTTATGGGTTTCAGAGGGGAACGTGCTTCATGCTCAAGAGCAGATTATAACAGGAAACGACCTGTTCGACATTAATACCACAATTACAGTCATGCACTGTAGCTAGTCAATTCTCTAAGCTGAATTACTTCATCTTATTTACTAATCATCTGAAGTAGAATTTAGGATTTTATGAGGATGACAAAGTAGAAGTATATAAGGAAGTCATTAACTTCGCCTCTATTTTCACATTGTCTAGATAAACCAGGCTGAAATTTGGGGAAAAAATTGGCAAGACATCCAATATAAAATTCTGTTTCTTTGTTCTCAAAAAACAAAATATTAATTTGAGACAATTTTAAGGGTGATTCTGTCTCCCTATCAGACATATTACTGAATTTTTTTATGGAAAAGCCGCAACAGCTACCTTATGAAGCACACTCTGCAGACTCTGCAGTAGATGATACCTGCATCGCAGCTAAAAATGTGTTCTTAATGACCTAAGTACTTCTCAACTCAGAAGTAATCTCAGTGAGGCAACAGTTCCTCAGCCACCTTATAATATGCAATAAAAGCCTAATCAAGACAAAAACACTATGATTTGGAAACAGCAATTTAATATTGCATATAGACTCTCTTTTCAATCACTGCTATTGAGATGGAGGATCTAAAGGCACTTCAAAAACCACCCAGGACGATCTCAAAAGTCATGGGAAACATAACGTGTTCAAAGCAGTCTTCTGCAGCCTTATAGCAAGCAGGCACAGATAGGCCTTAATGCACCACAAGGATCACATAGCCATGAGGCACAGAGCAGCAAAGATGGAGAGTGGATACTCAAAAGGACAAATATTCCCTACAGGATATAGTGAATATTCCCCCAAAATTTCAGCCTTTCAGAACAGGCAGGACTGTCTTGCTTTGTGCCTTATATGAGCAACATTAAGTGCACAGCTATTAAGAAACCAATAAAAGGAATTGATACTGTCTCTCTGCTCAGACATCACCTGATGAAGTCTCATTCCTGATGTGCAGCTGGAAATCAGTAACAACATCCAGGGGAAATGACTGCTTCCATAAGGGCACCCTTGCAGTGCCAAGGCAACCCTAAGGTGATCCTGAACTACTGCAAAGTTGTGAACAGCGCGCGTTCTGTAGCGCTCTTATTTAAATTGCATTTGGAGGCTCTCATATAGAGCTGAACACATTAAAGCTAAATTAACAACATAACATACATTGACTTCTCCAGGAGAGCCCCTACCAGCACATCACGTTGCTGCCTGTAAGCACCAGTGGTGCCTCTTGCACAAGTGGCTTCTCTCCACAAAATGTCATCTCTGTCCTTTGCTCCATGACACATCTCTGAAGTTTTGCCTTTGCATTGCTTCCAATTCTAACTGTGTCAGGCTCTCAGTCACTTTGAAAAATACCAAGAAAATGAGTTAGAGAATGTCAATATAAATTTATGGAGGTGGCATTGCAATGTCAAATCAAGAATATGGTATCAAGATGAAATACAACAGTGTCAGGATCAATGTACAAAGCTGACAGCACAAAGTCAAAATGGAGCAACGTCACTGCAGATCGGCAGAAACAACATTCATCTGTCAAAGCAAAATCATGCCATTACATATTAACGAAGAGCTTAGATCAACCCGAATGCAGAACTATTCCCGCAGGTTAGCAAAACCCCTGCCAGCCTTTCCTCACAGCGAGACAAGGCACAAGGGTTCGGCAGAGGCAGGCAAGTAAACACCGTGACAGGGGGTTAGGACCACAAAAGCAGTTAACCTCAAGAGCTGGCAAGTGCACAAATGCCAGCAAATTTCCAAGGAATAGCAAAACATCACTGGACAGCAGCAGCATGGAACCATCCCTAGAGTAGCTGTCTGTTTGCAAAGGACCAGCCTGACCCATCCGCTCATTTTCAGCTCTTCCCTTCCACGCAGCCAAGGTGTGCAGCTTCACATCTTGCCCCTTCATCCCAAACACCACCCCAAATGAATAATCATAATCATTCATAGCATAATCATTCCCCACCACCCCCTTAAACAGATTGTGGGTAGCCCCAAGGAAAAGGTCTGCAAAAAAGCCCTCATAACCCAGGAGTGGACCTGCACTAATCCTATTTCTGGGGCTAAAGTTCTACTTGAAAAAGCGTGTTTTGAAATGGAGACAGCTAATTTTGAAGTGTCACAAAAGGTTGTTTTAGAGAATTATGAGGCTATTTGATCACGTATGTGCAAATACAAAAGGGGAATTTTTAGAAATGTCTGAAAAGTACCTCCCCATAAGCAAGGCCAGATGCTGCTGCGAGGGGAGCAGATGGAAGAAGGGTCTAAGTTGGTCATTGAGCTGGCACCACTCTCAGCCCTGTCTTCTGCAGTGCACAGTTATGAGCTGTGTGCTTAACGTGGCTGAGCCCTCTGTGTACTTCACATGGCTGAGCCCTTCAGCCCTACGCAGCACAGCCATCACTGCACATGAAGCAGCCATCACCCATAACGCCTCCATTCCTCGTGTGTAAAATAGAAATAACACTCTTGCTTTTGGTTTTTCCATGTCAAGTCACTTCAAATCGTGCCTGTTTTGACACAAAACCTAAAGTTGAAAGCAAACATCCCTTTCTCCGCCAACAACAACATTCCTGATTTCAGTAAGTATGCTCCTTGTTTATAGTCATGCCAAATTTGACCTGAAATGAAAATTAAGTAGTGCTCTCAGTGCCAGTAGCTGCATCAATCAACACACAATGCACACTGATCAAAGCTGGAAATTAAGTTCTCCATGCTAAAAGATTATGTAAAACAAAGCAGACGCCACTAACTGAATTCTTTGAAAGGTATGACTTTGTGTCTTTGTGTGCTTAGGTTTCCGATGAATTAGAAAAGAAAATTAAAAAATACAAATATGAAAAGTACATTCTCTCCTTCTTGCCATGTCTTTTGTACTGACAGGAACCATGGATCACTGAAAAGCTGTAAACAATGTAATTACATTTAAATACGAGAGCTTTTTATACTCCTAAGGGGAAGAAAAAGTAAATGAAATCATTTCATGTACAAATGTCTAACACTGATGTTCAGAATTCTTCAGGATACTCTGGTTTTGATGCTTTTATTTTTGATGCCCAGAAAAAAAAATCTTTTATCACAATTTATTTTCTTTTATATGTGACTTTCCTAGAAGAACTCTATAGCCAAATTAGTATAAAATATTTAATACAAACCTAATTGTTGTCCTCTACTTCTTACTGGAAAAAAATAAATAAAACACAACCAAAACCAAGAGAGTAAAAAAACCCCATCTGCTCCTTTTTGGTTGATAAAGCATCACTCACTCCAGGCATTGCCTGCTAGCTTACATGAGACACCAGGTTGAAACACTTAAGCATAGCAACATTTCAGGGAAGGCCATGAATCCAAAAGTTAAAGGTGAAAAGAAATAATTTTATGAGTTTTAACACTGCTATAGAACATAGCTAACGCAACACACTGCTAGGCTGATGTAAAGGGAAATGCTAAAGAATAATTTACCAAAACAAGAGCACATATATCACACCCTTGTACTCTGTATTAGTGTCTTCTGTAAGTGTATTATAGTATTATGTGGATTCTGTAAGACAGTACCTATCTGCTTCACCAAAAACAACAAATACAGAGCATATATTGGGAATTTTCTTCTTCCTGTATTAATCTATGCCAGTGTCTTGCATATTGCTTGTGTGTGTGTGTGTGTGTGTGTGTGTGTGTGTGTGTGTGTGTGTTAATGCTTAGTTTTTCATCCACCTTTCCACCTGATTTCAAGCCCAACAGGAATCAGCAGGAGAGCTTGCTAAATGGAAGTGACACTTGCACAACAACAACAAAAAACAAACCAGAAGACATTACCCTACTGTGTTAAGGAAATGTATGTGTACCAGAAAGACAGGATAACAAAACCCTACACTGCTATGTCTCATAAATCACGCTCACACTTGGTCTTTATAATAAAAGGCAGAGCAAAGCAACAAGCCTCCCTTCTCCATGAAGGGCTCAGGACTGTGGCCAGAGGTTTGCACCTAAGATGCTGATGAGAAGGGCTGGGACAGAAGTGCAGATGGAGACACCCCCACAACGATCTTCATCCCCATATGCCCCAGCCGGCTTCTCTACTAAATCATTTGCGTGGCCAAAACAACTACTCCAGAGTTAAAACACAGAAATATATTATCCTGGCTATTATTGTCTATGAAAGCCAGGATAATGAATATACTGAATATATTGTCTATGAAAGTCCACGCTGCTTTTTCCTTACAAATTCTATGTAAAAAAGCTAGGGAAAATGAGTCAAAATCAAATCTAGCAAATAACAGGTTAAAGGTACCTCAAGTTTCCAGGACTACCTGCGCCTAAAGCTTAAACCACACATACTTCAGCACTGCAACAGATGCTGATGAGTACACTCACATTATCTAAACCATTACTTAGCAAATAATTCGGCTGGAAAGATTTCTCTGTCTTTGTCTGTAGGTTCAAAGATGATGGTGTTTCAGACTAATCAAGTAACTTTGATTTAGGCAGAGCCTTCGCAGTCTGGCTTGGTATTACCTTGCTGAGGAGGCTACCCGACATTTCCAAATTGCCCACTACATGAACATTTCTCAAGATGATTAAGTCCAGTGCAAAAGGGGCAAACTATTACCCAGAATTAAAAAGGTATCAAGTGAATTTCTGCTTCAACCTGAAGAAACAAAACCCACACAAGCTGCTATCTATGCTTTTCATTTACACATAGCAGCTCCCAGATACCCCAATTAGTACCAGGGAGTCCGGTGAGCAAGGTACTGTGTAAACTCCCTGCCCCAAGCACTCACAGTTTAAGACTATGACAAGACAGAAAAAACAGGTAGCAGGGAGAGGCAGCAGCAAGATGAACATCGTGCGCATAACAAGCAATTCCCCTAGTACTTGCAGCTTCTGCAAAGAATTATGATGAGCTGTTCTACGCATGTAAAGAGCTACGGAGTCGGCAGGAGGAAAGAGGAAGGAAAAAACCTCTCCTTCAAGTAGAGTTCTCATATGTGTTACAAAAATTGTACCTTTTAAGTTTCTTCTAAAGCTAAACATGAAAAATCTAAATTCCATGCAGACAGCTTAAGTTCAGTAAAGGTCTGATGAAAACCAGAAAAATATTTAACACAAACCTGATTGTTTCTTCCTAGCTTGTCAGCAAGGCCGATGGCACCCGTCCAAAGATGTACACATCCACAGCAGCTCAGATGAGCTTCTTTCACAGAGAATCCCAAATTTTGGATTTCTTTTTTTGAGAGGTGTTCAATCTAAAATCCTGAAACTTCACAGAACTTAACTTCGTTTTTCTAATCAATTCCAAAAAGTTAACAGCAATGCCTACATCCTTTCTCATAGCAGCAGATACTTTTCAACTAGCTATTGAAAAACTACCATAGCTAGTTTAGTGGACTGATACCAGTTTGCAGTTATTGATGATCTGGCCTAATATGGATTTGCAAAGTGAGTGCTCATGACAGTAAAGAAACTTAAGATTTACAGAATGTAAAAGAAAAATTTGCATTTTGAAACCAAGTTTCTTATAGTAGCAAACACTCATTTTTGCTTTCTACACCTGCAAGAACGGGCAGACAGTTGGGAACTACTGTTTGTACCTGTACCCTGTTTAAATACAAGATACATCTTCTATATCTTATGATACATTACTAAAAAAGGAAAAAATGAGAAAGCACAACCACACGCATATTTCTAGATGTTGAAAAATAAGAAATAAACATATATTGAAATAATAGCTTCTAAAGCAAGTTACAATAGTTTCATTTGAGAAACATGGAAGAGTGTTGTTTCCTTTTCTGCACTGCAGATTAACCAGATGGTTTAACTTTAGATGAGATGAAAATAGAGGAGATCTCAATTTTCCTGTGCCCATATATCTAAAATGCATATTTACCTAAAAGGCATATTTATCAAATTTAAAGATAATTTTACTAACATGCTTAGATTTATAGTAGTATTTATAGTATAGTATTTAAGATTTATAGTAGCACAAATAATTCTTCATACTTTACCTCCAATTAAGACAAGTTAAACTCTTTCAAAATCAGTTAGTAATGTGCCTTCCCAAATTCACAGCATTTAGAGTTTGAATGTAGATCTTCATATTTAGAAGAGTCCTCCTCTTGAGGCAGCTCAGTTCTCAAAACAAGGCTGAACCTCTGGATTACCAGGTGCTCACTATGAAAATGCATTGGCAAGGAAGGAGGACCTGGACCCAGGAGAGCTTCAGCTCTGTCCAGAAACCCCCAGTGAGAAGAGTCACTTGGCCAGCTCCTCACTGGTCCTTGCTCCTGCTGCATGTGGCAGCCAGCTTTCCAAGCAAGAGCTCCACATTACTGTCACTTTTGCTCTGGAGATCTTCACATCACTGCTGTCTGTGAGGAATGAGATTAATTGCTCTTTCTTTACACCCAGCTGCCACTTTCTGCCACATCCCGCAGTACCTGATTCCAAACAGACTATGCCAGCCTGCACAGGGCAGAGACCTCTCTGCATCAGAAAGCATTTACTAAAACCCTAAGCAGCAATATATTTCTCCTGAATAATTAATACAGATGTAACAGATGACTGACAGGTCATGAAGCCTTCTTTATAGTGCACCAAGGCATCAAAAACTTCATTACTGAGGTCTATATCAGCATAAGCCATCTGTGAAAGAACCCATACAGCAAAATACATGACATTAACTAGGTACATAAAAAGTCCATCTTAAACTATAGCAGGGATATTTTTTCCCCTCAAGCTTGAGACCAGAAAAAGTTTTACTAACATGTTCTTATTAAAAAGAAAGTGCACATTTTTGTAGTTGTACCTGAAATGAGTCCTTCATTAAGGTGTTACTGCTTCTCCAGTCATTAATAACAAGCTGTGGATGTGTGTGATGCTGTGGAATTGCCAGCTTGATAAGCTTTTCACACAAGAGGCAAGGGAACATGAAAGGCCAAGTGCCCCTAGGATAATATCCTAGGATTGGGGTTTCACTGTCTGCAGTAACTGCAATAGCTTTGACAGGCATCTCGTGTTCAGGGGAGTCCTGCTCTCACTTGGGCTGTAGGCTGAACAAGTGCACAGAGATGAAAAGTGCCAGCTGGTTATGATCATTCTAATTGTGTTAACTTCTGTAAAGCAAAACAAAAAAAGAACAAAAACAAAAAAGCAGCCGGTAGTTTGTTTCTCACATGAAGCGTCAGGTGCGCCGATGTTAAAATTATAGGCTACAGATATTAGAAAGTGTTTTCATGACTAGCAAATTATATTATCCTGGGCAAAATAATAGCAGCTGTAGACAAATATACAGTTCAAAAATTTTAACATAATACAGCACATTAGCATCTCTTTAACCACATCACCCTATACTTAAATGCTTTCTTCAGAAAACAAAAGAAGTTTCTTAGAAACGTTTGAGCTACGTAAGGGATGGATTGTGCTCACCTTGTGCTGGGCATGTGAGAAGGAAAGACCCCAAGCTGCCTGGCAGCATCATTTATCTTGCAGGGCTTGTGGGGCTCAAACACAGGTTGCTGGATGCCGGTTATCACAGGAGGGAAAGGCAAAGGCCAGGACCTTTGTTGGCAGAAAAAAAAAAAAATTCAGCAGCAAAAAGGAAAATATTTATTACCACCGTTGATCACCTGCCCCATTTTTCTTTTTGCCTTTACTTAGTAAGAAATACAGCTGGCTAATTTTGGAAAGTGTTATATATCCTTTAAGGCTACTCTTTTAAAGTAAAGATAAGGTTTTCCTGGTGCTTGTTTTTAAGAAATAAAGAGTTTCCCATTAAACAAATCACATCAATGGATACGGATTCCCTGGAGCTTTGCAATTCCAGTCACCGAAATCTCTCTGCCTACCAGAAATGATAACAAGCGTTAATTTTAGTGCTTAATTTTTATTTAACTAGAAAAAAATCACTGTAAGGTAATGTCAATACACAACTAAGCCACCTTCCAACAGTGATCATGCAGAAGTTCATAAAACCCATTAATCATCTTTTAATGTCTGTGCAAAGTTTGTATAGTCTGAAAAAAAAAATGAGAGAATTCGTTTTTCCAAGCCCTCTGAAATCAATTAGGTTGCAGGGATATTACGCCAGTGCTCAGCAGCATTAATATATTTACTCAGCATACAGATTATCTGCATACTTTTTAGGTAAAAGTGATTATCAAGCTACATCCGACTAGTGGGAGGAATGTACCTGCAGGGCAGACGCACCGGTCCGGGCACCGAGAGGCCCGCAAAGAAAGCTACCCTGACAGGTCTAGCAGCAGAGGCACAGTTAGGTCAGGAGATCTTTTACCTCAAACGAAGGCTTGGAGAGGCTACGTGATTTACCAGGGAGCAAACGGGAAGTCAGTTTGAGCCTGGGACACAGAGGTCCTACCCATGAACCCCAGTTTGGGGCACCAGGCACAAGAGCAGCAGCGTTTCACAGCAACACCGAAGCCAACGAGACCTTTACGAAGAACAGCTTTACACTGAATTAACGGGGGACCTTCAGGTCAAATTTGTGAAAAAAAATCAATCAGTTGGAAGTTACTTCCCCATCACAGCTTCGTCAGTATGAACAGGGCTTCCCAACAGCTGTTTTAAAAGGGATCCTTTTCACGCATTCATGCAAGTCTACCAGGTCTTACATTTGGAAGCGTTTCTCAGACTTCCCTAAGTTTTAACACGTTTTTAAAATCGTTTCCTAGTTCGGCCTTCCTCAAGGCTCCCAGAGCAGCAGCAATGACCGCGGTGATGAGGACGAAGGCACATGGCCTAATCCAGCTCCGCCTCACCACTCGCCCTCGGCACAACCGAGCCAGGCCCTGTCCCGCCGCGCGGCCCCGCTCCCGGGCCAGGACCAAACACGGCTTCTGCCTTCCCTAGGGCACAGGCATGGCCGCAGTCCTGCCTGGGGGAGCAGAGGGGAGGCCTCCTCAGCCCCGCGCAACTTCCCGAGCTTTGTAGAAAGAGGATCATATTATTACATCAACCATGTCGTTGAACTCGCATTGTCTGCTCTGAAGGCCTTTACTAACACAGTCCGACTCCAGCACAAGCACCGCCACGTTAATTTGCACCTACTTGCACTGACAGCCCTCAGAGGCCCTGTGCCAAGTAACACAATAGGCACAAATTAATATATTTTACACCCTGCCATGCTTTTCTGCCTAGAAAATAATATGAAAGCCTGTCACGGAAGACATCCTGAGGCCTGAGTTTTGATTCACACCTTAGCCTAAGGTATTTCAAGCAAGTATAACAGAATTTTGTCCAAGAAATTATTTTAAAATGGAAAGTTCCCTTATCATACATACAGCTTTATTTTCTGGTGTCCTAACTACTAAAAGGTAAAATAGTAATTTTAAAAGCACCTAGAAATGATAAATAAGTCTAAAATCACGTTTAGTAAATTCTGTTTATGTGTATAGTATGTGTATAAGTACATACGCAGGGCTGTTCATCCAGGTCAGTGTGTCTGTCCATCACATCAGCTCATCATACCTTTCCCTTATCACCAGTTTTCCAAGTTCCACACAGCAATATTAAACAGCTGAAAAGATGCCCTATTGCTGCAATTATATACACATTTGATTAAGAGCAGTCCTCCGTGCTGCATTAGAATAGTTGGAGCAAAAGAATACAGCCTGGATTAATGCAGCTCTAGGGCTGACAAATCAAGAGATTAGCTTGAACATGATTTAGAGACCTTAGGATGTTCTCAAACCAAATTTGTAAGAATCCCTGAAGCCAGAATACTCTGAGAAAACAGCCATCCCCTTTCTTCTATGGCCTTTGCTCTTGCCCCATCATTTTTTCCTCTAAGCAAAGAAATAATAGATATACAAGGGCATGAAAAGGAGAATGCTTCTTAAAAAAGAAAATAGTTCAAGCCCAACATTATTAAATGGAGGTCATGGCCTCCCAACTGAATGACTTGCGTTGGCAGATAAAATTTATTTCTCTTCCCCACATTCCTAAGGATGACCACACTGATCAAATAGGAGTCAATTAGCTCCAGAAAGGCTCCGCGAGGCAACCACCTGGCCTGTCCTTAGAATAAGCTTAGGCAGAGTAAGGGCAACTCTTCCTTGTAAAACTCACCCTAGCTGCTTTCAATTCAGAATGCTTTGCTCCTGCAGGTAGGAAGATTTGGACAAAAAACAGGCTTTGCTGCATTATTTCTGGAATTTCCTTAAATAGAAAGTTTGATGCACTTGTTCTACAAGACATCATAAAGATGCTCTTCAGACATTTTCTTTGAGAAACAGAAGTGAATAAAAGCACTGAAAATAAATTAAATCATACCCCTTGAGCTGGGAAGGGCAGCAGAGGGGAGAGAACAGGGGCATCTCAACCCAATACAGAACCACTTTATCTGATCCTGTCCCATCAGAGAAGAGTAAACTAGATTACTGCTGCACAATTTGTTCTCTGAAAATTGCTTTCACCCTTAGCTTCTGCACCACTTATTAGAAGAGTTTTTAGGGGTGCAGTGCCGCAAAACAACTAGTGCTCTTCAGGTTTCTATCTCATTCAGATCAGGAAAATTAGAGCTTTTAAGGTTTCTAATTCAGTTACAACACAAAAATCTAGAAACCAGACTGAAAGGTAGAGAACATGGTGCGATGGCCTGCAGATGTCCTGGGACTACCTATCAAGCAAGGAAGCAAGCTGGCTCCATACCACAGAAGGGTTCTTCTCTGGGGCAGGTGACCAAGACATGGGCATGAAGCCTTCCTGTTAAAAAGCAAGATGATACGTTATTCTGCCCAATCATCACTGAACTGCCAAATTGCAAGAAACAAAGTGCAAATAATTGCCTCTGTGATCCTATCCCTCAAAAGTGAAAGTGTACTCAGACGTATCTTGCAGGTTAGATACGTGAGCACAACATTACTGAAAAGCTATAGACATAGAAATAAAACACTTCATATTTTGAAGTGTGATCCTGCAAAAAGCTGCTTCTTAGAAAGAGACTTTCCTATAAATCCACTTGTCAAAACTCAGAACCAAAGTTATTTTTTTTCAGGAATAGTTCTATACTAAGACAGCAATAATTCTCTCCCAGTATAAAGATATTTTCTGTAATACTCTGCACATGGTGGATATCTTTGAATCAAAGAGGAAAAAAGATTAGGTACAGTGTTTGAAGCTCCCTTCGTGTGCTGGCTAAGGTGAATCACAGAAGTCATCTTGAAAAGAAAAATACATCATCCATACAAAAGCCAACAGCGTACCATGAAAAGAATGAGAGCATGCTAGAGCTGCCCAATAACCCCTACATAGCCCAGCTTGGACTTGAATCACCATGAGCAAAGTCATTAGACAAAAAAACAGGAGATAAGCATCTATTGCCATTCTGAAGACACTCTTGTAACCTGATTTCTAATGCAAGAATCAAAGAGCAGCAAAGTATATACATCTAAGTAGCCCTGAAGTGCTGCAGTCCCCTGGCAGGATCTAAAAGCATGGTTTAATTGGCCTACAACTTTATTAGCTTAGTACTAACTAGCAAATGTGACACACAAGTTTAACTAGTTTACTCTAGGATATATTTTTCATTTTGAACTCAGTGCATCAGTAGGATGTCAGCATCTTCCTCTCATACAAAGGTAAGGCTCACAACTTAACATCTAGTATCCCTCTCTCCCAGTCTAAATAAATGAATTCCCACCAGATGCTTCTGATCTGGGACTGTTTGGAGATACTCCCTTGGCTTCATATAAAATACACTGTATTGTACACAACAGTGCTGTAAAGATTATTCTACCTCTGCACTATTTAGAGCTATCATGAATTTCCATTTCACACATGACTAAAACAAATATGGCCTTTTCTTCCCGCTAAACTGTGTCACAACCCTGGCACACCCTTGCTGTAGGGCTGAAGGGTGTAATATGCCAGACACTAAAAGACACAGAGTGTGTCTCATCATCATGTAACAACAGCTGTTGATAAATAAGTCCTAATTATTCCTATTACTCCTAATTATGAATCTAATAGTAATACTTGGCACTTACACTACTTGACATCCTGAAAGCACTGCATGAATGTTAACTGATCAGTCTCCTCAATTCCTCTGTTAAAATGAAATAAAGGTAAATATGACATCTGCTTCTAGAACTTCCCAATCTAAATAGGATGAATTGCCAAAGGCCATGACAGCAACATATATGAAGAAAATCAAATTTGTGGAATACAACCTAAATTAAAAGGAAAAAAGAAAACCAACGCCAACAAGTAATATTTTAAATCCAAAACCTTCACCTGAAAATTTGTTTTGGAAACAACACAACAGCACTGCTTGCTGCTCTATTTCCCACAATATAACAGCCCACCTAGCTTCTCCATTCTCCAGTTGCCAAAAATATAGGGATGAACAGAGACAAAATACATACTGCCCAATCACCACCTTATCAGATTACACGCAATAATTGTAATACAGTTGCAGTTGTTTTCTGAAGAGGTATGTTACTCCATCGTCTTTGTCAGTTTTGATCCAACCCTGCTTGCTCATGAAGGTTTGGACTTAAACGCTTCTTCCTATTCCTCTGATCCAGTGTGGAAAACCCTAACTCTTCCTTTGAAAAGGCTCTCCATACCAGGATACTACTTATCACTCTGCATCACAGCAATTATTCTCCCTTTTCAACCATCTGCCTCTTGCACTTTCCACAATGGAATGGGTCTGTCTGGGAAGCACTAAGGATTTTTATTCTGCACTTTCCAGTCACTTCTGCAAATTCCTCACAACTAAGTGTACCATGAAAGGGTTCCCACAGGCCTAAAAACACACTTCGCTCCTAACATCCCTACAATAAAAACTCTTAACCCAAACCCATTTGCAGTGAATAACCTAACTGAATAACATGAGATGCATTGGCAGCAGAGTTGCAGTAGGGGACAAAAAAGCAAGTATTTTCTCATTTATAGATGCACATGCATTAATGTCTCAGATGGACAGTCCATAGGGGACATATCTATCACTGCCCTGCAGACTCAAGATGGCAACAAGTCAAAGCTAAAATCCATACTACAGTTTGTTTGGCTAAGCCTCAGGAAGATACAGATTTATGCTGCTCACATAAACACCCTGAAACATCAAGTTCTCCTCTCAGAATGAAGACACTAACATCAAAGAAAAAAAATCATCCCTGGAAAAAAAATCAACACTTTGTTAAGAATCAGTTGGAGAGCATGATTAGATGAGTGTGAGAATTTATACATAGATGGGGCAGTGCTTTGCATATCAACTCTGCACATTTGGGCTGTGAAGGTGGCAATAGCCAAAACCCACCTCCCCGCAGCTCCTCTGCCAAATGCTTCACATTTAGCCTGGAGCACTGAACTCCACGTAAACAGAAAGGAGCTGAGCACTTACAAAAACCCCCCTTTACTGCTGTTTGGTGTCTTCACAACATGTAAATCTTGCACGATTTCCATCACTTGCTAACAATGAGGCAAAAAGTGGAAAGAGTCATTTAACTGGCATATAACTATGTGTCAAATACCTTCCCCAAGAGGTCTCATCCTGTAATAACTATTAATTTATCCTTTGTGGTTACCTATCCCTACTACTAGAATAAGCGTACTCGAACATTTGTCACCTTAAGTATCTAAAGCTTGCACATGGCCTTAGCGAATTCAGAAAACACAAAAGAACCTAAGTAGTAAGGAATTAAATGGAGATGACAAGAAAACAAATCATAAAGGGTTTATTTCCTGCAAAAATGGCAAACTAGAACAGAAAATTGAACTATATGTTGACTGTCTTCAAATGAGACATCTTCCTAGTGGACAGAGGTCTCAGGCTAAAGCCCCTTGGCAGGACTCGCTATCAGCGGTGACAAGAGACCACCCCTTGCAAACCACCACAGACACTTCTTTAGTAAGGTACAAAGCTTAGCACTTAAACACTCAGAAAACTGCTTCTTTCCAAGAAAGTAACTTAAAAACTAATATTTGTTCAAAACTGCATTACTACTTATTAACAAGTTACTAAGATTTTACAATTATTTTCTATTAGTTCCTGTTGAAAGCACACAAGAAAAGACACTATCTTTTAAAATACTTTTTTTACTTCAAAAAAAGTCTTTTGGGGGACTTTCCTTTCTATCACAAAGTAACTTACATTAAAGCCAACAGATGGGTTTCAGAGGTGAAATCACATTAAAGGTAATAGTGTGACAAATCTTTTACACAGAAGGTAATTTGAGCTAAGCACAGGTAGCTATTGAGAAGAAATGGTGTAAAAAATCTGATTTTTTTCTTCTGAGATGAATGGCTTTCTACTTTCTTCCATTTGAACAGTGAATATGGTGACGCGCTATTCAAAAATTAATACTTAAGTACTGCAGTGACTTAAAATCAAGTCTAGGATTATTTGGGAATAGAGTTAATGCAAAAGCAAGCTTAAGGCATACCAAATCTTTTGTTAAACACAATCACCTCATGAAGTGAACAGAGAATTAAAGAATACTTCTTTACTAAGCAAAACACTTTCATCTAAAATACCATGAGCCAAATACTAACTCCATTCAAGGAGTTGGGCTTTGATTTCAGTCAAGTCAGATTTAGTCTCTGAGATGGAAATTATGTCATGTCTGAGGTGGAGAAAAAGCCTCCTGCTTCCAATATCCCTTTCAGGAGACCTCAAGGATGTAACCTGGTACAGGAGAATGGTCAGGGACAAGAACAAAACTACCATGTAAAGTCTGTCTTCCCTTTCCCCAAATAATAATATTTCAAAACATTCCACCTGCACTAACTAGATCCTTGTGCATACATATTTGGCAGTTGCAAACTCTTCTTAAGTTATTTTAGGTTTTTCCCTTTAACGCTATTTGTTTCTCCTAAGTCATTATTTTAAGCCTAAAATAACACTGGAACTCTTTTTGAATGAACATTCTCTACTCTAACTGCAAAGCATGAGACATTTAAACACAGCTGCAATAACATTTCCTAAGCATGAAGAAAAAGGGGAGAAATATACTGATCTCAGACAGGCTAGGTAAGCAAAGTAGCATCTGATTTAATTAACAGCTACTCAAACACGGGTATTGATGGAAAAGATTTACTCTACATCCATGCCTTGTGGTTTGGTAGCTGACACAGAGACCGCATTGACAGTACTCTGCTTTCAGCTGCCACTTACAGACTATCAGTGATACCAAGGGGATACCCTGGCCAGAAGAGTTGAGGCCACAGGTGTTTTAGACAATCATGATTTTTTTTTGCTTACAGTAAAATTTACCATTGCTCCGATATTTCAAAAATAGACAATATACAACAGCAGTAGGCAAAGATGAAAATAAGCAAAGAATGTATATAGAATTCAGTGTTTGTTAGATTGTACCTAAATGTGACTGAAACCCCTATTCCTGTGGATCAGCTGGAATCGTGCATTGCCACTGCCTCCCTGTCCTAGCAGCAGCTCCAAAGCTGCAAGTCCGGGCACAGGAAAATGGTCAGGGACAAGCACAGCCAAGCGACCTGACTCCAGTAAGCATGGGGCCATAATTTTTCCATAATGCACATAAACTGGGCACAGAACAGCTGTATAAGGCCCATTGCTCTATCTTTTAATTGGCAGAGGGAATCCCAGCTGTACTATGATTCCCAGCCCAGGCCCCCCACTTATTTGCTGTGTTGACAGAGGAATTGGGTGACTTTGACCTAAGCCTTACAATTCTGGGTATCTAATATTATAAATCCCTTAGGAACAAGGTAAGCAGACCTAACCCTGAACAAGTTTCGAGCATAAAATGCAGTTTGTATAAGTAACATACAACAAATACTAGCAAAAGTGGTCTAAAAAAATAGATTTAATGGTTTTATTACTTTTCATTTAGTTTAAAAATAGAATGCAAAAATAAGAATAAAACCAAAACAAGTCTTTTACACAGAGCTTTTATAGACTCTTCTCAATAGTGCCCAGCAATAGGATGAAAGACAACAGGCACAAAGTGAAACATGGACAGTTCCATGAGAACATAAGCAAAACTTCTCTACAGGTACTGAGGGCAACAGAGCACTGTAACCGGTTACCTGGAGAGGTTGTGGTCTCTCCATCCTTGGAGTTACTCAAAAACCATCTGGACACAATCCTGGTCAATATACTGCAGGTCTAGATGATCTCCCCAAGTCTCTTCCACCCTCAACCATTCTACAATTCTAGATTCACAGACTGCAATATTCCCAGACATTTTCCAAGTATTCATACATGCCAGTGGGAACATGGATACAGACACATGGAATATAACTTCTGTGACTTTAAACAAAAATAAGCAATGTTCCCAGCATGTATTAAGTACACAAAATGCATTACTTGAGGGTACATATATGAAGCAGAGCTAATAAAATAGCTCGCTCATTATTTAAATGGGAATGGACTCAAAGAGGCTTTATTATTCCTTAAAAAAAACCCCACACACATCACCTTAGGCCAACTACATCTGTCTAAACTCTGTTTACAGCATAGACACTTGACAGCACCATTACAGTTCTCCTAAATTATTTCTGTAGTGTAGCAGTACTTCGGATTTTTTTTTTTTTTTGCCTTCCCTCCCCCCTCACATATTAAAAACATCCTTCCAAGGTTATTTTTAAGGAATTCCTAACATACAATAAAATGGAAGGTCAAATGACCAAAATCATTGGTCACTGAAACAATGAGGACAATGAAGTACTGTAAAGGAAATCTAGAGATCAGAGCTGAATTTAGCTTCAGTACTACAACTCTCATTGAATTCTCTTCAGTCATTTAGACCACCTTAATTCAGCAGTATCTTATACTTAACTTTTCCAAATTAATGCTTCTCATACACCTAGAGCTCTGGTAATCATTGCAGTAAGTGCCCACTAAAATTCAAGAGGATTTTATATTTTTGAACACAGAACATAAGAGTTTGTGGGATTGGCAGAAATTTCCTTACATACTGTAGTAGGGCTATGCATGTTCTTTCCAAAATTAGGGTCCTTGTACAGCTTTACATTATCAGCAGTCCAAATGACACCAGCTTAGATCTGGTTGAAAGGTTTGGTATCAAGACATCCAAAATACACACACACACACTAGATAGACACCATACATTGGCACGACTCACCCTCATGTTGTTTCTACCGTCCAGGCAGGCCATTCTGCTCTGCTAATCTGTTTTGAAAGCCAATATGATTAAGCAGGAGACACTATGGACTGCTAAAGACCTGACTGTAAATCAATGGCTGTAAATTCCCTTTACCAAAGGATTCCCTTTGGCAATTACAAAATGATTATTGCTAACTTCGCACTGGTTTTGTGCTCATTACTTCAGCAGGATTTCTAGAAAGTCCTTTATTACAAACTTTATTTCTTTCCCAAAAAAAGAATTGCTAGGAAAATACTTCTGTTTCTTGAAATTAGAGCAGTTTGATGTACTAACTGAACCTGAGGGGAAATGCATCTTGTATCAAGTTGTAATAGGAGTTCAGTCCATTGATCATTTATTCTGCTTTCAAAAGTGCACAAAACATGGAAAAGTATTAAACAAAGAGCTTTTTTTTTTTTTTCCTTAAGGATCTAGCCTTGATTCAAGATCCCAGACTCAAGTGAGCACCCATCACCTTAATACAAGGTGAATGGCGCATCCAAGCAGGCTGCCAGCAAGGCAACAGAAAGCCATGGTCAGGAGAGCACGCTGCCCTGTTTAAGGGCAGGAATCACTCCCAAGTACAGAGACAATCTTGAAGCGATTGCTGTCAAAAACTGAAGCAACACTTTAGACTTAGAGATTCTTGCAGGAGCAAAACGGTCTGGTACCACAGTCCTGTTCAATTTATTCATCAACGACCTGGATGAAGGCACAGAGTGCTCCCTCAGCAAGTTTGCTGATGATACCAAACTGGGAGGAG
>VZSV01000046.1:1335419-1391380 GCA_013398735.1 Nothocercus julius
TGCTGTAGGTGACCCTGCGTGTGCAGGGGGGTTGGACTAGATGATCTCTAGAGGTCCCTTCTAACCTTAAGCATTCTATGATTCTCCTTGCAAAGAAAAAAGCCTAACACCAGATTTCCTACTTCATGGGGAACAATATGGGTGTGTGTACAAGCATATTTATTTAAATTTAAAGTTTAAATTTATAAATACAATATTTTTCCTCTTCATTTTTTCAGCCTAACTTTGGATCTCTCAGTCTATTTCATCTGTATTTTTGAAGAGCAGTGGAGATCTTAAAATTCAATTTTCTACAGATAGCATTCACCTGTGAAAGAAAGCCATAATTATCATGTAATTATCATCAGCTGTAATTAACAATTATCTTTGCCAAAAACATCAGAACAGTAGGGCTCAAGGAAAGATTTTCCATTTCTTATGAAGCTCACTCCTAACAACACTAAATGTGACTGCATTCAAAGGAAGAACCAACCTATAACTCCTCCGGTTTAATAAAATAATGTATTGTAACAAATTTAAGATAAGGTGTCCCTGCTGGAGCAGGTGGCTTGGACTAGATGGCCTCTAGAGGTCCCCTCCAACCTCAACCATTCTGTGATTCTGATTCCCATTTAAGGACAGAGGAAGCACAGCCCAAGTTGTGACACAGGAGCAATGCTGATGAAGATGCTGTCTCCAACCTGGAATTCAAATGTAGATGGGGTGGTTACAACTATCAGTTTCAATTCAGCATACGGTGTAAGCGTAGTCTTTAATTTAAGCACATATTCATGCCAGATTCAGTTTACTGAAGGTTAGTTGTGGCTAATACCAAGTATGTTTTTGAAGTGTCAGAAACATTAAATAGTGGAAACAAAGCACAGACCCAGTCACCAAATGGAGAGCATAAAACTGATGAGAACTGCTGTGCAAACATGCAAAATTGAAGATGATCCCTACAAATGGGGCTTCAAAATGAATTAACCATATAGCATGACACCTAGGACACACTGCAGTCCCTTGTGCATATCTATTATTCTCACTTCTGCAATGAAGCAATTTCTACTTTCAGTCACTGCTTTTAGTTAGAGGCTGCCACATTTGGAGCAACCATAGGGTAGTAGATTTGTTCACCAAGCTTTTTTTTTTTTTTTTTTCCTCTAAATTGAACTCTGGCAAAAATCCTAGCATATTGTAAGGAAAATACATCAGCACTAAAATATCATCCAGTCATCCTGACTATCAAGAATAATAAGCTTTCCTTTATTATGGGAGCCTGATATTGTGCCTGGCAGGCAGGATCCTGCCCTGTCAGACAGCTGTGATTGCAGGGCTATGCAAAAAGGCAGAGCTGACTTTAAGCTTGATGGTACCAGCATCTATTTTACTGTGGCAGCTTAGAAATCAGTCTGGACACACCGTAAAGAGATTCACTGGATATTCCTTCACCCTAAACACAGCCACAGACACCTATCCTGTACTGAATTTGACACTGTCAGTACACAAGCTAACTCCGTCCATGCTAGTTGACTTCAGCAAACACAATATTGTAATTTCTAGCTGCAGCGTAAGCATAGTCTTTAGTTATCTGAAATTTCTAGCTGTAATTCTGATTGGCTAAAGTACAGTTATACTAAACTATATTAAAATACACAAAAACTCCTTCTGACTGCCACACACTAAGCAAACCCAGAAAATCGCACCCTGTGCAATGCACAGCTGAGTCATTACAAGTCAGAACACAGGTCAACTCCAAAATAAAATTAACAGGGACATGAACTGCAATTTGCCATAGAAAAATAAGCTAGAGTCCAATCATACAACTTCAGTATTACAAAAGTTAATGAGAAAGATGAAAACACGTTTTTCAGTGTACTACAGAAACTATTTTCTTTACTTGCATGCACAGACTTTTTTCCTTGAGCAAGCAATTAAGTGGCTCTCAAGTAAACAGTCTATCAAAATATTTCGCTAATTTTTAAGCTGTGAAATTCTTTGGATTTTCAGGTTTTTATGAATTTTGCTGCTCCAAAGATGCATTAATAATACAATGTACTAATCAACACAACTATGTTACATGAAGATAAAATTTAACATTCTAAACATTCAAAAATAATCTAAACTGTAACTAAAATTGTATTACCCCGATTTAATTAAGGCATTATACACTCATTTTCCTCGGATGCTCACAATCATCATTACTGCATGCGTGGGTGAGTCCTTGAATTACTTTTATAGAATTTAGCACATGCACTGATTCCCCCCAGGCAGTGGCACATTAATAAAAAAGCCACCTCCCATCAGTGGTGAAGAAAAAATGGAGATATAAACTAGTTAAAAACAGGAATTAAGAGAAGTTTAACTAAACTTAACATTGAGTCTTTTTTTTTTTCCAAGCCCCTTGGGATTATCACTATTGTAGACCATTATTTCTCTTGGCCAAAGTGTCTCAATTCTACTCTTTGCAAATACTACAAGCTCTCCTTGGTTACTCCTTATGCATAAGTGTCTTAAAAACATATTTTTCTCTCCAATTTCCAGCATCCTACAGTTAAGCATTCAAGCAGAGACAGCTGCACACCAGTTGGTGCTGTTGGTACAACATGACATATCAGTTCCTTTCCTCCCATACAGTGAGTGTGACAGGATCCTACGTGAACACATTATGCTGCTAAGTCTTCTGTTGAAACAGCTGCCAAGAGGAGTAGGTGATTAAACAGCCATTACTCATATTATTACTGTTTTAAAAGAAAGCTCACTGTAACAAGCACTCAAAGAGTAGAGAATTACAATACTAAATCCTCAAGATTAAAGATATAGATAACAGATTATATTACTGAGGTATATATATGCACACACATACAAAAATAAAGGTATGAAAGTGTGAGTTAAAGTCTCCCACTAAAAGAACTGATTTCTACTACCAAAACAGCATGTGTGTGATGGGCACCTTATGTGAGCTGCCTGTGGGAGGTTGCAAGGAAACGCAAAGCAAGCGCAAGGTCATCACTCCTTCCTGCATTTACTCTGGTTCACCAAACTATGCCCCCCACACACATGAAAGCATCATCTACAGCAGAGGTTTTTTGTTTGTTTGTTTGTTTTTTTTTTTTTTTTTTAAAGACTGACAGGAATGTGAACTTCAACATCCAAAAATACTCACACAGTGAACGGACTATCGGAGGCTTCCATGTCCAGAGAACACTTTCTCCAGCTCTTTGAGTCTCCCCTCTAAACATTCTTTGTGCTTGCCAAAAGCATCAGAAACTGCTTGGGTCAAATCACCACCTCACTTCATCTTGGTTTTCTCCAGCTGGCAAACTGTCCTCATACAATGCTACTGAAAAAAGTATTCATTAAAATCAGTGTTTTCCCAGCAAACTTTTGCATGCTAACTACAAAACTGCTCTATATTACATATTCCACGTGCAGTCTGTTTGGTAATATTTCATAGCGACATTTTCCAGAAAGTTAAGCAGCTTTCTCAGTTTCTTTGTTGCAAACTCCGTATTTCCATTTGTTCACCTGCCTGTGTAACAAGGTGAAGATGGTATTCTATCAGGAATCCTGGGCTTCCAAGCAGAGGCCTTTCTGAGCTGATTAGCATCAAGTTAGTAGTTTGACAAAGAAATAAGCCATGCTGAAAACTCAGCGGGCACCTACTGTAAAACTCATTGTAGACAAAGGCTGCAGTGACATGTAGGAACAGATCCCAACAGGGTGCCCTGTTTTCCTCTTCTGAGTTGTCTTTTCTTCCCCAAACCACCATCGAGCTGACAAAATCAGTGGCCCTTTTTAGCAATAAAGTTTGAAAGGAAATGTCACAAAATGCCTTTGTAGCCCATTTATTAGAAGCACAAGCAGCTCAGTGAGCAAGGCTGAAATTCAGAGGAAGCTTCTGACCAAGCCTGTCATGCTACAGAGTGGTGGTGGTACTGGTATGGTGACAGTTTCAACTTGCAACCCTTCATAAAAATCTCAAATACGGAGTATGCCAAAAGGGGGAAAGAGACCACAGGGCTCTAGTTACTACTTACTCATCTGAGAGCGGTATTCCCCAAACAGTGAGGAACAGAGGACAAGGCAGGGAATAAGCTTTCCATCTTCTGTACTCTCTATGTATATCTACAAATCCGTATCAATACATAGAACTATACAAATTCTGTATGCATACTGTGTACACATGTGTAAATATACATACACATTATAATATGCATATTTTATTCCTATTAGCATTAGTCTTCAAAAGCATCAAGAAACCTCAAAAGTAAAGCCAGTAAATTCTAAGTTTTTTGCAGAGCTATGGAAATTTCTTGAACATCAAGATTCCAGCTGAGTCTCTTCCCTTTATCTCTCTAATTAACCTAGCCATATAAACAAAATACAATTAAATATAAAATATACAAAACAGCTGCATTAAAACCCAGCAAAGCAAGCAACCAGATCAGAAGAAATAGCAAATAGCTGTTTTGCTTACACAGTCTGTCACACAATCAATAAAAAAAGGCAGATTTGGCAGCAGAGACAGAAAGCCAACTCTCCAGCAGTTAGCAATAAAGAAAGGAAAAAAAAAAGAAATCTTACTCTGAAAGGCATTTTGTTTTGGCTTTGTCTTTTTATAAACACAATCTAGATATTCCTTTCACCTTTTTCGAACACACACAAGAGGCTGCTCCAAGGAACGAGTGTGCCTGGCCGTGCCCCATCACATCAGGGCTGGTTTTGCTCTCTTGGTCAGTGCTTTCGAGGCACAGGATTATCCACACACCATACTAACAAGTCCAAGGGCCTAAAGCTGGCCAGGAGTAGAAAAAATACAATTTCTAGTCTCCAAGAATGACAAGAAAAGCTATATTTTAAAACTAAAGTATTGTGACTCAAAACATGTGATTCAAATGTCACACAGACCAAAAAGTTGACAAAGAAGTGACTCAAATACCATGGAGATACTGACTCAAATACTGCAGAGCAGCTGCTGGGGCCAGCTACAGTGAATGACCCTGCACAGACTTGGTTTTCAATAAATATGGATCACAGGCCACCTAGGAAAGGACAAAACTTTGCCTTGCCAGGGAAGAGGCAGCTGAAAAGCTTCAGCTCTGTATAAAAGAAACTCAAGTCTCAAATATCCTCATTTGTTTTCATTAAATCATAATCCCTAATATCCACACTGAAGGAATATGGATCATGTTAATGTGTGTAGCTGTCCTATTGGGTAGAAAAAATAGTATTTCTACCAACTAATCCCTCTGTGGAGTTTCTTTTTGCTTCTCAGATTAGGTTGTAATCCTCAGATTAAGCAGCAATATGAAAAACATGAATTAAGAAGTACTGGGAATTCAACAAATTAGGCAGCACATCTGCTTGCTAAATCATGAATAAAGATTTAAATAGTATTTGAGTATGAAACTATTAACTTTACATACCACAGCAGTAAAACCTCTCAGATACAGGATGCAGTACCTCTGAAACTGCAACAGAATCATCTTCAGGGCCACAGAAATATTGCTGGGGTAATTAGCCTGAAAATGAGTTAGCACCTTCCATGAAAACCATGATTGTGGGAGGACAGACAGTTATTTATGCACTACATTACAACACTGGTGGAGAATATGTTTGTAGCCATGTTCTTTCATAGCAACCCCTACATCCTCTGCTTCTGCACATCTCAGACCATGCTTGCTTCTGTCCAGCCAAGTTGTTTTCACCCTTTAGAGAACATCACATCCTCCTGGACATTTTGAAGACCCAAGCAAGCCAGCAAGAGGGATTCCAAGTTTCACAAGCAATGAACAACAATCATGTGATTATAAATAAACACTGCTTGAATTTTCAGCCCTATTTCCATCCCAGGCGGGAGTTGTGATATTTTTATCTACTACTTTATTACAAAAGTGTTTTTTGAATAAGCTTTTAGATAAGATAACTCTCATTTAAGAGACAGAAGGAAAAAAGGGGTGAGAGGAAGAAGGAGGAGGTATAAAGGGCCTCTAGCTTTGCTTCATTAGCACATACTTTTCTAGGGAAATAGCCCTAACACTATTTCCTCATGATAGTTATTCCTCTGTTTTGAAAGAAGCATCATGTGCTCTTCAAAAAATACAGATCCTTTCTTCAAATTCAGCAGTAAGTGCACTTTTCACACCTCCTACTGCTTGAATCCTGATTTGTGAAGCTTCCTTGCTTCAGAACTATTCATTATTATAGATATAGCCAAGAGATTTACTAATTTAACATGGTTATCTATGCACTGAATCTGCTAAAACACTATTAATATTGCCAACAAGAGCTAGGAGAACAGGAAAGAGTTTGACCTGTGTCTGCAGTATTTGAACAGAAGTGAAGGAAGCTGCATCATTAATCCAAATGCTCCCTAGAGTCTTCACTTCCACCTGAAAATAGGGTCCTGCTCTCTGTTCTCCTTAGGGTTTCAATTCCAGGTTAATTATACACACCCAGAAGTATTAATATGCAATGATAATATAAACAGAAAAAGACAGTTCATCTGATGCAGATAGTCACCTACAGAAAAATGTAAAAAAAAAACCTATATTATTTATGTAAACCACAGATAATACAAATGAAGCACTTTTTGCCTGGGAGTAAATGTAAAATTGTAAATTTGAGGCATTAAGCCCATAGAAGAATATAAGATGTTCCTAAAAGGCAGTGACTGCTCACAACCGCTAAACTCTTTTCCATGCAGTTGATTATTTTTCCTCCCAAACCTGTGATTCCCAAACCCGGTCCTGGGTCCCCCCTGAATACCTGCGTCTGGAAACGGAGAGGCTGTTGCGGAGCACGGTAATAGCATATGCTCGCTGGGACAGACATAGGCAGGGAAGAAAGGCCAATCCTGAAGAACATTCAGTGTCAGAGGAATCGCTTCTCTCACCAGAAGCATGAGACTGGCCAGTCTGCCAAACCCCACAGGCATCACTAGCAGTGGAGGAAGATGTATTTAAAAAAAAATCAAAGTCTATTTCAAGGCAGGGCTATTTGGGGAGGACTGCGCCTCCTCAGTGCTTTGATTAGCCCTTACATTTCACAACTTCCACGCATCTCAATTTACTAGTTGAAAAGATTAATTGATTATAGACTAATTCTTACAAGCGATGTCTCGAATTATCAAAGTGAGGCTGCTTTACTAAGTGATTTTCAATTTAATAAGGCTTTCTCATAGGTAGTAATCATCTCATTATATTACAGCAATAGCAATATGGTGCTCAACACATGCTAACATTAAAAAGGAAGGAAACGGATTTTTCGCTGCACTTAATTTCATGTCTCTAAAAATGAACTTGAAAGGGTATCATTTGTTTAGATAAAAAAGAAAAAAGCATCTAGAGTACTGACATTCCCTTGAAATTTCACATTCATCTCAACAAAAAAAAATGCTGACTTTCTGAAGCTTTTCTTCCCCAATTTATGTTTTTAACACTTGAAAAGCAGTTAAATAACCTCTCCATTATTTCCACACACATGAAGAGTGATAGGTTCTCTCATGTTTATAGCTTATGATTTTAAAAAAATAAAAGTGAGCAAGTATTAAAGAAAAATTGGAGCACCAAAACAAAGCTCTAAGAACAGATTATTAAAAAATTACTCAGATTCTTCTTAGCACTTAAATGAGAAAAAAGTACTTTTGAATACTTGAATCATCTGCAGAAGATTCAATTTCTAGTTCTGAGCTTAGAATTTAAAGCCTATTACATGCCAAAAACTTAGCAGTATTCTTCTATTATTTCTGGGTTGTTAGAGAATGATCACTGGAAACAAATTGTCTGAGAGATCTAAAGCTACAGCATATTCCAGTGTGTACATTTGACTGTAGAACCAGGATCCTATATCCCTGGGGCAGGAAAATAAGAACACATACAGCAAGAACTGATTTATACATCAAGATATTTGAAAGACAAGTCACTAAAATTATAGATTACAACATGATTTCCATCATGCTTTGGATGTACACAAACTCAGCAAGGAGTTTGCCATTTCTGCTGGACTTCTGGATGATAGCAGAAAGTGTGCTGTAAAGACTGAAATTATGCAGTGTCTTCCTTTCTCAATAAAACACCTTCCAGATCAAAATAAAAATGAGGGAGTGACAGAAAAACATTTCATGTTTTCTGCATTTTTTTTGTCTTCATTTTAACTCCAAGGCAAATTCCTAACACTGGTGCCATTCCTTTTTAAATGGGCAGCAGATCTAGACTGAGCTTCTTGATAAAGGGTTGACTAAATCAGCCAAGAAAAGTACATTTAATCTCTGGACAAAAAAATCTAATTCAACCTAAATACTTCATTTGTTCAAAATTAAACAGCTTAGGCTGGATTTTTTTCCCACCAAGTAACAAAGTACAATTTTAAACACTTCCTGTAGTGTGGGTCAAAGTTTGCCTTGGAAATACTTCTAAATATAATAGAAGGTTTGAAAGCATCAAAGCAGAATGCACTATGCAATCTGGTATCAAATGAACCACATTGAGTTAGCATGTTTATCCCAGTTTTCTTCTTTATCTAAGGAACATGGACTTACTGGATGGAGACAGCCAAAACAAGTATTCCTGGATTTTATTTCAACTACCAAAATGAAGAATATTTGCAAAACTCTTCAGAACTAGTAACTAGGCTAGTAACACCTGCCAATAATCTTTATGTATAAATAAGGTTATTTTCAGAGACAGCTGAATGCTAGATGAGCAGAAAAATTAGATTTAAACTGAGCTTTCCTGTTTCATATTGAAGCCAGTTGCCAGCATGGACAGTCTATTCCCACAGAGGCTGAAAAGAGATTCCAAATTCTATTGCAGCCTATTATTTGTAAATCTAGTCTTTTATTGGTTTTTCTAACCTATGATCCATTCACAGAGAAATCTTTCGTGGCATTAGAGGATTGAGAGGATCAGCCTCATCATATTGCATGTAGGAAAGTAGCTGTCCTGATCTAGAATGATATTATTTTTAGAGAAACCAATGTTCTTATATAAAAGATAACTAAAAAGTACATTATTGAAGTATGCCATTAAATAGTCAAGCTTAATTTTGTACTGAAAACACAACTCTAAGTATTATAAAGAGTAGAAAAAAAACACACTTTCATCATTCCCCATTCCCCCTAACTTTTCTGGTGGGGAAAAAAAGGACAAATCTATACCCCAGAGTTATCACTGTGCTTATGACTTCTTATGAGTTCAAATTATTTACCACTAGCCCATATTCAACTAATTTATATTGTACCAAATTAAAAAAGGCTTATTATCTTTGATACTGTTGGATTATATACAGATTAGTGTACAAGTAATTGGTAATTTATATTTTAATTACTTGGTTATAATTGGAAAAAGATCAAATGATTTCTTCCTTTATAGATCAGATAATTAATGGTTATTTCTATGGTAATTTGTCAAGACACAGCTGGAAGAAAACTATTTAGCTGAAGTGCATAATCATTTTTGCATTAATCTAAATAACAGACCTATTTTGGCATTTGTATATGGAGTCCCCTGTCCAGAGACCTAAATGGATATATATTTTTAAGATGTCCCAGTGCACAGATTCAGGGAGGAGGGGTGAGAGGGCTTTGATCATCAGTTTCGTAAAATACAATATGGAAAAATAAGCCTGCTAAGGTCATAGGTGTCACGGCCTTTGAAAACTGCAGTTGCAGCTCTGCAGGAAAGCAGAGTGAGGGAGCAGCTGCAGGACTGGGTAGTTGCACAGGCTCAATGCCCAGGTTAAACTACAATCAGTCATCCAGCGACCCTGCCCAGCACATGGGCTTCTTCCTACCACGTAAGAGTCTGGATAAGAAAGCTTCCTGAAAATGTTTCCCATTAGCTTGCATCATGTGTCTTGCTCTGACTTAAAAATGAGCTCTTCTGTTTATAGTTCCTTTCATGTTGAATATTTTAACTGAACAGGATCTAAATGTTTGGTGAATTTTTTTTTATAGGAAATCTTATTTCCAAAAGATTCATTAGTTTTCTATTCTGTGCAAAGAAAAAATGCATACATATATCAAAAAACTATCCTTGGGTTAAAATTAAGCTTCAGGGACTTGCACTTTGCATTACTTTCTCCAATTCCATTCTCATATAAGCAAATCAAAGTTTCTTTGATTTAGAGACTGACTTGAACAAGTTGGCAGCAATTTTGCTGGAATAAGGAAAAATATCTAAATCATGAAAAACAAATACAAAACCTGAACACGGTCACATAACCCTAGAAAATAGAAACAAATTCATTCACTCATGCACACACAAGTTAAAAACATACTTCCAAATCTGTCTTGCTTCTCTGTACATAGTTTTTGTTTTTTTTTTCCTGCTGCAGTATTAAATGCACAGCCCCACACCTGGGAGGCTGCACAACACTAGGCAGAAGCTTCACTCGAGGGGCCCCCACAGTCCCCAGCTCGCCCAAGCAGCAGCTGAGGCTGAGCTCCTCCTGTGCTCACTGGGGACAGCCTTTTGCCGCCACCTCCTCTCCTACGTTCATTGTTTTTTTGCTCATTACTTCAAACAGTTTTATTTACTAGCAGCAGGCAGCAAACATGTCAGAGGTTGCATTCGAATTAGCTCATGTACATGAAGCATCTTTGTAAGACAACGTACTCTTCCACATCTACGAAGAGCTTTATGAATAAGCCATAATTTCATCTTCAAAATGAATAGCCCATCTTAAAAAAGCAGAAAAGTTAGAATATTTTTCCCTGCTCGCTGAAGGTACTTGCATATTGGTACATTAATGCAAATATGGCATACATCTTTTAAATCCATATATGCTACTAAACTTAGGACTACAAATTTATAATACTATTGATTTCTAACACAACAGTCCACACACAGGACTGTGGAAGAAAATTGTTCAACAGATCTGTGTTCACTCTAGAATTATAAAAGCGCTTGGGGGCCTGAAAAAGAGGAGAAACCCATTAGCAAGGATTTTAAACAATGCCAACCTTGGTTCTGCCTGCCTAGAAAACAGCAGCGCTCAGAACACCAGTACAAATAATGCCTGCAGCTACATTTACAGAAGCAAGATAAAGCAGCCGGGCTGTTTCCAAACCCTAACGTGATCCTGAAAGCATACAAAGACTTAAAATAATTTCTACAGAAAATACCAATTAAAATACATAAGTTTGGGGGAAAAAACAAACCCACACAGTTCTACCAAATACACTGTGCTGAACTACTACTGTCAGGTAAGTGGTGCTGCTCAAGGAGAATCCATCAACATAAATTTTGGGGAAAAAAATCATTAAAAATCATTATTTCACATGAAAAAAATAATGCCTTACACTGACTAAAACTGTTAACCTGGGTGAAGCCCACCCCCTACACCCAAAGAAAAGGGCCAGGGGCAAGTGTTATATCATATTTCCATAGACAATTCTTCTACAAATAGCAGTGTTCCTGGCAGCATCCTGCTGAGCAGACAGGCACGCAGGTCAATGCGGAGACAAACTGGGGCGCTCAAACCTGCACATCATTTCTGAGCACAGCTTACTTAATAGCAAACAAAATAGCAAAATTACAAATTATCTTGTAAAACCTTCTGTAAAGGTTTTACAAAATAATTACAATAAAAACTAGAAGTCAACAGGAAAAGGGTCCAAGTCTGTATTAAAATAGGGAGGTACGGATAAGACACGTCTGGAAAGTATTGAATTCTGCAGCGGTGTATACCATTACTGGAAATGATCACAAACTCCTGCTGTATTCCTGTCCTTGCAGCTTCCTGTGCTACTCAAAATGTGTAAGACTACATAAAATTACAAACTGAATTCAAGCCATCTTACTCATCTTCGCAAGACATTTGCCAAGGACTGATATAATCTTGCAGAATATATTGCTAAGCTTTCTTCTATTGAAAAGCACCTGTGAAGATCCACCCAATTTGCACAGGCATAAAGATGCAAGCCTCATGTTCATAATCTCAAAGGCTTGGGGAGGCCTCCCCTCCCCTTCTGTTCTTTTTCTTTCCATTCTTGCTGCTTTCTCTACCTCTGCTGCTACTTACCATGAACGAGCACTCAATGTGATTATCATTTCAGAGAGCAAAGGCTGCAATCGCAAAGGTCTGAAAAACTGACTCACTCGGTGCGATTCCCTGCACTGTTTCTCCTTGCTGAACAAGGCGTTCTTGCTGCACGCTGGGCAGATGAGCTCAGACGCCCCTTCCAGAGAGCTCAGCATCCAATTACCAAGACAGGCAACACTGCAAACCAGACTCATCTTCAACAGACAACAGCAGCTGCAGGAAAAGAAAAGCAATCCTTTTCCCTCACCAAGGTAGAGGGCTGCGATTTCTTTTGCATTGTCAACCTCAAGACTCAGTCTAGCTTTCTGAAAAGGAGTATATTCTGCAGGATGCTGAAGCTATAGGGGAATGGAGCTGCACAGATGCCATACTGTCCCATTAGCACTTAAGGGTGGCACATTATTTGGTGGCTTTGAAGCCATCAGGGAACTAAAACACCATGAGTACAAACCCAAGATTTCAGGCTGAGCCTAAGCTACCTTCCTTACGTTTCTCCAGCCTGCATGAGAAGATAAATAGGATGCAGAGTTCTGGGCAGCACATAAAATTGCAGCCCTTTATTTAGGAGGAACAGGCTTCATGGTGGGGAATATTGATCACCTGTCTGCAAGCACCGAAGACTTCAAATTTCTTGTTCTAAGATGATGTGATTTGTGTCAGTTTTCTGTGATCAGACTGCTTTAATATTTTAGCTACTTGAATTCCTGGGATTTTCTGAAACTATTTTTCTGGACTATGCTTGTTCAGTTTGGGGCACATCCTTACATACAATCCTGCTGGTATTCTGACAACAGCTTTTGCAAAGGCTGCAACCAAAGCAATAGCAGCAAAATAGTGTCAGTCCCATTCATCTGTAACTGAAAATTAAATCAAGAACTAACATTTCCAAAAAGGAACTACTATCAAGCTCAAGACTGCATTGTAAAACCCTGACCCTATAACTTTTGTTGACTTTGAGTAAAAGTAATTAAATAACTAAACACAGATGATTTCCTTGGTCTGAAGCCCAAGGCTCATCACAAACTGCACTCATTTTGTCTCCTGCTGCCACACCAACCATTGCTATTAGACAATAGCTTTGGCTCCAGTAGACATGGAACCAAATCCTTCCATTCCCTGGGATTCCCCCCAAAACACCCTTCAGAACAGTTCATCGTTGTCCCTTCCTGGGTCAGTCTAACTATGGAATCTCATCATTTCCCATTCAGCTCAAAATGGTTTTGTTTTGAAGTTATTGAAACAATACAGACGCACCTTAAGAATTCCTTTGTGGAAATAAAAGTAGTTCCTTGGTCCATTTAAATTCTTAAGTGATATTTCCTTTCTATTGATTTTACTTTTTCTTGCCTTTTTTTTTTTTTAAAAAAAAGCTTTATCAGTTTCTCCATGACTGAATTCCTTGAAAAGATAAAGCAATACGTCTTGCATATTGTTTTACAGTAAGCCTTCCATTTTTCATTTTCTTTAAGGAATTTAGTCAAAAGTGACTAATTTTTTAAGACAACACTGAACTGCAGAATGTGCCTCATTTCTCTGAATCTGAAATGAAACTATCACCTGGGAACACCATCTGTATGGCCAGCTATCTGACAAAGTTCTTATTTCAATAACCCATCGTTAAAATAAGGATGGAAAAATTTCATATTATTTTGTAACTAGAATGCCTTTACAGAACTAACCAGATGCTTCTTCATCCTGCCCAACATAAATATCCATTTTTCTTAATAATAAACCACAGCAACAAATTAGGAGGCTGTCAAAGGTTTAGCTATTTTATTGAAGGAAAAGAGCTAGAAATTTGATCTTAACCTAAAAATAAAATATCTGTCCATTAATTTCCATTTGCAGTAAAACTTCTACTGTTTAACTTCAAAAAAGTTATTACTGCTAATTGCTCAGTGACTTTTCATCTGCACAATTCTTGCAATGCAAGAGACTAAAGTGCATGCCCCCTGTTTTCTGCTATTCCGAAAGCAAATTACAGTCTGGCTATTTTGTGGTGACCACTTTTCCCTTTGAGAATTTTTTGAACCCTGCTTCTGTAAAGTGAAACACTTCAGTTTTCTTAATTTTGCAACTATGAAAAATGAGGGAAATTACAGAGTTAGTTAAGCTCACATACATTCCATATATTAATTAGGGCTTTTTTTCCCCACTTGGCTTGAAGATTTAAAACTCAAGCATGTTCCACAGCAAAGACTTAGTGTCAAATTAGTATGTTTAAGATTTGCAGTCAGTATCAATTATAGCATGGGAGATTAGCAACATCTTTATTAATGTATTAATGTACTCTGATGCATTAATTCATTTTGAATGAAAAACTATCAAAGGCCTGAACAAAAATCATATAGTTCTTAAATGCAGCCTCAAGCTCACTTTCAAATTTGAATAAAGATCTCATGGAAGTTTTTCTGGACTGATGGATGATGAAATCTCCCTAGGATTCAGAGAATAGCTGAGGGTGGAAGACCCTTGAGGTCATCTGGTCTAGCCCCCCTGCTCATACAGGGTTAACTAGAGCAGGATGCTCAGGTCCAACTCCAGCTGGGTTTTGAATATCTCCAAGGATATACTCTACCAGCTCTTGGGTTCCCAAGCCTGACTTTAATCCACTTAAGCTCTCTTTGAGAAAAGAAAGGAAAAAAAAAAAAAGCTTTTTGATCTACCTTAAAGTGCTCAGTCTCTAGGACTAATGGCAACCACTAGTGATGACCAAGAAAGTTCAATATCTAGAAATCACTGTTTAACTAACAAGATCAAGATCTCAATCTGCAGCCAAGAACACCCTCAGAGCCTACATTTCAGTGCAGCTGACGGTCAACAGAGAACAAAAAGGATTTAACACACCCCCTCACTGCATGTTTCCCTTGTCCTCTCTCCAGTGACGAAGTCCTGAATGTAGAGTTCCTTCATTTTCTTCTCAATCTTCATAGAAGAAATGGAACCAAGAACATGACTTCATATATACAAACTAAAGAAAAAGCTTCTCCCTTGAGTAACACAATGTCTATCTAAACATAACTATTCAAAGTAATTAAAGATTTTTCCATTTCTCTCACTTAAGTGAATCAAAGACCAAATGACAGAATTCACAGAAGCTTTTTAAATGAATCATCTTTAAAATGTGAATCATCAAGATTGACACACACAATCTGCCCCCCCCCCTTACCACCACCTGGATGAAACATAAGGCCTCTTTCAGTTTCTAAATTGCAAAGCATTCACTGCAATCTCTTGGTTCACTATGAAAACTTACGCTTATAAAAGTTTCCCTTGGAGACATCATGCTTTATGATTTTCAAAAATCTCAAATTCTTGTGTAATATTCTTATAGTTACTGTAAAACACATGGAATCGGGCATTAAGCCATATTTTTCATGAAAATTCAGAAGTGCACTTTGCAAACAGCTTCCAACATAGTAACTGCTGAAGAAGCTAGGAGCCCAGTCCTTTTCACTGAATATTAAGCAAGCCAATCTGCTAAACAAAATGATTTTCTTAAGAACTATTTTCAAGCATTCAGAATATTTCACATAGCAGTGCAAATATCTCATGATAAAGTACTCCTGTAGCAAGCTAAGTATTACATCACTAAAATCAGATATTTAATTCTGTTATAGGTCTAAATATATTGAATTTGTTTATAGAAGTATTCTTCCAGTCTACTGTACTTCCAGTCAGCTGGAAGCACTGCCCTTCAAGTGCTCACATTCCTGCCGTAAGAAAGTTTTATTTCTCTTATGTTTCCTTGCAGTATAGTAGGGTGGGAGACAACAGTTATATCGCTATAATTTGATTTTCCTTTGATTCACTTGTAAATACTTTGGTCAGATGTTGAAATTTTGACAGTCAGTACAAATGCAAAGGTTGACAATCCTGTTTTTAAACCTTTTCTGTTTGCTATGCAGTTCAATGCCACCTATAACACATCCAGGAATAAAATAAATGTATTTGGATTACAAAGGCAGACATACTGACTTTGTGAACTCCTCCTTGGAATGAATCCTTTTTTCTTGATAGGTACCTGCCACCTCGCTTCCATAAGCGAGCAAAGCAAGAGCCCTACAGAGCCTCCTTTGTTGTCCATTTATCTTGACTGTAGTTCATATTACACACTATTTACTCACATGTTCAAGGAAATATATATTTCTCAGCTTAATAATAAACAGAATTTGGAACATTTCTCAAAGATCTCTATTATATACACATGCTACTAGAAAACACAAAAACATTGTATTTCATTGCAATTAAGAACTTTTTTAAAAAAACTTAATTATCATTATGCCTTTACTTAAAAAAAACAAAAAACATTCACCACCCACATCAAATACTGCTAACAAGATAAATGCCATTTTGTAGGCAAGATGATTACTTATAAGCAAACTATACAACTTTAAAAGCGATTGCTATACAACCATACTGTGAGGTTTCCATATGGCCCTACAAAGCACACAAACTACTCTAACTTAAATGGCATTCAATGTTTTGAAACTGCAGTTATTGCATCTCCTGTACTATGTAGGGCTAAAAATCATGAGCCAAGAGGAGACAAATAGAAATTTATCAACCATATTTCAACTTCAACAAAGAGAAAAACTAACCTTTCATCATCATAGTAAATTAATATTTAAAAAGCATGGTTAACATTGTGGTTTTAAATAACAATTTTAGCACGAACATTCAGGCCTTCAAAAAATATGGATTATATTCAGATTAATTTAAACACTGTCTCAATTGAGCAGAAAAAAACAAGATCTTCATATAGAATAAAAACAGTACTGGGAAGTGCTACAATTAAACAGGTCACAGAATACCTTCTCCAAACCTTAAACAGGAGCCACATCTCATGTAATAGCAGAAGAGAAAAACATTTTTAAAATGGTGACAGATACTTGTGTGATAGACTTGCTTGGTTATTAAGACACATTTGGTGTCTCAGCTACCAATCGATTTTACTGAAATTCTCAACCACTAGCTTAAGGTGTCTAGCACTGTCAGAAGCATTAAAATGTGAAACAAGCATTAAAATGTGAAACACAGATGAGCTCAGAACAGAGTATCAAGAAAAGTGCAATAATCATCTGCTGCAAACATTTGTTAATGCAGCTAGGAACAGACTTGCAGTAAAATATTTTCACTCACTTGCTAGATGGGTTACAAAAATACATACCTAAACAGCACACAAACAACAAGCTGATAAAATGCTTCGTCACAAGAGAAATAAAACATAAGCCAGGAGATTGTCAAAGCCATAGGAAAAAAAAACAGTCTTTTTAGTGGGCAGCCATGAACTCGGAGAGCAGATGCATCACCCAGAGCTGCCGAGGTGAGGAAAAGATCACAGAACAAAATACATCAATAGCTGCCATGGATCAGTGGCTGCAATTACAGCAATTGCTTTGAACAGTTCAGCACACCTCTGAACCATTCACTAGATCCTTTAAGTAATTTGAAATTTCTTATGTAGGAAGATTTTGAACTAATTCAGTCTGCCACACATGCCAGGCACGGATATTTTTGCTTAAAGAGCGTTTTGGCAAATACCACTAAAAACAGACATTCACACCCACACTGTTTATCCAGCAGCAATTTATGACACTGTATCTGGATACTACTTTTCAAAAATACTGTACTTAAAACTCATTCAATGCAATCCTATTAGCCACAGTGATTCTGACGATCCTCTTGAGTCTTTGAGTACCACTGAAATTGGGGATACCCCAAGCAGACTAAATCAACATAGCATTTAGGGAAGTTCAGTAGTCAATTAAAAAGAAAAAAGGGATAAAAGGACAAAAAGACTAAAACAGATCCTAATATAGTCCTGTCTCTATACTTCATATTTTACCAAGGGTATTTTGAAGAACCTGGCACTTCAGATAATTTGCAGCAAGAGTGCAGGAAGGTAGGGAGCTGTGATGAAGACAGATACCTAAGGCAGCATACAGTGCAGCTAGAGCAAGTCTTCAGACCACAGGCTGGCATTCAATAAAAGGCAGGAAAAGCCCCAGCATGTGTGGGCCATTACCTTTAAACAGCTGACCACTTCCCCTAACAAGTTACAGCTGATGTTTTTGAATTTATTCACATATGGAATTCACATGGGAGAACCTTGGCAGTAATGCTCTGATGCAAGAACCAACCTAGAAAGAGCCTGATCTATCAGCCAACCTGGTTAACTGAGGGTGGAAACTGAGGGTGTCAATTGAGGGTGTCCTGGCAACAGCAAGAACAAAAATCTGGGTAGTTTGGAGTTTATTCTATTACCTGCAAGGTAAGAAGTAAAAGACAGATTAATCTTTTCGATTTTCAGGAAGGAGCACTGTGACCATCTTTGAATCTGTCAGTGCTAGTCCCAAATACACACTGGCTTCTCTTGGGTAGAGTTCAGAAATCTGTCATCTACTCTTAAATTCCTATTTGTATAGGCACCAAAGCCTTTCTCTACAGAGAGATCCAACCAGCAAGATTTTTGGTAGAGTCATTTCAGTTTTGGATACTGCTAGTCAAGTCATTAAAGTGCATTAATCACTATTTTTTTTAGTGAAGCCTCAAAAAATAGGTCTATTATATCTATTATAATGTATAGCATATTTTAATATGTATTATCATGAACCACTCCCAAACTCAGATTTTTTTTTTTTTTTAAACCACATTTCACTAAGCAAATTCTAAAAACATATATAGTAGGCACAGTCAAAGTGTATGAAACATCAAAGCAGAGCTACAGCAATATGACCACTGTCATTAATGTATTTTTATATGGTGCACACTGTAGAGAATGAAATGTCAACAAATAGCTTGCACAGACTCTAGTCATCACTAACAGCAGAAACTTGTGGCAGCAAACCCACTTTCCTGATGCCTATTGCATGGTCATAAAAAAATCCATCACAATCAAAGAAAGCAAGATAACAATCCTCAGTAGAAAACCCCATTATCCATATAGCCATTTCGATTAGAAAGCTCTTAAGAAAACATACATCTACAGATAAGATATTCCAAGAGCTTTTTTTAACTTCAATTTTCTAAATACCTTTTACCAGAGTGTTGTGCAAGATCTGTGTACCCACAGTGCAAAGACAAGCAAAATTTATTATACTCTAAATCTTGATTTTAAATTAATCAAGTGGCACAAATCAAACTTTCAACAGTTAAACGTGCACATTGGTCTCTTAAATTTTATGTATGTTATAACGGGCTTCAGTGATATAATCATATTGCTCTTCAGGATGCACAATACCAATATTCATCTGTGCCCTTAAAAGCTATAGAAGTTACTATTATTAAACTATATTTTGTGAACTCTTATAGAACCTTACAGGGGAGACAAAATTAACATCTTCACAGACCATGGGGTTTCTTAATATTTTAAAAGGAATCAATCTTTTGCTTTCATGTGATTTTACAGTATCAAGTAGCAAAGGAAACCTTTGATTGGATTGTTCTCAATGCCAGTTACCTATTATTTTTACTATTTTTCTTAATAACAGTACTAGATAACAAGAATGAATGGCAACACTGTAAAGTTGTAATATTTGCTTGTCAGACAACTATTCAAATGAAAAAGAGGGTTCTTCCAATGAACTATGTTGTACATAAAGGTACTTCACATAGTACACATCTATCAATTTAGCCCATATTCTTTAACTACTAAGCAAAAAAAGCAAAGTATAACATTCTGTTTTTATAAAACTTGGCCTTTTTTTAAACTCCAATTAAATATGCTATATAGAACATAATATTTGATAAGACTAATCAATGCCAAGAAAAAAACACAAATCTACCACCATACTCTGTTGGAGCTGAAACAAACCTTTATTAATGCAATCCTGGAGGAAAACAGTGGTGAGAAGCAAAAAATAGCTTCATATCAAAAATGACTTCAGCTCCCAAACTTCTCATCTATTCTTCCACTGCACACCCCCTCAGGTTAAAAATTTCCATCTGTCAGGTACTCCTCCCAGTACATGTTAATACAAGACAGTCAGCATTTTATACTCCAGTGACATTAACATCTGGCAGTTTCTTGCTTCCTAGCTAGTCCCATTTAACTTGACATACTGTTAACAAAGATTAATTCTGCTAGTGCAACATTTGAAAACTATTCAGTGAGCAAGAATAAAATTTTGTCAGTTGTCACTGTGCCCTCTGTAACCTGGTATTTAATGTTGATTAGCTTGTTTTTAACTGAAAGCATCCTCAATTATATACAGTGGAGTAAGAGTTGTCAGTCTCAGATACAAGAGTTTGGTTTTTATTCACTCCACCAATCCCATACACTAAATCTCAAAAGGAGGGAATTATGGAATTAAAAAAACATTGAAGACTGAACTTGAGTGTCATTGTGCTTACATTGCTTCTAAGAGAGGTCATACTGATTTCACACATCAAATACAACATGCAAGGCCATTATTCTATCCAGTAGTGTAGAACTATCAAATATTGATAATGAGGGTCTACCCCTTACATGGGCTAAACATCTCCCCAGCAGGCACGAGTCCAATAAGCCCTCAGGACTACTGGTCACCCAGTACACATCCAGTGGATTCAAATCTCCAGTGAGCAAGATCTTCCATTTTTAGGGTATTTGTCTTGGCCAAAGCAACTTTTTTCAGTTTTGATGTGGACTTACTTTGAAATGAAGTAATCCTGAAAGCATAACTACTTTCTTCTCAGATGAGTAATAGCCACTGTTGGAAAGCCAGCCAATCCATAAGAAAATGTACAATTAGCCAGTGTGTAACTGTAGACTGCAAACTTTAAGACAATTCCCACAGAATAGTGTAAGGTCTACTGCTGGAACAAAAGAGCTTCAGAAAGTCTGAGTGCATCAAATATCTCTTATAGCTTTTTCCCCCCACACACACTGCTTTCCCCCTAGACAAAGGTATTTTGACAGAATTAACCATCTGTCTAAGCGCGCTTGGCATAATGCGTTCCAAAAGAAAAGCTGAGCTGTTCATTGACTCAATCGGCTTAGAGGAAGCATGGTTCTCTCAAGAGTCTTCTTGTAAGAGTTGGGGTTGCTCATCTCCAGTAATCAAGGATTATTACCACCACCAAATTGAGAAGTGCACTGGATGTGTTTTTTCCTCCTCTGATATAAACACTGCTTAATTCAAATGCTAAACATGAGAACCCTATTTTTGTTTGCTTCCATGAACATCGCCATGCTGGCCACCACCCTGCGGCCATCAATGGAGCAATCATTTCCTTGTGACTTCTCTAGATTACAACTAAACCCTGCTAATAAATGGCTATCATTTAACTTAGTTTGCTAAAAGCAAAAAGAACATAGAAATGATAGAAATAATTTCCTATCACTTTCTAATCTGCCAGTGAATAGCAAGCCAATGCATCTTGTGGAGATTGACACCTGATGATCATCTGCTTCCAGCCAATTACTAGTTAATGATGCACAAAACCACACAAGGGTGGTTACACCATAGGTTTTCAGTATCATATTACTGATTAATGTTATGGTAACTTATAGTACAGACCTGCAATAAGAGAATGACTGCTTGTGGCATATTAACAACTGATGGATTTGCTCCTATGATTCCAGGTTTAACCAGCACTGCTTGCCCACCAGCAACTCAAAGGAGCCTCATGAATTTCTGATCAAGGGATGCACTAACATGTACACCAGTGTTATGTAACACTAGAAATGTTAATTTAAAAACACGAACACACATTAACAGTACATACTTCAGTCTGTTGAGAAATAAATACTGGTGACTCCAATAGTAAAAATAGCTTTACTTAGTCCTTTTAGCAAATCAGTGATTTCAGTTCTTTCTTCAATTTACAGCTCTCTTGGGTTGTCATCTTTAGAGCACGAGATGAACAGTAGCTCCCACTAACTAGCAACAATTACCATTCACATACCAAGTTTGTAAAATAAACCTGAGAAGCAAAACAAGTGTCAGGTCTGATGTATTTAAAAAGAAAGGCAGCTTTGTTTTTTAAGTCGATTGGCAGGGAACAGACTCGCCTATCTGTCTTTGTCTAACTTCTTCCAGCTGGGTAATCCCAATTGCTATTAGAGCTGACAAAAGACAATGATATTATTAATGAAAGCAGCTACATGATGTTAGACTTTTCATTACAGGCTGCTGGTGAACTGTAATTAATTGCATGGCTGCTGTGCCTAAAAAGGCTACAGATGAGAAGGGTTAGTGGAAGTTTGGGGGAGGGGAGGACTGCTCCTTTTTCTCAGGTACTCCATTTTTCTTCCTTAATACTAACTACATCATTGCTTCTGGAAGATTTTCTTTAGATTAAGTAGGTGCTTTCCATTCTTCTGAACACAACCTGCATTCAGTTATATATCTGTATTTGCAAACTACTTAGCTTTTGATACAACAAATGTTCACACCTTGTACTTAGTTAACGGATTCACTTTCAAGCCAAGCATTTATGAACAAATACAGAAATACAGACACTCTCACAAACTCCATACATTTGCCATAACTTTTAACTAACCAGCTATTCTGATTACCAAAAGGCATTTTCAGACTCACTTTTAGACTTGTGCAACCTAAGGAAGATTCATTCTAGTACTCAAGAATGCAATCAAGGAACAGCCTTCGACACTGAATGCTGCCCAGCACTCCAGTGACGAAAGAACCAGGACAGACATTGTTGGGCTACACAGAGATCTGTGCTCACCATTAAGAGTCTAATCTTGAAACGACCATGATAATTTACAAAAATCCAAAAATATGCTGGTCAGACATTTCTGACAGTATCCAAAAGCTTTTAATTTTTCCATGTTAAAAAAAAAAGGCAGCCTCTCTCCCTCACTGTATTTAGCTGACCATCTCATATCCATACAGCTTTGACACCTTATTTGAAGGTGAGAATAAATAAGTTAACTACATTAAAATTGTCAGTGAATGCTCGACATCCCCATTCATGCATGTTTTGCTCCCCTAATTCAGAAGGTACCTCATTCTTGTAGTCCTACCTACAGTCTTCCTTTTCTCTGAAGCTGAAAATAACTCTCTAGCAGAAGCAATGCAGAGAAAAGGTGAAATTCAGCTAAAATAACCAATAATTTTAGGTGCTTTCCCACCCATGAAGGCAACCTGGATATTTCCTTATCCTTCCTATACCCTAAGCTTTGCACTTCATACAAACATGTATATCACCATTTCATACTGACAAAGTGGTGAAATGAATTCCTGAAGTTCATTAGACTCTGAATTACTTACACATCTAAACTCAAGTATCCACTTTAAAAGGGCCTCCCTTCTGCCCTGGCTTTCAGACAGAACCTGGTGGATGCCCAAGGGAAACCCCTGTTTTGACCAATGCAGCAATGATATTCCTCTACAAGCAGTTCAACATCTAATGTCTTCTCTATTCTAATAGACATTTGGGCAGATACTGAAGAAATCAAAGTTATTTCTTGGGTCACAGACTCCATCCTTTGTAACAAGTGCTTGAGTTACCCTCTCCCATTCCCACACACATTAAATCCAATTGTTTCTTAATTAAAGATGAGCAGTGAAGCTTCAGTAGCTTCTTGGAACATTATTCCTCCCCTCACTTAACCTTACTTGTAGGTTTTTTTCTACTTCAGAAGACTCCAGTTGATTTTTTCCTTTTTCTGCCAGAATGGCCTCATCTCCTATGCTCTTGCAATGACCTGAGACCATTTTCTATTTTGTGCTACTAGATTTTATACTGTTACTACCTTTTACTAAACATTCCAAGCCCAGAACAATTTCTTCTGCCCCAGGCTTGCATGAACAGCCATTAAGTCTCACTTTTTCCTCTATGTTTTCTACCTTTTAATATTCTTCCCACTTTCAGCAGTCTTACCGAGAAGAGTATTACAAGGAGCTTCAGTCAGGTCTATCTCAAGTTTCCTCACTTACTCACTGTTCTGTCCTTTCCTCCCTTCACTTGATTCTTCACACTAAGAATAGGGAAGTAGTAGCTCAGAATTCTGCAAAAATACTCTTATATTATCCATATAAAAGTAGTAATGACTGTGCCTTGGCTACTGCATGGCAAAGTTCACCTAATTCAAGAAAACCTTTGAAAAGCCACCCATCAATGGGATGCTTCAGTATCTAATGCTCAAGCCAATAATTCTGCCTCCATGAACACAGATCAAACACTTTATCGATCCTAGGGTTAAGAAAGGGAGATTTCAAATTGAAGCCCTCAACAGCTCTTTAGAGAATATTCCCTAGAATGCCTCAAAAAATCTTTAAGTTTAACAAACAGTACAGAAAGAAAGGTGGGGAAATACCTAGAGAAGTTCAGGTCTGTCAGCTGACATGATTAAGGTTTAAAACTAGCCATGACATCTCTGATAATTCTTACACAACAACAATACAGGGCACAACCTGTCTCAATAGGAGCAGTATTTTCTAACAAAACTAATACAGGTCCCCACTCATCTGAGTTTTAAGGTGATCCGCAACTTTAACAGGTGCATTCAGGAAAGTCAGCAAACACTGTTTCAACTTTCAACATTTGATAGTAATATTTTTATCCTTTTTAGGGATGGAGAATGCATCAGTCAACCAATGTTTGGGAAATCCCCTGCAAAAAGACACCTGAGAAGGTAACAGGATCTTGCATGAAACAGTTACACCTACTTGAATCCCTCATGCTTAGAGCAGAGCATGAAACTGCAGAGCCTATGGGATTTCTCTACTGTAACAAGTTTCCAACTGCCTTTTGAACAAGTCAATCATAAGTCAAGCACTGCATTGATCAGAAGGATAGCACAAAAACTAAGGCTAAGAGGAACAGAGGCTAAGATACCTTTCTTTTCTTAGTGATCTTATTTTTCACTAACACAGAGCTGGAAATAAAGTTAATGACATGCCAAAGGAGGATTTAGCGCCTCTATCATCACCAGTCCCCAAAGTCAGGATTCTCAAAGCTCCCATACTCCTAGGTTCATCAGATTTTCCAGAGGAAAAAACTACTAAACTGCAGCATATGCACAGAAAATGGGTCATGCCAAGACAAAAATGATGTATGATGTAGTATGTACATTTAACAACAACACAAAAACCCTGCATGTTTCATTACCACAGTGGGAAGCTGGAAAGGGCATCAGACTTCTGGCAGAGGAGGACAACTCAGCACCACAATCCCTGCCTCTCCCACTGGCAGCTTCAGCTCACAGTAAACAGCAGCTCTGGGGGGCGAGCAGGATGTTTATTACTGATGTAGGAGCAAATGCCTGACTTGTTTTTGGCTTTGAAGTGCAAGATAAAAGACCTGAACTGCAAGCTAGCATTAGAGAAGGAAATAAACACTGGAAGTTTAATGAGCTTGCAATGTTTACTAATATTAATACAATACTACTTGATCATCTCCACACTATTTACATTTTGTACTACAGCATACCTGACAAAAAGCTACATAACTATAGCTAGCACCTGACATCACTTTTTTTAGTTCTCAGTAGGCAATGTAACTGCAGATAACCTGCAGTAGTGTGGTTTCCAATCTCAAAGTGATTTTGATACATCAAAACTCCTTTTTAAGTCTTTTTGTATTCATTTTATAAACAAGGAGCCTGAGCAAAGGGATCTATTTAAAACTAGAGCTGTTAGAGCAGGTTGGGGCAGGTGAGCTGTAAAGGTCCTTTCCAGTCTCAATTACTGCATGACTTGAGAACACCACCTTGGCTGCAGGAGGGCCTTCTGATTGCAGTGCTTATGTTTACTACATAAACTAGATGAAACAGAAGACTATATTCTTACTTCCTTACACAAGTAAGCATTAAATTTACTGCATGTAAAATTCTACACTCTTGTTATTTTTCTGAGCTTTTTTTTTTTAATAGGCTACTTAATGGCCTAAAAACATTAAAAACCCCCTTGAAGTTATTTCATCCTAGCAGTCAAGAACAAGAGAGTTCCTTGGAAGTCACACTTCCTCAGGTGTTATACCTTGCCACTCTGACAAGATAGTCTATGATGAGAAAAGTCTTAAAGTTGCTAATAAAGCTGTAATACATGGAATGCTTAAATAAGGTAACATACTTGGTCCTCAAATTCAGCTAGTTTTAGGAAATTCTTATTCTAGCATAGTTAAAAGTTAAATGAAGAACTAAACCATAACTAAGGCAAACCACACCTTTACATAACTGCTACAGTACTTCAGAAAAGCTTCCAAAGCAGCAATAACCTGTCCTTAATCTACATGCAGCACAAAACAGTGTCTAGTCTGTATTACTGACATTTGAACAAGTGCAGAGCTTAGACCCATTTCTCCCCATCCACTTTCAGAGACCAAGATCTCAGTTATGTGTAGGACCCCTACCCTTCCAGCATAACATGTTCCTAGCAAAGTAGTCTGTACAGAAACATAAAATTGTCCCTTGCATCCATTATAATCAAGTAATTCTTTACTAACTAGGCCACCATCTATCACCAAATGAAACCACAGTAACACACAAGGAAAAAGTAGTTGTTCATCTCCTTACCAATTCCTGCTTGAATTTACTGTGTTTTCTCTATCCAGATGGTAATCAGCAGAGCTCTTATACATACACTGTTCAGCCATATAACTTATTCCTTCCCATCCCTGTATAATAAAAGTGTTTTCAGTACAAGCTTTCTGACCAGTGACTCTGTGTGCTTAGCTGTTCAAATGGAATACGGGAAAAAATAGGAAGCATTACCCCAAATATCATCTTTTTGCACTTGTGAATTTTATCACATAGTCTTCAGGAGTGTTAGATGAGGACAGCATATCTCTGCAGAAGTACCATTAAAAGCTTTCCAACTGTCCAAATAGCAAAGTTAAACTCTAGCATAGGTCTACATTTGATGCGTTACATTCAATTTCCTGTTAAACAAGCATTAGATTACTATGAGGAAGCCACACTTTTGATAATACGTAGTGGAAGACACACAAATGGTCTATTAAAGGATAAAAAGAGGAAATGAAATAACTGAAGGCCTTTTAAATCACTTGTGTGCCATTTTAGTGTATTCAATGCAATACTTAAAGTATTTCATAAAGTATACAAAGCTCACATGTAAAACAAATTTAACAGACTGATTTTCTCCTTTTCTTTGTGACCCATTTCTTGATTAAAAGCAGCAAAGTCATGGGATTGTTAAAGGGCATTTAAAACTTGCTACCTTTGCATATCCGTTACATTAAATGACTTCATTAGCAAAATTTCTCCTCACAATCACAAATATACTTTACTCAACATTTAATTTTTGCAGGACTGAATGAGCTGCTTTTAGAAGTCAGTAATTAATTAGGCAATTCTTAAAGGCTATAACATGACTGAATACAGACTTACTAGAAAAGCTGCTCATTAAGAAATATCATAATATATTCTAGGTGATTGTCATTGTTAAATTAACTACAAAAAACTAAAAACACTAGTAAGATGCCTAAGGAAAAATTGAAGCACAAATCCAGAGGGAACTTAAAGCAGCAACTTCTAAGGCTATTTCCCAAGCTCCATTCATACTTTGTGAAGCATACTGATATCTTCTACTGCCTGCTACAACACAACTTGGTACCAGTACCACACCATTAAATTTTTAATTTTAAAATTTCATTCATAAGGAGAAGCAACAAAAAACTCAAATACCCAGAAATACCTGTTTGGACTTTAGATTCTATTCCAAAATAGATTCAATTTGAATTTATTCAGAAATAGATTCAAAACCAGCACCAGATAAGGGGGGGAATAACAAAGAACTCAACCTTTGAGCCAGGGAAGGTTGTTATTCCCATTATTCCTGAAGAGTGCTTGCTGGGATTATATTGGCCTTGAACTCAAACAGTAGCAGTTGTTATTGCTGGCACACCACTCCAATATTTATCCACCTCCAATACATTTTTCTTAACTATTTTGGGGGTAAAATATATTACTAAAGCAAAAAACCTTAAGAGTTTATATTCTCTTTTGTTAAAGCACTGAAGTTAGAGATAACAAACAGAGAAAGTGTTGAGTCCTCTTAAGTCTTAACTAAACTATTTTTTAGACGAAGAGTTTCAAGGTCAGAGGCAAATCAGTGCCGAAGATGAAACCAGTATTCTGGTTCTCTTAATGTTAAAACATTATTCATTAACTTCTGTGCAGTGGTGGGGTGGTGCTAATAATTACACATATAAATAAAACTACAGTGCCTTTAGCTATTGTTCCCCTGGTTTTAATTTGAAACTTTAAGAGCAAGTTTTCTATGACAGTGGAAAGATTATAATAGATGTTAGCAATAGAACAAGCCACACATACAAATCCTTGCACTCCTTATAATGCTCAAATTCAAGAGTGTATAATCAGGTATTGATACACAGCAAGTCCCCCAAACGCCAAAAAAACAATTTAGCTTAAAATGACAAGGATAGACTTAGACACACACAACAAAGGCTGATCATCATACTTCTCAACACTGAAATGATACTTTCTCCATTAATTTATGCTCTGCAATAAACCTGTAAGACATGTTCACTGTAAACACCCATTATTCAACAGCCCTTTCAACACCTTCTCAGATACTTGTACAAGGGCTAATAGAAAATTTCTGTTTCATATTTTCTAAGGCCTGTTTCTAGACACAGCAACTAGTTCTGAAGTTCCCCCAAAATATAGCCATGAATTAAATATTTTTCCCTTTATAGTACCCATAGCCCTTAGACTCCAAATTTTAAGGTTAAAAAAAGTAAATACATAGGTACTCAATATTCAGGTTTTAAGCAATTAAAAAATGTCAGCCCTAATGGTGGGGAGAAGAAAATGCTGCTAGAATTACAGGGAGTGAAGCAGTCCTATAGCATCTGTATATAAGCAGGTGTCTCAGCATGCAAGTAAAACTCACTTGCTACTATGTCAGGATCTATGTCAGCTGATGAACAAGCAATTCTGCCTTTGCAAACCTACATGTGAGCTAGTTCTGTATCCCCTGCACTTCTGCTGCAGACACTGTGCGTCACATGTAGGTTACAGAACTGTACTTTGAAAACACTTTTTTCCACCCACTATAATTGGCTTATCAGACAGAATGGCATTGAAAATAGGGGAATCACCTCTATTCAGTATTGAAAAGAGAAAAATGGCCATGCAATAGCATTTCAGAATTCATGATTATGCCAGATAGGTGCAGCATTTAATTCATGTTTAGTCATTCCATTTACAAGAGAGAAGCTGCAGGAGAGGGGATACACTAGACATGAATGAGGGGGACAGAGAAAGAAACAGTATTTAAACAAGAGTGACTTGTAGAATAGCCTATCATGAACAACAGCATAATGCAATATACATAGATTTTGAAGTAGACTTTGAGATATTAAAAACTTTGCTCCCTGGCCACACTTTTAAGGTCAGAAAAACATTGTTGAAAGAAACTGATAAGGAAGATGCAGCTGTGAAAATGCTTCCCAGAGCCTAGCTTTTAAGCAGCTCTCCTCTAAACTCCCATTTGTCTTCTGATAAGAAAGCAAAGAAATCCCTATAGAGAATAGCAACTGATGAAAATGATTCTGACAGTAAAGTTTTACAACACAATTTACATAAAGCAGCTGTTCAAGCTGCAGGAGTAGATTTGCACAACTATAACAGTTACAACCCTCATTATTGTTTTAGCTATTGCTACTGTAAGGAAAGAACAAGCCCTCTAAGCCCAGCCAGGCTGCGGTTTTACTCCTGGGAGCCAGGAAGGCCTGCAGACTCCCCGGGCCAACAGAGACCACGGGTGTCCTTGGCCAAAGTCAACCCCAAGGGCTCCACAGGTCCCCAGGCAGCCCTTGCAGCTTCCTCACCTCCTGCTCCAGCACGGAGTTGAAGCTGCTGCCCAAACCCCTCAGCAGCACCTGAGATCCCTCGTAGCACTTGCAGAGCACAAGTGAGCCAGGACCTTGGCTATGACTATTTTCAGGCCATGCTCTCCAAAGGTGCATGTGTGAATTTGTCTTAACTACAACGTTAACCACTGCCACAAAGGTATTGTTGCCCTATACGATCCAGGGCACCATTTAATTATGTTACACAGATCATTATTCAGAGGCTGCACAAAAATAAAGATTCTCATGGATTTTCTGTCAATAGCAACTAGACCAGATGTTCTACACATAGCTGACGTCATTATCCTTTTGTCAGAAATTATACTGAAGAATGGTAATTTGCTCATAATTATCACCAAAGGCTATGAAATTGTTTAGTGCACTGGCACGCTCAACAGATGACCGAGCAGTTTTCATTCAGTTTTGTGTCTTTCAACTAGCATTTTCTAATAAGACTGGGCTTCTACTTATAGCTGGGAGTATTAGATACTGCTGTCAACATAAATACACTAGAAATAGCCAATGCATTTTACTCAAAATCTATAATCAGCTATTTCTTAGAACAAAATAGATCAGTCAATTCTGTCAGATTTTGAAAAATACTGATTATGAAATTCTTTCCTTTTAACAAGACTATAATGTTCTCTACTACACTGCCCAAAAATCTTAATTCACTGATTTAAATAAAATTTGACTTATAGCCGTTACATAAACCAACACTATTTTCTAAACTAATCATGCAGTGACTTACATAGATTAAGATGGTTATCCATGTAGCACTGTAGTCCACAAAAACAAACCCTGGATACTCTACAGAGACTACAGAGATGACTCACAAGCACAAACTTACTAGTTTCTACTAGGGACACAACAGATCAGTTCAGCTCTCACTAATCATCAACAGAACCACAATGACAGCCTTAACTTTAGCATTTGCAATCAGCAGAGGGGCCTTTGGGACTGAGCTGAGCTCATACACACTCACACATCTGATTCACACACACAACTCCAGTGCCTTTGCATACGTATCCTGCCATAGAAAGTAAGATGAATACCATGGATGGCAACGCAGGCACCCGGCCAGCTTAAGTACCATACAGGAATTTCACCCTAAAAGATAGAACAGCCCACACTTCCATTTAACAGGTTTTGTTCTATTTTTGTATGGACTGTCACTTCAGAGACATCAGAAATAAAACATTTCTGGCCTCAACAGCTGTTTATAGCAGCAACATTATGGGCTTGGATCAACTAGTCCAAGGGTAGCAACAAAGTGACAGGGAAAGGGGACAGCCAGTTGCTGGCAGACTCCATCAGCAGTGACCCCTGCTGCCTTCCTGCCATGGAGAAGGTGCCCGTGCACAGCAGGAGCAGCACTCCAGGACTGGGCTTCACCTGTCTTCCCAGTTGGGCATCATGAGCAACATGGAGCCTATCTAAAGGGTTGAATGACTGCATGGCTCCTTTCCACATAAGGATGTCCCTGAGTTCCTCTACCTGATGTTTGCCTGAGCTGAAGTTGGAAATTTAAGTAGGTTAAGAAACAACTACCTATAGTATCTCCTAAAACCAGAAAGATGCACTCCACTAAAAGAGCACACTACCTATTTCATGTAGTGTGATAATCTAAAACTTTGGATATACAAACATAAGCTTCATCCAGTGGCTTGAGGCTTTTGCAAACCAAATCTTTTAGTGCTTTCACTAATACACCAATAGCTTACATTCAACATCAAAATACCAAATTGCTGCAAGCTGCACTTCATTCTTGCAAAATCTGAACCGTCTTTCCAAAACCAAAAGCTCCAACAACAGCTTAGAGAAAACTGCCCCTATCTATGAGTGGTGCAGCCTGCCTCAACTTTTGACACAGACCTCATTTTCCAGTTTTAAATAGGAATGTAATTGCATGAGCCTATACACAAAACTTTTGGACAATGTTTTAAGTTGCATTAAATACAACATTAAGAACTAAAACTAAATAAGCCAAAAACTCTGTTTACAGTGACCACTGAACTGGCAGGTTCAAGGCAGGTTTTTTTTATTGAGCTGTAAGCTTCTATCTTGGCATTTCACAGTTGGCCAGGAAGCTACATTCCTCCAGCTATTTTATTCATCCTTACTGGAAAAATTACTGCTTCAACATGACACTCAGTTTCTCACAGTAAGTTTTCACTACCTTGACTCACAATTGCCAACAACTCCCAAAGTCTCAGTTATCTCATGCTAGAGGTACATACAGGCTTTGCCTTGCAGGCTCTCATTTCTGAAGGAGCAACAGAAACAGTGCTATTGAAAATAAAGTTAGCCAAAGAGTATATGAATAAATATTGAAAATATAGCTTGCACTGAGCTTTTGTACATGATGATCTCCATTGATTTAATGATGATGAATGCAAGAATTTGAGGCAATATTTGAAAAGTTACATTTTCAGTCAAACACCTAAGCAATGTTAGCAAACCTAAGCAAACACAAATATGTAATTTTTGACAGGTAGTAAGATCCTGTTTTTCAAAATTTGGCCTCCAGTGTTGGATCACATCACATGTTAGACTCGCAAGTGTCCTATATGTCTAAACTCAAATCATCTGATCCATACAATTATTACAGCAAAATAATATTCAGGTCAATCTCACCTCAGTATTCCAGATACTACAATACTGAAAATTTCGAACTGCAATATCTGATATTAGATATACTGTAACCCAGAAAGGTGGTATTAAGAACCTATGGAAAGCAACCACCAAGGCAGAGTGAACAGTATGAGAAGAGATGAAGGCTCCTTCTCCCACCTGCTTGAAAAGCTATGTTCCAGTTCGAGAACTAAAGCATTTTAATAGAGATGACACTTGGCTTAACCACTTGACTCACACTTCCATATTACCTGACAGCACATAGTTGATCTGGCCACATTTAAACCCCTAGTCGTCTTGAAACACTTCAGATACAAAATGGGTCTAGAATAAAAGCACTAATTTCTACAGACCCTCTCTCAATATGGCCATTTCTGAGAAATGTTCACATCCCCCTCTTCCTTCACTAGTCTCTTTTTGGTCAGACCATTTAATCTCTGAATTGTAGGAAGTGCATGGAATGTAGTTGCTTAGAGTAAATGATAGAACTATATACAATGAGTCTGAAGTTTCAGAGTGTTCAAAAACACTAATTTTCATCTTTTTGGTGACCTTAGCAGATGTGGTTTGCTTATTACTCCCTTAAGGCTTTGAATGCAAAGCACACTTCTGCTCATCATTTTTTTTTTAGAGCTGCTGAAGATGCAGTCAGGTCTTCCAATCCCACAGAAGTCCTTTTTAATGGCTTTTAAATCCTAAGACTATACCACTAAAAATATAATAAGAGATCCATGGAGCCAACAGGATCCTCAAATACTCTTCACTAGCACACAGATGTTTAGACAGATGCAGTAGTTGTTAGTACCTGTGACAAGGTATCTCTGCAGTGGGGACAGTTCTAAAACACGTTTCACACCAAATACATCTTGTTACTATACCTCATTTAGAGCATACAGATTTCTCTTTCCTGGCTCATTGCCACCAGAAGACTGTCAAAAACCTGGCAGCTTGAAAAATGAGTTAGCTTGGGCTATTTTTCTTTTTCCTTTTTGTTTGTTTTAACCATAGTCAAGTAGTTCAAATTCCCTAAGGCAGATAAAAATAATTACCTTTAGCAGCTGGAAAAAAATACCAAGATAATTGCATTCAATTTCATTAAGCAGAATATTAGTGGCATAGATACTACATTTATCTGTGATGTAGGTCACAATGCCATGTACCAAAAATACATCAAATATCTCTAAATTTCAGCACACATTGCTCCACTAATTTTTCCTTTATTGCATGAGATGTTTTAGATGTTACATAATGTGCAAGTATGGGAAGAAAATTACCCCACTTGCATAAGTAAATACATATAAATTCAAAAACCTATTTAAACATGAGATGAAAAATGCAAGTTCCAAAAAATTCAATGGTTACCCATCATACACAGCTTATTTTATCTTCTCTCCCACTTCATCTGAAATCAGTGTAAGCTGGATTACTTGGACATCCGAGCAATAACATGGGTTGTTTTAACCTGAGTAACAGGTTGGAGCAAGTTGTCCAAGAGAAGCACACACACACCATTTATCTCAAGTCACTGAGTAGTTCTCGAATGTAGATACTCTAGTGAATCCTACAGCAATTGTTTTCCTCTGAGTCTGAAAACTCAACGTCTACAAAGTGGTACTGGACTGGACAGCAATATGATATTAATGTAAAAGAAAACTGAATTTTCTAAAATAATTCCACAAAGGTCAACCTAAAAAGTTTTGCCAAAAACTAAAAGCCATCATGACATGTTACTTTAATCAAAAATAATCAAATAGTAGTTTACACAGGTACCAGCCAGAAACATTATAGTTAAGATAGACCACTTGCTGAATTTTTTGAATTGCTTAAATATTTTTTCATGAGAAAAATAGTAAAAAATTCAGTATTTGAAGGATAAGGATATAGGCAATGAAAGATTCAAGTATGAATATAGTACATAAGGCATCAGCACTTTAAGGAGCAGAGGAACTCGCAAAGCCTCATTTCATATGCATTTAAAACAAAACAAAAAACAATTAAATCCCAAACCCTTCCAATGCCTGCTTATTAACCCCAGAACCTTAACCTATGCCCAGAGAGGGCACAGATTCACTGTGTTTATTGGTGAGCTGCTGTAAATTTTATTACTTGTGCTCCTTGCCTCTGAGCTGCCTCCCTCGGCCGAGGGCCCCGGCTCCGAGCGTGCCCTGCACCTGAGGCAGGTACCTGTGGGGCCCAGGGCATCCTGCTCCGCAAGAGCTTAAACAGCAGCGTCACCAGCTCAAGCTGGGCAAGACAAATCCCTGCCACTGGGCTGCTCCAAAACTGCAGCATTCTCACCCAGAACGGGATTTCGCACTAAGCGCAGCTCCGGGATTAAAGCATTGCTTGGCTGCTGGTGTTACATTACAGGCAATGACTGACTCAGCATAAGGTCACGCTGTTGAGCCCTAGAGGATCTTCTAAATCAAGCTCCATTCCCCCGAAATAAAAGAAATACAAGAGCCCAATATTTCACAAATAGGAATACTGTGAGTTAACTCAGGACTGACATTATTTTAATGCAATTGCTTGTTAATTTAATATCCCTGAATCATTATTGCCTTGGGACTTCTGCCTGTAACTTCATTAATTCTTCTCAGTTTATTCAGCTTGTAGTATACTGAACTATACTATGCTAATGGGAAGCTGCAATTATTTATTTTGTATATTTTCTGCTGACTGAGGTTATTGCAGCGTGCAGAAAGTGTCAGCATGTTAGAATAAAACACTGATAATGGGAAGACATAAAATAAGACTGCAGTTCCATCATTTGTCATTGAATTTTTATCTTTTGGATAAGTAGAAATACATTTAGCTGTTACCCAAAAGCATGGCACAATTGAAAGCCTATCTTCATTTACAACAATTAGATGATTTTTCCATTAAGTGCTTTATTTCAAATCCCATTTAGTTTACTTAACTATGAAATGCAAACAGTCAAGTTCTTACTGCTTAATCCAGAAGCAGATGCTTAAAAATGTTTAAATGCTTAAAATGCTTAAAGTTATGAATATATTTTAAAACTCAAGAGCATGAAGGTTAGAGAGTCAAGAGACTTTTATACAGCCTAGAGTGCACTGTTTTATGCTACTATGTTACTAACCATCAGCAATGTAAGAGATTATGAGATAACAGAAAGCACTTCTAAGTGTTCCAAAATGTGCTAAGTTGAATGAAGACATGGCCTGTCAATTAAGAGTTTGAAGTTAAATTAGTAGTTTCCACATATGCAGTTATTAGCATAAGCTAGTATACTACATGACATTTTATTCAAACCAAACAAAGCATCTGTGACATGGCCTGGATACAGTTGGACTGGATTGATTAAAAACCTATCAATATTCTGGCAAGCTACTCCAGACTAAGTCAACACCACCTCAGATTTTAACACTGCTGTAGTTTGCCTTCAGGGTCCACTGAGAAGCATCCCCAACTTAGAAAGTTCTCCAGAAAGTGAATAAAAAAAGAGATTAACATAAATAAAAATTCACAATAAAGAAACATGTATCCCTGTGGGGGGAAAGAATACAAAAAACTTAAGGGAATCAATAAAAAAGTAAAAGGCAAGAGATATGAATTTCAAACACAACGAAGAGTCAATAGCCAAAATAAAAGGGAAATGCTAGCAGAAATACCAACTGTAAGTGACTGGTCATTAGATCAGATTTTAAACAGTGGATGCAAAAAGCAGACAGAAAATCCATTTCCTCTCTTTTGAACTACTCTCTACAGAAGTTTTTTCTCACTCGAGTTTTTTTTTTTTTTTTCCCCCCCCCAGAGAGAAGGGTTCACCCATTTTCAACAAAAGGCAACAAATAAGACAGTGAAACTGTCATTTAAATGTAACCAACACCAAAATGGTGGAACCATATCTCACTGCAAATGATCTCTGGTACTTAAACCAGTTACGGCTTTTAACAAGAGAACCACCAATTTAGTACTGCATATTCCCTCCTCATACTACTGAATGAGAGAACAAACCATCTATTCTGCTGCCTATGGCTTCCACCACCATTTCAATAGTAACAAACATCTGTCACCTGCAAGGGCAAAAATCCACACATGAAATTTGGAGGATTGTTTTAAAAAAAATTAAGCAAAGCTTCTGTATAATTAAGCATTACAACACCTTTACCAAGCACACTTTCCCTGTAAACAGAAGCCTCTATTAGAAAAACACTTCACAGATTTTGCAAAATTGGTTAAAAAGCAAAACTAAAGCCTATGCAGTATTATCTATGGTGTTAACAGATGCCACATGACCCAAATTCTTCAAGCTTTTCCATTTTCTCAGGATTAGATGCTGAGATTCCTCTACTGCAATACCTTATGTATCAATTCACAGAAATTCCTAAATGCCTTGAACACCCAAGTCTGTACAATGAAAAAGCTGCCATTTCTCACCCTATCAACCTCCAATAGCACTATTCTATTACTTTCAAATATATAAGAAAACAAAAAGTTCCAAATAAGCATAAAACACTGGACTTAAAACACCATGAAATGAGAACTGCATTAAAGCTGATGCCTCTTGACCCAGAAAAAAAATACCACTGCCTGTATCTGCCCCTGGGGTGGGAATCTCCAGGCAGCCTGCTCAGAAGCGCACGGCCCACAGGAAGCAACAGGTATTGAAGACTTGGAAGCTTTTAAAATGTGAATTGCATAGCAAATTGACATCTTAAATCTTAAGTTTAAGATCCACTTGCACAACTGCATTCCTTCAATAGACTACTATCAAAACAAGGTCTTGCAGCTAAGCTACCTCTACACTCAAAGTAATTCTGACTTATCTTTAACTGCCTGGAATGCAGAGAATACTTGAGGATCATCACAAGCCCCAACAGTTAACTATATACTCTAACATCTGAGTGTACACTTGAAAACAATTACCAATACTGAGACACACAGTAATATTAAGGTACTCCACTTTATTATTTATCTAAGCATTACTTCTCTGTTCATGTGTTTTAGGTCAGAACTAGAGAAATGCAAATGAATTGCTTCACCTATCAACTGAAATAATCATGTGACCATTTGGGCTCTCTGCACCCTTTCCATAAACTGGGAATAATTCTGGTTTGAAGGGACCTTGAGAGGTCTCTAGCCCAGCTCTCTACGCAGAGCAAGGTGAGTGGCGGGATCAAGCCAGGTTGCTCAAGACTTTAATCCAGATGGGTCTTGGAAACCTCCAAACATGGAACTTGCAGCACCTCTCTGCCCCACTGCCCACCTGGCCTCATGTTTTTCCCCTTGCATTCAGTGGAAAGCTCTTTCTTTAATCCACACTGATGTTCTCCCATCACATGGTGGTGCCCCTGCCTTTCCAACAGCAATGGCTATAAAACTACCCAGAAACTATGCAGTTCTACATCTACTAGTTTAAGTTATCTCATGGAATTGAAGCTTAAATACACATAAAGTTGAAGATTCTCCCTTGTTTTTCTTTTGCAAAAAAAAAATCTGTAACAGCCCAGAAGCAAACACAAACAGGCAAAAGATTTCAGGTTTGCAGAACAAGAACTAATTTTCAATTCAGAATAGAAACAAATTGTGAAATGACAGGACTTCTTACAGCACAGACTTGCCAGGTTTTGCTCACATCTAGTATGCAAAATGAAGGTGCTGCAAGACAAATAGCATGAGTTATTTAGAAATCATTTAAGAGTCTTCAAAGTAAACTTATTTTGAAATCCCTTATATGATTGAATGATTCTCTTCAGTGGTATAGGCAGGTCAGGAAAAGTGTGTCCAAGTTGCTACAAAAATTCAATTCTAAGTTCAGTGATAGAAGTTAAACAGTAGTTTTAAACTAAATGAGTTTGAAGCTTAGTGATAGCACCTGAGTGCCTCATATTACCCCATTTCAGCAGATCCAGCACAGCTCAGCAAAAATCTTTTATCTAGAAAAGATGGCTTTCACACTGATAAACATCCATCAACATGTGCTCCAAGTTACATAAAAGGAATTTTTTTTTTTTTTTTTTTTTTTTAAGGCAGAAAGGACAGCAAAGAGCAGCTCACAACACTGCTATGAATTAAAGCTGAAGTGCTTGGAAAAGCAAGACTTGATCCTATTCCTAGAGTACTTAAAACATTTGTTTCAGTTCCCTGTTCTTTGTGGAGCTGTAGTATCAGGTCAGGACTGGCCTGACCTGACCAAGACAGATGAAAACATTGTGAAAGAGAAGAGATACACAAGGCTGGGAAGGTACAGAAAAGTTCTAGGCCAGTAGGAAAGCCAAGGACAGAGCAGGTCTTTCCTGTTCCAAAAATATATTCTGTAAGAGAACACTTGGTTCATCTTGATCTAGAAACAATTAAACAACCGCTGAACATGATGTTTTTTCCAGGACAGAGAAGCCCAATGGGAGATGCAATGTGCATACAGATCCAGGGCTAATCACAGGGTTATGGTACAATTCAAAGACTACATCAACAACTCAGTCAACTTGATGGTGAATTCAGGAGCAGGAAACTGCTCAGTTTATAAATCACTATCAGAAAATTCATTTGTGTTATTGTTCAAAATCATGATTTTTCTGCAAAGATTCTGATTCTAAACACATTGAAAAAGTCCAGACCCCTGAAGTTGCTCAAAGACAGGACATTCCCCTCCTCCCAAAAAATTAGCTGTTTTCCCACTTTAGCATGGGCCCACAATTTCTTCCTCAAGTTACCTCTAATATTCAGCCTGTTAGATTGCTCAGGACTATTGCAGACTCCCCTCCTCCTCCTCCTCTCTAGCTTATGGAAACTCCTAAATGTAAACACAGTAGAAAAATAACCCCAAACTGCCATGTGGGGGTGCTTCTCTTCTCAGTCAAGTTATCCCTCTTCAGCTTTATTTAGAAATACTCTCTTCCCATTTGTTTCTAGATCTCAGCATTACCTAAGAACTCCAATTTATACATTTTGTGTTAATAGGGAAAATAAAATTTATATGAGTGTGTTTTATCTTTAACATGCCTCCTGTGAATTTCTGTCCTTCGCCCATCAGCAGATAAAGTTTAATCTAATAAACTTAGGTATAATTTAAAACATTGCTAGACTCAAAAGTATTGCAAATCTCTACCATTTGGAATGTTATTCTTCAGGGAACCCATTAATCTTCACAAAAAGGTCTCCAAGGACTGTATTCATTAACAAATTCAAATAATCCACAAAAAACTTAAAATCATTCTGCATGTATACACAGCTCAAAATAGTCTCAAGTTAGCATTAAAAAAAATCCTACAGGACAGCACAGCTTACATGGGTATTTTCAGTTGTTTCAAAATACTAGGAAAATGTACTATGCCTTATCAGAGCTGTTTATGATAAGCCTCTATGGTTTTATTGTAGCATATAGCTGCCCACCATCATCACCACCTCCTCCTCAGCCCCCAGCAGCCGCTCGGCTCAGTGCAACATCCCACTGCAGATCACTCAGCCCCTAAACAGGACCTGGGTTAGGTGAGTGATTTCCAACCACTATGAGGGTAAAGAATAAGGAAAAAGGAGCCTTTCCAAAGCTGCTCCATGCTGTGGTGGTGAGGACAGCAAGGCTGCCAGGCAAGGAGGGCTGTGACTGCTCTGTGCAAGCAAGGTGCAGGTCTCACCTTCCGCAACTGCTCTGTAGAAACTTGGCTTATTTTGTTCTCACAGCTCTACCCATTCAAAGACTTAAAAATAAATGTTAACAGCAAGGAACAGATTCCATGCACTTTCCTTTACTTGACAAGGTCCTTTGGGTGTTAAAAGCCTGCTCTTCTCATTGTAAGAAAACAATGGAAAAGAGTGGGAGATCTGTTTGCAAATTTGTTTTTATAAGCAAAAAATTAGAAAAAAATGAAGCTGCCAACAAAACTTGCTTGCAGATATATGGACAACTGAGCTATAAAGTTCAATAAAGCAAACTTCTTTTGGATGGTCTCTGCCTCCCAAGTGCCATTTCACATAATGGATTCATTTTATATAAAAAAGTCATCACCCCAAAAACCTTTGTCAACTCCACAGAGCCCAAGACACTCAACTTGTAAACCTGAAAGTGCTCTTTGTGCAAAGTTTAGATGACTCCATAGTTAGAAACAAAAGAAAGTACGGATTTAGTCCAGTTTTTTAGGCATGTATAAATATAAAACAAGACATCATTAATCACAGAAGTTCCTTCTTAATCTTCATGTAGACTGCATTAAATTGGTTAAGACCATGTACACTTTTTCCTTTCCATCATCCTGGGACAAAAATCTCCAATTATGTGACTTATTCCAACTATAATAAAAGTAATGCCATAATAATAAAAGTAATGCCATAACACACAAGACAGGACCTGAAAAAACTCTACAAAGCATATTTAAAGCTTGATCATAATCATATTCAAGCACAAATGATATAAATGACAGAACTTCATATTTTTCTTGCAATGTTCAACATTCTACCAGTATTTCTCATTATGGTTCTTTTGAACTTTCATTCCCATTTTCTCAAATCCTATAATCTCATCTTTTTGGCCATCTGGATACTTACTGAAACATTAAGTACAGTCACCTGTTCCTTTGCTTCTTTCTTCAAGATATTACACTCATTTTAATAATGGAAAACCTCCTATAAAAATAAAGACAGCTGAACATGTCTTTTTAAACTTCAGGTGTTAGCATCCTGCAAGATAAAGAGCAGGAAATTTTCCAAACAAATGGGCAGAAGATAGGAACAGGGGGAGGGCATTCATTAGCAGGACAGGCTGTATCTCATCAAACATCTGGCTGCCTGTCAGAGCCACACAAAGGATATTACACATTTGCAAACAAGACAAAGCAAGCTGTATTAGGAAGTTCATATGGAGATCTTCCTATTGGGGAGGCATGGCAGAGCACGTAAGGATGCACATGAGGAGGAGATCATCAGGAGAGCAGAATTTGAAGAGGCAAATGCTACAGGGTCTTGCAAGGCCTTCTGTTCCATCTTACCTCTAACCTTGCATGGGATGCTACAAGACCAGCTTGATTTTCAATTTGTGAATAACAATCTTGTATAATCATCTACACATTTCATGCTGCAAGTAAATTTGCATGGTTCCCAAGGAGATATGTTTAAAAATCTTTTCTGGAATTCACTGATAAAAAATGGGGAAAACAAATATAACAAGATATAATAATGAATTAATCCATGTAGAAAAATATCCTGTATGCAAGCCATCAGAAAAGTCTAGATAATCACCAAACACTGTGTGTTTGCTTTTCACTATCTCCAGCTATATACTTTCACTAAATCTAGGCACAGCATTTTAGATTTTCTAACCATTTCAACAAAATATCAAACAAGGATAAAGAGTTTGGGAACACCATATTACATATACACAGGAGTAATATCTGCATAAACTGAAATTGTATCACACAAAACACAAATTTAAGATACTAGGCTTTATATTTCTACCCACAGTGAAAATTGATTTCTAACAACAGTTGCTCTCTATGTTACAATTCTCCATTCAAAGCTGATTTGATGTTTAACCTATGTGATATGTGGGAGTGAAGGCAAGGACAAGACTTCTTGAAAATTAAGGAAAAAGGCAAAAAAATGTAATAGATTCTTCATTTGCCATTCTCCAAGAGGTATAAACTTAGATTCAAGTAAACTGCAAGCATCCAATATTTTCACAGCACAAATTTTCTGATCTAAGAGTACCATTTTTAACCATACAATATTAACTCACATTACACAAATACAGTATTACTATAATCTTGTCATCCTCTCATGCCATTATTGCTAATTTTTTCAGCTGCATCTCATAAGTGTCTCTCCAAAAGAATAGATGGTACTTACCTATCCAACATTACATTAACCATTAAAAACACTCTGAATAACTTTTACATGAGTCTTTTTTCCCCAAGTGACAATGATATAAACCATGACAGGTGCAATATTGCATACAGTGACAGCAGAAGTACTTTCCATGGCCAGTCATACAGCCCCTTTGGGTTGAATCAAAGATGCAGTCAGACAGCAGCTAAGGGAAAAATAAACAGTAAAGAAACAGGGTTGGGAAGATCATTTAGGAATTACAGATCTTAGTTTCTGGTAGGCAAGGTAAGATTTACTAGGAGTATTTTTTTTTTTTTCTCCACACAATTAGGAGTTTCACTGAATACTGATGAAAATCTATAGTAGTAATTTACATCCATTTTAAAACATTTAATAACAATACTTGGATTTGCAGGTGCAGCAGTTTCTCAGGAATTGCAAAGGATCCTAGTACCCTACAAAGCAGGGTCTGTCCTATTTTTATTAGACATTTGTTCTGGTGAGAAACTACTAAATCATAAAAGCACAAATTCAGTCATCTGCTAAGTCAATGAATATTTTCTTTCAATAATTAAAAACTAAAAGAAATAACTAATTCTCAGCTAGTGGCTACTGATTTACACTTTCTGTTTATAGAAACCTATCAATTATTTGAAATAAGATTAGTAAAAATTCAGCAATTCTTTAAATGTGGGCATTTTTATTTAATTCCCTATACAGGGAGAGTTTAATCTAAGTCACCCTTCCCTGAAAAACTCAATTTATGCACTTAACATTTTGAACCTCCAAAGACAGACAGCTTCAGGATTGAATAGCTGCTATGTCAAGCTGGAATTAGGAACCCAAACTTTGTGTGCATTCCCTATACACCTCCTGGCTAAATTTGATAGCATCAAGTTGAGCTCCATTTCTCCACAATATTCATATCTTCTCTCCTCTTTCTGAATTCTCAGCCCATGCAGCCAGCATCTTAGACATGGTGCTAAAGGCATCCCCTTTTCTACATGGAGATGGGTTTTCTTGAAACCCAGAAAAACTGAATACTTCCAAGCCTTGTACTCAGTTATTAAGTTGGATTGAAATTGGGCAAGGCATTATAGAATTACTGCAGGAGACAGACTGTCAGGAAAATAGAGGCCACAGCTGCACCATTGATACTCCCTTAGCAAACCCAGGCTACAACAGCATTAACCATTAACAGGAGAAAGGCAGCAGCACCCTCTCTTTCATAACTTCAGAAGATTGATGTTCAGCAGCAGTATTCAGCTTGGCAATAAACTTGTTAATCGAAACGGCTAGAAACTTCAAACGGTGTTTTTCCAATCCAGTTAAATACACAGAAACTAGGATCCAACTTGTTCACAAAGTTTAAGGTAATAAAAAGTTCAATTACAGCCTACGGCTTGTATTGTATTAACTTTTACAAGAAACCTTTTTCCTTTAGATACTTTTATATTTTTTAAATCACTATTTCAATACATTTTAGAACCATAATTCAGGCACAGTTTTTTTAAAGCATTATTTTTACAAGAAATTGTGTATTGGCAGTATATGAAATTAAATACACATCTTCACTGTTTTTTTTTCTCATTTAAGTTGCTGTTTCTCCAAGCAATTTCTAAGTGTTTCCAAATAAGTTTAAGGACATTCAATTTATTTTTAACCTAGCAAATTGCTTTCTCAAGCAGCATTATATCCTTAAGGAGTGTTATCTATTTAACTGTAGGAAATACTTAGAACTTCTGGCACATTAGAGTATCTCTCCTAGCAATAACCAAAAGCATTGGATCTAGAATAACACTGACTAAGATTAAGAAAACTATACTAAAAACACAAGGAATGTTATATGAACATTCATGGTATATAGCTGCTCTTGGTAAAGGATAAGAAAACTACGAAGTGTATTTAGACATGTCCTTTCTAGACTAGCCTTCAAAATAGTTGCTATTTTCAATAATATATTTTAATATTCAAACATATCCTTGTTACAGGTATTATTCAAAACATTACTTTACAAGCATAGGTGACATTAGCCAGACCAAAAAAAAAAAAAAAAAAAAAAGTAAAGTATTTGAGTAACAGCCTGCCAACCTAGGTTAAAACTCAAAGCACTGCAATGAATAGTGAATTTTCCAGACAAACCAACTTGAAAAACTTTAGACTTTTAGAAGATAACTACATTGGATTTCATTTGTTCAATGTGACAATAAATTAAGCTACTAAAATTAAGCAGAGAAATAGCTGGGTTTTTTTAAGGAAATACTTTCAGATGTAATCTACTTTTAGTATGAGTGCAATATGAACAGCATCAACCTGAAAAAAACTTAAATGAACAGGAAAGATAAACTTTATTCTTTCAAACAAATATAAAAAGATATGAATATCTAGACAATTTGTCAGAAAACTGAGCTTTGCAACTTTAACATATTTTCAAAGATCATGTTTATTCTTCCTCAGCCTGCAGCTAGCAAGTTCTGAAATGTCACTGCTTACAGGCTATTGCACACTTCAGCTAATCTAAATTTAAAGTCTTCTGATTTTTGACCCAAGGGAATGAGCTGCAATCAAATACAATCTACAAAAATATTCAGCATTATAATTCAGTACTCTAAAACCTGAGTTTGTAGTCATATCTGGAGTCAGTTTATATGTACTAACCAAATCACTCCATCTCAAAATCCCTAAAAGTTCTGCCTAAGAGTTTTACTGTTCTTGTGCTCCCACTGAATTTCACGATCCTTTTTTCCATGTCATGTTCTTCAGTGTATCCCTCTGACCACATCCACTAATTTTTTTTGAAGGGTACTTAAAAGCATACTAGTGACCAACTGAAAAAATTCAACATGCATATGCCAATAAATTTAATGAACTGTTAATGGTTCCTACTAGCTCATTACTAGGTTATGTGCTTTTAAAGTGTTGTTCAACCAACATATTCCAGACTTCAGAAGATGAGTAAATTCTTTGGCACAAGCAAGGTATGGCCTTTGCTTGATGATCTACAGAGAACTCAATTCTGAGGGAAAAAAAAAAAAAAAATAAAGTGATTAGTTCAAGCTGCTTAAGTTCATGCAGGATGACACTACTGCTGTTACTTACACTCAAGAGTTTCTGCAGTCATGTGGGTATCAGTAGCAAAACATCAGCCTAATATCTTTATGATAATATGCTAAAAAGATCATGCACCTGCACACATGATGCTGAAAAATGAAGGCTATTAAGTCATTGGTATGAAATCTCATATTAAGTTCAGAACAATCTCTTCAAAAAATATTTGGTAGAGGACAATCAAAAGTCAGCATTAAGTTTCTTGTAAAAGAATTATTTCTCTTCCCCAAAATGTTTAATAGTAAGTTTAAAATTACCAATTTCAGACAAAATTATCTATCCTGCACGGTCCCATTTCAGAAAAGTTCACTTTTAGAAACCTTTCATAACTGGCAGCCAGAAAAACTCCTCCAGACAAATTTAGAGCAACAGATTAGTAAATTCAGCAGCATTGCCAAGCTTTGTGCAGCAAGGCGTGCTGTGTAATCACTGAACTGTCTGCATCAGTTCAATTAAGCACTTTCCACTATCATTCTAAAGGGAAAAAACATAACAGAAAGGAGGGGGCTGAATGAATACACAAACAATACAATGAAAACACAAGTAAATAATCTGCATATATAGAGTCCCACACTGCATGCAACTCCAGGCATCATCTCCTACCGAGCACCATTACTTGGATAAGGAGCTCCTTTTCTCTACTTGAATAAAGACTGAAGGATGAGTGTCAGATAGGTTGCAAAATCCTAATAAAATTCATCAAGACAGTAACTCTTGCTGGCCAGGTTGCAGTCCAGAGAGTTGCCAAGCCAGCAGCTGATGCTCAACAGCGCTAACTAATCTGATAGTTCATTCCACATATGCAGATTTTTTAACAGTCTCTCCAAAACAGCAATCCAGACAGCATCTTACTTGAATCTACCTCTCTTCAATTGGTCTAAGACCCAAACAAAACAAAATGACAGGGACAGGCCTATCATTCAGGACATGCAAGGAGGTATCTCTCAGAAATCTGACTTGGGGAAAATTAGGAAAGCTAATTTTGAGATTCTTGTGAAGCTAATTTATACTTGAGACCCAAATTCAAAATAAACTCTGAGGATATTTTTTCTGCAAAGAATAAGACATCTTAAAACTACACTGTAGAGACTTAATTCTTCTGGTGGAAATGAATCATTAGAAAAAACATGAACAGATAACAGAAGGCAAAATCAGAGTGATGGAAGTGGATGGCTCTGCAAAGGTTCAGGGCTAATCTTTAAAATCCCCTATAGGACCAGGTTCCTAGAAAAATCCAAACCTTTCAGATATATACACTGGAAAGGTAAGGAAATACTGAGGTGTTGAACATCAAAATAAAATGGCAAGATACTCTGAGCAGCTCATCCAGTTTTCTGACAATATTAAGAGTATCTGCAGCTATTGCTGAAATACACCCATAATACAAAGCAGGTCTGGTTCATCTTGCTCAAGAGTCAAGGACTCCCTTACTACAGGCCCGATGTGCAGCTTTTGTGCTGTGTCACATGGAGAGGACTTAGGTTTCAGTGTCAAACCTCAAACTGACCTTGAGTCAGACATGAGTGCACCAAGTTTTCAGGTTCTTCAACAGAAGAGTTCAGGTCCTTCACCAGGTAAGGGGCAGAAACGATCACAGCAAGAAGATTCCAGGTGGAAGGAAACAAAAGGCAGCTTTCCAAAACAGGCAACTAGGGCTCCAGAAAGAAACTAGTCTTCAGTTAGAATGGCCCTTTATACATATTATTAATTGATCATACTTGTTTCACCTTCAATTTGGGAAGCATGATCTAGAGAAAGAAGCTTCATAGTTGCAAAGAATCTCAAGATGAGCTGGATAAGATAAATGGTATAGCAGTGGCTGAAAAAATGGACTAGAATTAGAAATGTGAGATTTCTTGTGCAGACTAAAGTTTCTATCAGTTTTTCTATAGTGTTAAAAGTATGCAAGGCCTGTGACTTAGAGACAGATATGCATTCTCTAACAGAAATATTTCTTTTTGGTAACATAATGCTGATAAAGCCAAAATACATATTTAATCTTACAGCCTCTTTTTCCTATCAGATATTTTCTAAGATCAGCCAGCAGATTAAGAGACTTACTATCAACTCCAATTAACCAAAGAGATTTATTAAAAAAAGACCATCATTTAAGAACATAAGTGTACACAATGCATTTCAAGGACTACACTAGTCATTACAAAAATCACATAACAACAACACAGCATTTAAAAAAAGCCATTCACATTAGTAACACTTTCAGAACACCCTGCTGTGAAGCTTCACAAAACAAGATTGAAATCTCCCTGTTCTTTCAAATGCCCAAACTCTAAAATAAAGAATGCAGTAAAATCAATGTATTTTAATTTGAAAATGTACACACAAATTTCAGTCATGATGTTACCAAAAATAAGTGTACCCTTAAGTTAGCTAAAACACTTAAGGAAACAAACTATGGTCTCTCCAAATATTACTTCATTTTTTCTCAACCTTTTAAGCCAAATCTTCTTAATGAAAAATCTGAATAACCACCAGTATTAAGATGACAAGCTGACAAACACTACTTGTCTTATTTTAAAGTCTCAAATCAATTCCTATTTGTCTGTTTTCTATGATGAAAACTGGTAACAGTAACATGTCTTCAAAGGTAAGCAGAGGAGTTTTTGTGCAATGGAAAGATTTCTTTGAAAGCTACCAAACATTGTTAGCAACAACAAAATTATGTGTTTTGCTGCAAGACTGACAGAAAGCTATTATAAAATACAACTCTTATGCAATACTTCTATTCCAGAAAATATAAATAAGATGGAATCTTATTTATAGCCACGTGTGAAAAAAATCCTAGTGTCAAGATACTCAGTGCATGCACTGAGTAGAACACCATCACAACAACATACAGCAGCCAGCATGATTCTTAATATTGAAGCAACTCAATTTCAGAAATTCCAACAAAACAGTGCCTGTACAACAACATGTTTACACTTTGTTTTCGTATTTTAGTCCTGACTACAATTATTTGACAAAAAAATGAAATTTAAGGAAAGGAAGTTGAAAGCAATAGCAGGAAAATGCAATAAAACTTTTACTGCATGCTACATCTTGCTTGGCTTGCTAATAAAACATAAAAATCACCTACATAGGTTGTGGCCACATAAATCCTCCCCTTATTTAGCTTTACAACTCTGACAGTTTCTTTTTTTAATGGAAGAGATAATAAGCAATAGGTAGTAAGAGCCAGGTTAATTAAAATAGCCAGTGTCTAACCATTCAGATCTCACATTCAAGTCTACTGTGATCATGCAACTGTACAGACAGCCTCTACACTGGTGTCAATAGTAAATTTTACCTTTAAACTGCTCCTGACTATCCCTGTGAAAATGATAATTTTCACAGGTCTGCCAAGGCAAGGCTTCTTACAGCCACTGCCTAGATTATAAAAAAACTCAGTACAGTACTGTAAAATTGAGAACTCTCTCATGTTTGATACTGTACCAGACCTTATTGACACTAGTAAACTTCATAGAAGTGATCTGTCAACTATAAAAGAAGCATAAACTCTAAGTTTGAAGGTTGCTGCACACAGCTAGGATGTTATTACTGTGGCTATTAAAACTAGTTCTCAATGATTATGAAATCACTTTGAAAAATAGTAGGAATAATGAAAGAATCATCACCAAATTGGAATAACTGTCTTTACATTTTTACCACTACTACTCGTTTAACTTTCACTGCTGCTATTTCAGAGACCATGCAGGAAAAAAGCTCCTTACTCTGCAAAACATATTGCTCAATCCTATAGAAAGGAAACTCCAGTAGAGTTCTAGCCTCTGCTGAAGCACAAAATCTTCTTAGCACATACCTAAATCACACTTCTTAGTTTACAGTAGCATCATTGTCAATGGTGGGAAACTGCACCACTTATGTGGACTGTATCATAACCTGTAAAGACAAATAGAAACACTCAACCAAATTTTCCATCTCCATGATTAACACTGATCAAAAGTCTGTGTGTGGCATTCCTTGGGATACACCTAAATCAACAGGTAATTTTTTAGTTGAATATCATCTTTTCAAGTTGACTATCATCTCACTTCCACAAAGGCTTCCATTCAATCCAGTGGGCCTGATCCAGACAGCCTTAATTTTTTTAACTAAAACCTTCAATGGTTAAAAACAAAGTCAATAACTGTCTTTCACCTCCTCAAATACTCAACATTCTTCAAAAAGTTATTTGTTTGAATATGTAACTACTTACCTCAAAACACTTTTAGCCACTTTTTATTACTTGACCTAGCCTGTTACTGAATATAGGATAAGCAGTGATCTGTAAAGTCAATGTGAGCAAGGAATCACCAGGAAGTATTTGTAATACCTGAATATACTATTAATTCTGAGTGTTAAGTTCAATTACAGTTTTAACACCATGTAGCCTTCATCTTTAATTTACTACTCTTTGATAGTGGAAATATAATGATATCCATACAGCTAATGTAAAGTCATATAAATCAATATTGTAACTATAAAATTACAAGACACAGGTAGAGATACATCTTGGTTATGACAAACAGGAATTACAAATGTAAAATCTAACATACACGAAAGCATAAATTCGATACAATTTGTAATTATCTTGAATGTGTTGACATGATTCTCACTGTCAAGGCATCACCCCCATCCCAGACAGGATATACTCCAGTTTTCATAACAGTATTATATCATTAAAACTTCAGAAGGTACAAAACCAAAAATTATGTTCATACATCATATAAACATACAACACAATTGCATATGTTCATTTTCACACAAACAAGTGAAAACGCTGTAACAAAACTCAACCTGATCACTTGCCAAGGGCAAGCATAAAAGATTAATGAAAATACTGCAATAAATTATGAAGATACAAGGCAGGTATTAGGATGCCTAAGTTCTCACAGAAGTCTACTAAGTCACAATATAGGCTATTCTTGAAGATACTCCATGCCCCTTCCTTAAGGCAGCCTACTTTGAAAACGACCACATTTATGATGAGTGGTAAAATAAATAACAGCACAGTGAAATATGTCAAGTTCTACTTAACATAATTTTGTAGTTTTAAATTTTGCTTACACTGCAAATAAACCCCAGGGACATTGAATCACTGTAACACATGGTGCACAGTCCATACAAGTCAATTAGGCACATTAAAGAGGTAATTCTGATTACATAATAGACATCAAGTTAGTTCAACTTCTTGGCATACTTAAAGGCTGCAGTTTCATGACTTAATATATGAAAAAATCACTACTTATAGCAATTATTGAGTTCTCTCTACTTCAGAGATGCTCTATAGTACATTTGATTAATCATTTCAGAAATTTCCTTCAAATGAATTCTTATTTCTGTCTTCCATTCTTTGGAACAGATGTATGAATCAATAGTTATATGTCACATGCTCAAAGCTAAGTAAAATTCACCAGACCACACCTCTGGATATATGCACCAGATACCACAGCATTTTTATTAAATCACTCTATCAAACTTACCCTTCAAACACAATTTATCTCATTACAGTTGTTAAAAATTAGTTCAAAACTCCTAAGATGAGAGTTAGCAACAATCAGCCTGCTGCCATGTTTGCAAACTAGTGTTGAACAAATGCATTCACACATATGAAAACACTCTGTTCACAACTTGCAGTAAATATCCTAAAATATACACATACTGCATCAAGAATAAACCATAGCCCCCAGTGAGCCTCCTAGCTCTATAGCAACACTTTCATTGTATAAGATATTTGTTCACTTACAGATATTCTGACGAGTTCATCTGCATTCATTCTGATTCAACTTCTAACACATTCACTATAAACAAGCATTCAAAACTTTTCTGGATAGTTTAACATGAGATGATTCTATTTTGCACTGTTAATAGAAGGAAAAATCTTTCTCCTGAAGACTCTTTCCATTGGTAATATCTGTACACAGAAACTACAGTTTCAAATGATGGTTTAATTTTGCTATCCTTACTAAGCTTACAAATAATAAAAACAAAGTCCCATAATCCCTTAAAATAGTAGTCCACTTTTAAGGCATTGTCAGAAATCTCAAAAGCAGTATTCATATTGCCAGTTTCTAGTGTTAGTTTTTCCATATATGCTAGTGTTCATATGGTAATCATCCCAATTATCTGTTATATTATCTTTTATAGGCACATAAGGTTTACACAGGTTCCTATATCACTATAACAAACAAGTAAACACATTTAAGGACCATTAGTTATTGATTTATTTGCAACTACCCTTTAAAGGAGATGTCCATATTATTCTCCTTTCCATTTAATCATACTGATTCACTTCCAGGACTATTTAATATGTAGTGTCTGTTATTCCAAGCTCCACAGAATCAATAATAATTTAAACAAAGCCAAAAGACAAACTTGCCATAGGCTTTGAAGTTCAGGTACAACAGTCATGATTTAGAGATTGCTGAAATATTTCTTAAAAATTAAAGAATTTAATGCAACTATCTTGTATTTGGTCAGATGGTTAACTAAACTTAGTGTTTAAAAACAACTCTAATTTCCACTCCAAAAAGTCTTCAGCTTCCATTTACTTTAACTGGATCTGCTACTTTGGTCTTCTAATTGAACTGCTCTATGAACATGTTTTGTTCCCTCTGCAAATAATTAAAGCCAATGATTGAAACACTAATTAAATTTGTGAAACTAAACAGACTGTAAAATGGGATATATTTGTTGCTACTCCCATATTCTCATTATATCACCATGATATACAAAAATAGTATAACTTTCCTAGCTTTCCTCAATAAACTCTACCTTAGACCTGTAAGCACTGCATAATTTTAGTAGAGCAGTACAGAAGGCCCTTTTGCTCACCATTTTCACCTCATTTTTAGAATCATTCCATTCTAGTAGCAACTGCAATTGCTCTATATACTTTTAGATAACTTTAGCAATGGCTGTAATAAAAAGCATCTTCACCTACATTTAGGTTACCATATAGTTCAGACTCCTCTGCATCCATAACCTAGTCCCATTATGAACTAAAGCATGTGGCACCTGTAAATATCTTCCGTGAAACTAAATGACTTGGATTTATTTCAAGTCATGCATGAAAACATTAATAGCTTATGACAAAAAAAGGCTCTGAAAGGTCCCTTGAAAAAATATGATGATTTTCCATTAAGGCTTTACATCAAAATTTACCATATTATCAACACTGCCTTTATATAACAACTCCTTAATCAAGTCAATGCACAAATGGGCTAAGGTTCATTTGAAGCCTCATACTGACATCAGTAGACTTTTTTGAATGCAGCTTGAAACATATGCCAATAGCAAGGAATAGGGAAAGATATCAAAAACAGAAAAGGGTGAGTACTAAAAAATGCACACTTTTCAGAAGCTGAAACTGTTCCTGTTCACTGCAACCATGCAGATATTTTGTGGATATCTGTAAGCAGAGTTCTGGGACACACTAGGCAATAACCCAAAAGGTTATTCTCCCAAGAGCTCTCAGTTAAAATACTGCTGTAAGACAATATCCCTCCTCTTTTCCAAAAAAGAACAAATACTTGTCATCTTTTTTAGCTTAAGTGAAATCTACCCATAGGAGCCTTGTAGAAAAATACAGAAACATGTAGAAAGCACAGGATTAATGGTAAGTCAAAGATAGACAATTTTATGCTTAAGGTATGCTCAAGGATTCAAGAGACCTAATTTTCATCCTAAATTTAGATGTGCTTCCTGAGCAAATAATTGACAAGCTACACATATGCAGAGCAAGTAACTCACCTTTCTCTGTATTTTGGTCTCCCACGAGAAGCATGGTTATAAAAAATGATGTTCTCATCCTTCACTTTTCCATTCTATCTCTAATTTACATTCTTGGCGGGGGGAGGACACTCTTGGAAGGTACAGGCACAAAGACTGCCATAACAGGCACGCATCCTGTTATATTGTACTTACATAGTCTGTAATGTTACACAGAAGTACTACGGCTATTAAATAGTATTGGCTTTTAGAGAAAATCTCCTTATAACATACTAAGGGACCACACAAAAAACAAATCAGCTATAAGTAATTCCAAGATGCAGTTAATTGCCCCATTTGCAAACTCATGCATAGCCATATCTGGTCTTATCTATTCCCTATTTTTTATTCTGATCACTTTTTATTACCATCTGGAGAGCTCAGCTCTGGGGTCCAGCTCCATCAGTGAAGTGAAACTGTATCCACAGAACACACTACTATAGTTCCTAGGTTTGCTCCTCACTCTGCAGATACCCACTCCCATGGTGTGCTGATGTGTGATTAATCCTTTTTGCTGGAAGGAGTCTTGATATTTTTCCCCTCAAAGACACAGTATTTCAAATAGCCCATGAATATATATCCTGTAACACTAGCAGAATATACTACATATTTTTTTCCAAGTTTCAGTGCTAATACTTCTTAAATTATATAAGTAAATTATCTGAAAGTGCCTGTAGTTGATGCTGCCAGCAGTGAACACCAAAATTACTTCTCTCTGGTCCTCAGGGATCTTAAGCAGCCACCTGACTCCTAGAAATTCAGGAACTTACACAGGCTACAGAATTCTTTTCAGGCTGCGTAAAGTACAAGATTCAGCCAACTAGATACAAAAGCTGATGAGAGCTAAGCAACACAAAATGGAACATGAAAGACCATCTTTCAAGCCAAAACTCAGAATTAGCATTAATAGTAAAGGAGAACTCTCAGAAGAGTATCAAAATTACTAAGTCAAAATTACTAAATACAAATAGAGAATGTTTCCTCTAGCCATCACTTAGCAAAAGGATAGGCTATAGTATTTGCCAAGACTTCACTGCTCACGCTGGAGCCAGCAGAAAGCCTATATAAACAGCAAGCAAAATGATTATTTCTTGTGCTGAGCTGCTTCTAGGCTCTAACACCTCCAGCTATCATGCCCAAGAGTAAAACCCTCATTTTAAGCACTACTGATGCTTTTTGGCAATTTAACAAAACTGCTCAGCCAAAGCTGATCTGAGGCCTGTTGATTTTCTATTGCTCAGATTCTCCTTAGCACTTTGATTCCAAACCAACCCATTTCTTGAATCTCACTGCCCCATCTCTGAAAAAGCAATGTTAAACACATGAGAAACTCAGACACGGCTTCATTTTTCAAAATTACCTGAAAAAAATTTGTCCATGATCCTACTCAGTAATAGCCTTATATCCAGATGCCTCTTGACATTATTTTGCCAGGTGAATACATATTTAGAGCTTCCTTTTCTTCTTTCTAAATGACAACAGCTTCTTTACAGTATCTTCCCTAAATCTAAAATGCTGGTATTCTATTCCCCCCCCCCCGCAAAGCATTTTGTATAGTCTGACATTATGCAAATAAGAGATATTGTCCAATTTTATAATCATTTCTTTCTCTGAAGTTTTTAAACATTTTTATCTCAAGTCATTACCCTTGCTTCTTCCATTTTCCTCTTTAACAAAGACTTTCTAATCACTTCTGCAATTCTTGAGAATCTCCAATGGACAGTCTCATTTGCTAAATTTCTCCCTTGATCTCAAAGTTGTGGTCAGAAAGTTATTGTTAACCGCCCTTTGCATGTGCCTGAACAGGAAGGCCTCTCCTTCATCCATACTAACTCTCCTCTGCAAAAATACAATTAGCCAACTATATATCTGACTTTCACTCCTATCGGTAATGTAAAACAGCATTCTTAGCAAACACCTGTTTTCTGCTTGATCTTGCTGCCATCCTTCTCTCTATGACTTTAGTAAAAGCTTCAGTATTACAAGGCACCTTATCACACTCTTTATATTAAACCCAATTGGACAGCTGGTATATTAAATGTCCTTTACCAGTATTCTACTTTTATCAAAAGCCCTACTTCATTCTCTGTAGATTTTACAACATAAAGATGCCCTCATGTTCTTAACATGCAATTTTAGTTACAGCTTTCTTGGTGTACTATTGTCCTCTGAAATTGAGAAACAATAATTTTCTAGCTCTTTTTTTTTTAATTCTACAACCTGTATCTCTGCCTCATTCCCTATTTACAGTTCATAGGCAGCTGCATATTCTTACCAATCTTTCAGTGTTATTGTTTTCTAGCTTCCATGCATTCTCAAGTACTTATGGAGTATGTGGAAAACTAGATAGAACATTATTACTGCAGTTATATAGAAGGAAAAAAAACACCATCCTCGCACAGTCATCCTTCTCATTTTAAATACTTCAGTCATCATATATTTCCAAGTGCTTTCACAGTAGAAACCAGAGCATAAGGGCAAGAATAGTTTGAACAAAATAGCATTTCTTGAAAAAGCATCTTGAATCTGGACATAAAGTCTCTCTGCTGGCAGACCTTCTGTTTCTCATTTCTGATTTAGAGGGAATGCTTGCAAACTTCCACCTGTGGGTATTCAAGCAAACAGAGTTGTTAACAGTTCACTTTTAATCACACAAGAACCCCAACCCCATAATCTGTTCTCCTCCTCTGTGGTCCCCCAAGCATGCACATATTTCTGCATTAAACTTACAATAAAGATTTGATCAAAGTTAGAGCTGTCTTGTGTTCCTCATCTATCATTTCATTCTTCTGACTTTGATTTCTACCCTTAGCTGTCCTACCAACGGTTTCAATTCTTCCATTTTTTGAAGTTCT
>VZSV01000046.1:1392055-1443907 GCA_013398735.1 Nothocercus julius
AGATTTCAAGGAGATTTCAAGGAGATTTCAAGGAGATTTCAAGGAGATTTCAAGGAGATTTCAAGGAGATTTCAAGGAGATTTCAAGGAGATTTCTATATGATAATGATCATTCTTCCAAAATTTGGCAAAAAGTTTGCAATACTTCCATTACAAGTTTTGTTTTCCTTTTATTTTCCCTACAGAAAGTCTGAATATAGCTCCCAAGCTTTCATCCCCTTCCTGAAGAAATACACTTTGCCTCCAGATCAGGTGCAGAAGTTTACTGTCATCATACGGACAATTCTTTTGCATTATGGCAAAAACCTGGACACATTCAGAACTCCATTCCTGTAAGTAGTGCTCAATAACATGTAACAAACATCATCTCTCTCCCTCAGTTTATTATTTTCTCAAATAAGCGCATGCTTATCAGAATTTTAAAAGCCTTTTTAATACATAGACTGCAATTTTCAATAGAAATACTAACTACATGGTGACTGCTCTGTGAGGATAACCTCGAGACCAAATAGGTCCTTAAAACAAGTCGTTTATTCAGAACAAAGTCACTTTAATTTTAAATTGGGTTTTAATGTGTTATGAACATGTTATACAAACACCTCCTCTACATTCAATGCATTGGTCCATTCTCTAGCAATATACCATCTAGAAGAGTGGTGCTTTCTGGTGCTTTCATTAGTCCTGTGCCTGTTGCTGAATCTCTCAGACTGTCTCACTAAGGGGCTGCTACTTCCTAAGTCTTTTGTTGCCTCATTTTTTGAGTCAGGTTATTGCATCCTCTTTTCCTCTTCAAGTGAGCTGGAAGTTCAAACTGATATTTGTACTTCAATATTGCGGCAGACCTCCACATCTCCACAGCTCTAACTTTCTTTTTTTTTTTTTTAATCCAAGGCTTTGGTACCAATATAAGCTTCTATTATTTGCATTACATGCCAGTGACCTTAATATCGCCTTAATGACATTTTGGAGACTTCTATTAAATTGACAAGTATATTCTCTCCAAAAATTTCATTTTCTGACTTGAATCTAAGGATAATGTAAAACCAAGAAGATGAATCACTATCACCACAGAAACTCAAGTGATGTTTTAATGAGATCTCACTCAGTTTCTTCATAGTTTAGAGCATAAAAAAATACTAAGTTATAATATTGTTTCATGAAAGACACTGGGGTAAAAAAAACATAGAATTACCTAGATAATCCAAAGGAGAAAAAAGCAGCTAAAGTAATAGCCGAAACAGTTCAAAGACCTACAGAGAAGACAATACAAAGACTGAACAGAGTATCACTGTATAACAAATATTTATACTGATAACAAGGTGCCCATATTTGTAGCTTCTATGCACCTTTAATAGAAAGATAAAACACCATGATTAATACAGCACCAAATCTTTACATCACAAGACCAAACTTTCAGCTCTGAAAACCAAGGCATGCCTTCCTGTAAATTTTGAATAGGACCAAGCAAAAGGCTTCTGAACACGCAACATTCAGAAGAAAAATCTTAGAAAACAAACAAAATAGGTGGCTATGAAGACCTTCTTACAACAAGGCTCAGCTCTCACCATTGGTTATCTCACTCAACAGCAGACAGGTTTCAGGGTTCTATAAGGAATAGTCACAAACTTGACCTCCCCTCTCCCCCAAAATTAGAAATTGTCACCTCCTCCACAGTAAGTAGCAAGAGTGAGGTTTCATGTCACCCATGTACTTGTGAACAGCCTCTGCCCTGGCACATGCTGCAGCTTCCCTTGCACTGACTAGCCTGCTTGGCCCTATGTTGGATATAGTTCTTCTGAATAAGACAGCAGAAAACACCACCATCACCAGAAAAATAAATTGGTTTCTATAAAGAACAGAAGAAGGAAAAAGGAAAAAAAAAAAAAAAAAAAAAGAACCCTTTCTGTGGCAAGCCATTTAATCTGTTTAACTGCCAAGTAAAGCCTTATCCTAAACAAAATCTTTCTGCTGCTCTAGAAGTTAAATTTCCATTTAGAAAACAGTAGGGTGATCAGTAAGATATTAGATAATCAAAAAATTAACCTCCTCTGTATACTGTATATCTGATTCTACAAAGCTGGACATTTAACTCTTCAGCGTTTTTAAAGAACATGTAAGAACTACATAAACCCTGTCTAAGCATATAGCCCTTGAATGCTAAAAAGCCTTTAGGCAACTGCTGATTTCACTAACAGACACGAATTTGAACAACTTTGCAGAGCTTCAGATACTAATTGCTGCTAAACACCCAGACACTGTTCTGGGAAGAAACACAGAAAATCCTAAAACTCACTGATAAATGGCCTGTTTTTATTGTGCATGCACCTACACAGCACAAGAAAGGGCATAAGATCCAGGCAGATCAATACTTCATTCCTAAAACATGCCTTTTCTACTAATACAGATTAGTATTACTAACCAGATTAGAAACAATACAGACTTGCTAGACATGACTATGTAATAAGATTCATCTCAGCTGTGTCACTAATATTAATAGAAAAATTCAATTACATACTACAAAATCCAATACATTCAGCTAGGAACAGGAAAGAGGTTCCCTTTTCTTGTTTCCTCACATTACTCTCACCATAGTAGGTTTGACATGAATTTCATGATGAATTAATTCAATTTGTAAAAAGACACTGAAAAGTAAAAAAAATTGTGGTAATAGGAAAAATGTTCAGATTTCCAAAGTCTCTACTTGGAACACTTGCCTAAAATTTACAAACTGTGGAAGAAAAGCTTTTCTTATTCCAGTGAAACTGAAAAGGACTCTTCCAAAAGGTGGAAAATTTGGGACATTGGCCAAGTGTTTTTGAGCAGCTGATACAGCTGAAGCAGAACAGTCTTCTCCACAGGTGCTAGTGTGCTCTGACCAAGCTTCAAACCCCAGCTCTGGCACCAACAGCCTCTTTTCCTGGCATTGACACTGCAAGCTCACAAAGGCCAGATGGTGGCTAGAAGCTTCCTCTATACCCTGGCAAAAAAGTAAACTACATAGAGATTGTAAAGAGGTTTCTGCTAGAACTTTCTGACTATATACTAAAATAATAGAATCATTCAACAGCACCAAGGCTAGAAATATAAGTTTTCTGTTGTTTTGTGGGAACAGAAGGGCAACAAAAATGCAGTTATAAAGAACTCATTCTGTACTATTTTATATATTTTATATTTGGAACAATTCAACTTTTATTCAACAAAAACTTATTTTCACAAGTAACCCAGCACAAATGACAGCAATAAAAGCCTCTAATACTACAGCTCAAGTNTTTAACCTCAACAGATCAACAGCACCTTTCCTGAGATACCATAACATATATGTTCTTACAGAAATAAAGACTGAGGTATAATTTAGTAATTATGGAATAATCTATCAGGTACAGCTGTGTTAGTAATGTGACTGAAAACATATGCATAACTTGAAAGCTTTGAACAGAACCACAAAATGCACTCAAAATGTTCCCTTCCTAAGCCTTTTCTTCAAATCTCACCCCTCTTAAGAGGCAAACTTTTCCATGTACTAAAAACTGAAAGGGGCATATGGCAAAATCACCAAGCTTCTCCTCAAAACTCCAAAAGACCATGTCTGCATATTGCATTAATTAGAAAAACACAAGGCTGCTGGATGAGGAATACATTTGTTTTCCTAATAATCTTACATTAGGATTTTGCACAGAGATTAATTTTAAATTTGCATAGGATAGTAGATATAAAAGATGGAAGATCACCTAGCACTGGAGGAACCATATGGACCTCTGAATTTCTTAATAAAAATATTAAAATTTGAATACAGATAAAACATATTTGATGTTTCATCAAAAACAAAGTAGTTTAATGCTCTGACCTAGAAAAACATGTAAGGCTTAACTGGATTTCTCTTTTCTAATTTAAAACAGTTTTTGCTAACTGTGCTCTCATAAGGATAAGTTAACTGAATGGTCCAAAAAAAGGAAAAGTCTGGTTAAACAAGAAGCAGGGAATAGTGAGAGGTGAGAAAAATATTCTTCACCCCCATTGAAAAAATCCACAACCATCTTTTCTGGCATAGAATCACTATAAATGCCTCTCACTCTCTCTGTATGAGCATATGTTTTCACCTTATAAAGTGCTTAGAATGATGGAGCCTTGTTATGAGGCTTCCAAAGTATTGCAATAATTCGGCTTAGAAATTACCTTAGAACTAGCTTATTTTCTTCTTACTACTTTTCTCCCACCTGTGTATTCCCTTGTCATTCCTTAAAAATGTGCATGACAAAACCAAGGAAAACATCTTGAGATTAATCACTGACCTACACTGAAACACTTGTGAGGTTTTCTCCCTAACACCAGTACACATGGGTAGGTGCTGCTTTTCCTCAAGTTTTAGCCATCCAGTTCAGACCAGTGCATGAATGCCACAATACAGCAACCATTTTTACATGAAGAGTGAAGAAATAAGCTTGGAAGTCTCTTTACTATAAAGAGCACTTTTTAATATATTCTTACACTTTTAGAAGGAAAGAGAATCTGACCCTGTTCTTTAGGCTAAGGGCTTGGAAAAAAACGCATATATAAACAAACAGCTAGATGTCACAGCTATATGCCTTTTTACAAAATTAGCTACAAGAGTTAAATGCTTTAACCAAAGTTTTAAAAATATTAAGAATACTTTTCAAATGAAGAGAATTTACTTCTATTTTCAAGTATGATACACACAAAGATTTCTCACATGAACAAGTTACACTGGTGTGCATGAGTAGATTTTTAAAAGACACTATATATATACAGATATTTTTCCCTTTCTTGTTTGTTTTTACTTGTTAACCTGTGGAAACTCAGGGAAATTGCTCTTGACAGATTTAAATCACAGCAGACAGTCTCAATTTTTGCTCTATTACTTTAAAAGAACAATTTGTTTACAGGTGCTACAGAAGCATTTTGCAGGTTTGCAATGCTTGTTTGCTTTTAGCTTTTGAGTGAAACATTCCTGCAAAAATAAAAGCTCCCTAGAATGAGCAATAAGCTACATATCCAACTGGCTGATCTGCTTTGGGTGATTTATAATATACAGCACTTACCTGGACTGTACAAACACCAGAAAAATTGAGTAGAGACAGAGATACAGAAAAGCCACTAAGACATGCAAAATGAATCTGTCAGCTTTTAGGTAAAAATTTAAGGTAACATTACTTTAAGGTAACATTACTGTTATATCAGCATGTTTTAGCCTGCATTATGAGTAATAATATTCTAGACTTCCAAGTTTCTGTAACTCCTTTAATTCAGTATCTTAGTTGAAAGATCTTACAGCACTAACAGAATAGAAATAGGGGAGAGAAATATTCCTTATATAGAGGAAAGGAAGAACAAAAGGACAAAAAAAGCACTCAGATACCACGGGACAGGGTTTTTTTTTTTTTTTTTTTTTGGGGAACTCACATGCTTTTTCCCCAGATTTAGAAGACTGTCCAAATGCCACAGCAACTAAGTAGGCTGCATCTATCAAAAATGAATACTTCCACAGTACTATTCTTAATATCTTCTTATTCCACGTAACCATTCTTAATGCCAAACAATTGCTGCTTGATCTAGAGCCTATGCTGTTTAGCAGGGGTGTTTCACACAAACAATTGCATTTAGAATTGTCTCGATTCACCTTCACTTTTTAAATATCAGTCTGCAAAATGATTTGTGTTCCACAGGTATAAAACACCTCTAGATATAAGTTGTTACAGGCCAGTTTCCAGCAGGATTGCTGCCATGAGGGAACATCAGTCCCTGGCCCTTGGGAGGCAGAACAGTTGTTGCCAGCAGTGGACATGTTATAATTTGACAATTGTTCAGCAGTAATATAAAATGAGCTGGTGCTAAAGTCCAAGTCTAACAGTGCAGTAGGAGGGAAAAACACTAGCTTCAAAAAAAAAAAAAAAACTTTCTGGGACAGTGCAGCTACTTCTCAAGACCCATGACTTCTCCTGAGGACTGATAAGGTTATAAATTTTCAGCAGTCAGACCATAGTGGCTCTGCTGACAGATTTCACTTCGGTCCTTGCATATAAGGGTAAAGATAAGATCAACAAATGAGCTTCTATGCAGTAACTAATTTTAGTCAGGACCAAGACCAGTCAGGCCTGGCTTTGAAGAGGAAATCCAATTACAAAATGCCTATCTCTTCATAATGTCTGACACTCCAATGAAACCTAATTAGATTTTATGGTGAAATAATGTGATTTCCTATTCATAAGCTATTTTAATATAGTCTTAGCATTTTATTTCATTTCATATCCTCAAGTATATTCAAACAAAAACAATTAAGACTATTTTTATTCCCAGAAGACAAGTACTGTTTCAATATATAAGGCAAACAATGAGCAGCACATGTTTCTACCTGGGTTCTTATGGTATGTTAGAGATTCATTACCATGAAAACTAAACACTATTGTTAAATTTCATTTTTCTTCAAGTGATGTTTACATATGCAAAGGCATTGTTTAAATATGGGAAAAGAGGATTTAAAAACCAAAAACTTTAACCCAATAAACAAAAGTTAATTTGAAATAAATGCCACAGTGAGCAAGCACCTGAGCCCTTTCTTCCATATTTTTAGGGTCTAAAGGGCCTAAGTGCTTGCTTCATATTTCAATCACATTTTAGTAATTCAAAAGGGATCCAGGTTTATGCATGAATTTAAACTACATTAAGATGGAAAAAACAATTAGTACTGTTAACTATGGTCTTAGTCAATTTACATAACTTTTCATTTTTTGTAAAGTATACCATGCAGTACCTTCACACAAGGCTCTTCTTTTAACCACATTTGTGCACACCAATGCAAATAACCTACTCAACTTATTATTTCAAGTGTTTATTCTGGAAGCCTTTTCTTTTAAGACACTTTTAATACTGTGATCATTTCCCTATTTTACATACATTTACCATTCACTTTACTTTGGCTTGCAATTGACAATTAACTGTCACATACACATATATTAATGCATTCCTAGAAGTAGCAAACCAGATCATTGCCTTATTGTATTAGAAACTAGACTTGAAAATGGACACAGCAAATTTGTGCATCTCCTGAGAATAAGGACTTGTAGATCCCACCAACATCAAGAACCTTAAATGTAGCAAGGGTCATTAGGGTCCTATTTTTCTTCTACTACGAAGACTTTTAATACCTAGCTTAGTACCTAGCTATCTTGTTTTGTAACAACCAGATTCCTACCTGTACAATATTGGAACTAATAAGATACCCTGGGTAATCTTAACCACCAAAACGGAGTTGAATGAAATAAAATAGTTTTTAGCATCAATAACTGTGATGATGAAAGAAAAACTACCCATAAAACACAGGAAATCACTTTCCAACATTACCTAAATATTGACATGTAAAGAACAATTATTTACAAACATATCTTAGGATACTGAAAACATTTAGAGATGCAGCCCTACAAGGCTTCAGTGAAGTCCAAGCAGGAGGCCAACAACAAAAATAGAATACACAACATACTCTCTTGACATAGGATCCACAGCATATTATCCCGTATCACCTGCTTTACTAACAGCAACAGTTCACTGTCATGAACTTAAGAGACTTCCTCCAAGAGGCTGGCAATATGTAGTCAGAAATTGTAAAATGATGCCGTTGCCTCAGTTACCTCTTATAAAGAGTATCCTCTCTGAAGCCATCTTAAGTAAGGCTGGCAGGAGCAGAGACACTAAGTAAGCGTTTATACAACACTACTTGCACATGTTGTTCCCAGCATGAACTCTGAAGTGGTAAGACCAATTTCTGTATCTACACAGAAAATAAATTTCTCAATAAAAACATAGGTGCTTTTTTAAACCATGGCACAGGAAATGGGAAGAAGTTCACAAACCACAAGTTCCTTTAGAATTACACAAGGAAAAACTCTGAAATACTCTTGAAAACATAGCCCTAAATAGTATTCTCTAGCACAGATCTCTGTATGTACCTTGTTTTAAAGATCACCCCTCATCACCTCGGAGTCATCATCCCTTCTGCCATTTATTTCTTATGGCAGCTAAATTAAGACAATTCATGGGCAATCTTCTCAGGCATTATCCTTTATCAGAAGGAATGAAATACTTGGGAATAATGCATTCAGCAAATGTGTAAAAACATATGATTTGTTAGAGAAATATGCCCACCTCATACATAATTTTAGATTACTGCACAACCACAGCAAAATCTCATATATTTCAATATACTTATTTTTGATATCTTTTCTGGAGTTATCCAAGCTTTCTAATCCTTTGATTAATATATCATGGCCTCTGCTGGACTCATTGTGAAATTTAAAATCTACAAAAGCACAAATGCTTGCCAGATTCAGTCAACTAACAGTGCTCATGAATTTCAAACACCAAAAGAGTCAGACAGGCAAACTATCTGTGCTGAGTTGTGCTCCAAGGTTGAAGCGTAACTCTACTCAAGTTGACTGTAAAAGTCATGAGAGCTTCAGTGGCAATGGGAGCAAACAACAAGACTTCATGAACTGAAAAACATTCTTCTTTTACAAATCAAAATGAAAGCCAAAGACATCAATTACAGTCCAAGACAGAAGTTTCTAGCCACTAGAGCAGGAAAAGACAAAACAGAATGGCAGGTGCCTCAAATATTCAGATACTAGTAGGTGGGGAGAGAAGATAGAGTTATTTCCAATATGCAGTGAAAAGACAGGCATAGAAAGCAACAGAAAAGGGCTGTTTATTTGGAGGTTCAGGTGAATGAAGAGATGAAAACAAAATGGTATGGCTGTCAGAAGGGAGGTACATTGCTAATGTCACAATGAAAGTCTCTACAGATACATATACAAAAATAAACCACCATGGGCATACTCCTGTGGTGACAGAAAGACTCAAGCTGATTTCTAAAACATTCACATAAACAAAAGCTTATTTTTCAGAAAAAAATTCTAAATTGCTCCAAGCAATCAAGAAAACGCACATGCAAATTTTTAGAGCCTAAAAAATCCAGATATCAGAACATTTACCTTGATTTCTGAGATAAAATAAAAAACTTTTATAGTTCCAGTGTATAACTTCAAAAAAAAGGAAATAGAATGTAAGTGTAGAAAAAGCCTTTTAACAATAAAATCAAAAATTCATGTACTGAAGTACTATGAAGTAGATCTGGATTTCTCCAAAGTTACAGAAGAAATAAGAAAACAGAGAGAACGTTCTTCCTTTGAAGGTTTTGGCTTGTAGGTTGCTAGCTTAGGGTACTTCAATTCATCAGAACTAGTATTATTGCCTGAAAAAACTATCCTTTGATGCAAACTTGACTCACCAATAAAAAGCAAAATATACAGAAAAACCAAACACTTACCTACTTGTTGTATGTACTTCTACTGAATATGAATGCTTTAGTTCTTTATGGACATCTATCACAGCTTAAAGTTTTAAGTGTTGCTCAGACAAAATACCAAGAACCTGGAAAGAAAATTGCATACCTTCAGACATCTTTTGTCCTTCTTCATTGATACCTCTTGCCCTTCTTCACTGTATCTTTGACCAGATCATACGGGGAGCTTTTGGTATCAAGAGTTTTGTGTTGCCTGGCTTCCTGAAGAGCTCTCTGGGTGGAACCTTCCAGCCCTTTCTTCCTTTCAAGTTCCTGGCCTGTTATAAAAATATATGGATATAGTGTAAGCCTCTTAATACTAACTGGAGATGAAAACAACAGAAGCCATAACACAAGGAAATATCCATATTATTGAGCCATGCATGTAATCTATTACAAAACTACATAAAAATAACTTGTGGAGAAGAGTTGTATGTGATCTGCTAGAACAGAACACTGCATGAATGCTAGATTTGTAGTTAACAGAAATACAGGGAAGTGTATTGATCCTGTATGGATCTACCACTAAAGAAAGGATATTCCGGGTTGGCAGCTCTGAAATACCTGGCTACAGTCCCTCCTGATGTCTCTATCTCCTGACTGGAGTCCGCCATGTTATGCAGACATGCAGGAAAAGAATGGAGCACTGAATTCCAGCAGCAGTATGTTGAGCACATACATCCCTATAGGCTTTAGACTATATATAATACTATAATAGTATATACTCTTATGTTATATATACACTATATATGTAGACTATAGGCTTTAGACTACAGGCTTGTAAGTCTGACTGCAAAGCACTTATACAGTTAAAAACTCCAGACTAATGCAAGTGAGACCTCCCACTATGCACCTCTAAGTGCTCACTCTTTTAGATTCAAGCTTTAAGATCTGGGCCACAAAATTCAATCTTTGCCTAAAAGGAAAAAACCCTCCACTCAAAGCCAAAAATCATGGATCTAAGAAGCACAGCCTCCCATGCCATGCAACCCAAATGGAAACTGTAACTGATAGAGAACTGTGCCTGGTCTAACAAATTATGCTTATTGTCATTGTCAAACAGTTTAAAGCTGCTGTTGCAGATACCCTAAACAACATTTTTGCCTTATGAATTGCACACTGCAAAGCCATTTTATATGTCAAATATTTTCTTCTCAGTAACTGCTAGCTGCAGAACACTGAGTTTGAGCTTCATACAAGCCATCACTATGACAGCTGAAAAGGTTAAAAAGCCAAAACCATTCCAAGAGAGACTAAATCACTGTTGCAACTGCACTAAGATGTCAACAGTTTGTGTTCTCAGATTTTCTATTCTGGTTGCATTGTAGCTGGAATAGGATCAACCAGGTTTAAATACTACAACTGGTACCTTGCAGATATCATATGGCATGACCTTCTGAGAGCAATTACATCAGATCAAGGAAATGGAAAACACAGCTAACAGGCTTATCAAGGAGTTAATTCAACCATGAGCAAAGAAACTCATTGGGCTCAACTTTCAAATATGATTTGGTAATAAATAAGCAGCTGTTATTTAGAGAAAAAATGTAGAGAAAAAATATGTACTGAGTAACAATTTTACAACATGTTTTCACAATCAGTTATATCAGTGCTCAGGTATGCAAGTAAAGCACAAAATTACTTGATCTCTCCAAGCAAAAGGGGGCTTTTTTCAGAGCACTAATTAACAGTGTCTTGCTTCATAAGTTAGGATGTAAATTAAATGCTTTGTTGGTATAAACCAGGAATTTAAGAATTCAGTGAGTTGTCTTTGATAACATGCCTCTATGATCCCACTACTGCTTCAGGTAGAATGAGATGAACATTTTCATACACAAGCACCCCATCCTTTATAGTTCTTATTTTAAAAAAAAAAAAGAAAAAAAAAAAAAAAAGATGTGCTGGACCTCATTGTCACTACTCGAAACCCCATGCTGCTGAGCAAACCCAAAACTAAAGCCATTTTCAGTGCCTCATTTCCCAACCCAGCATTGTGGGACCCACAGTCAGGTGAAGGTGGGAGGAGAAGCAGTAATGAGTCATCCCCTGATCCCAGAAGCTCCTGGGCACACAGGCATTCTCATCCTTCCCTGCTCTGTGAAGCAGAGAGCTGACCAGAAAAGGCATCTTTCCATGCCAAACAACTTGCCAATCTGGATGATCATTATCTTTTAACTAATGTACTCATGTATGAAAGTGAGATGGTCAGCCCTAAGAGGATGGCAATTGAAACAAGGGTAGTTTACAGGACTTAAGTAACATTAGTTCCTTCCAAGCTACAAACTTAAATTTACAGAAAAATGTAGCAAATTTCTCCAGTGTTTATGCATTACTTGGTTTCCAAGGTTTCAATTATCTTGTCTCATGAATAAAAATTCAAGAGGCAACAAAACATGACCATCTTTCAGGAGGCAGCAGAAAGTACCTAAGAGACAGTATCACCCACAGAAACATGAGTATGATGTAACAGAGTGCAATAAAAATTATGCAGTATGAGAGGACACAGCACTATAAAAAAAATGAACTGAAATATCACTTGATTTGTGATACACATGGCATGAAGCAAATGAAGGCTTGTATAAGCACATGGGTGGCTGATGAGCTTAATTCATGCTGGAGACTTAAGTTTTTTTTTTTTTTATTTATAAGTGCTCCCCTGCTTGTCACTTTTTGGTATTATAAAGTGCTCTCAAGGTTTTTGGAGAGTAAACAAGTACTGAGAACAGCCAGAAAGTGGTTTTTCGAATCAGTCAATAAATGAAAGCATGTGTAATACAAAAAGGAGACAGATGGGGCAGCTATAATGTAAAACACTAGCACAGGAGAAGAACCCACACTATATCTAAGCCAGAGCACAATGAAAAGTTGAATACAATATGTCCCTCTCCTAGACTAGTGTAAAAGCCCATTCTCTACCTTCTTGTCTGCAGCATGAAGAAAACAAGCACTGTGCTCTTCACTACAGCAGAGGTTTACACATTCTAACACAACTTAAACTACAGCAGAGCATTACCAGTAGGCACTGCCACAAAAACATGTGTTTTGGGGTCCTAAAGTATGCCTGGCTGTAGAGTATGATACTAATTTATAGAAAAAGGCAGAACCCAAAACTAGAATGAACACCAAAGAGACTAAATGCTGCCAGTACTTCAGTGCTTCACTGTATTTAGCTCTGAAAGTATAAATAGAAGGTGTAACATTAGATCAGGAGCTTTATTTTTTGCACACAAAATAAAAATCAGAGCTTAGTTCCTACTGGGCAGGACTTCAAAAGCATTCCAGCTCCTTACAAGAATTAGAGTAGCTGTGCTCCTACCTAAAATACCACGTCCTCCAAAACAGGCAAGGTTTACTGTAGCATGTACTAAACTTGGTTCTCTATCAGACTGCCAAGGCAAGTGAACACCAAAGTCAAAAGGCACCTCAGCTATCAAAACCTCCACTGCTGCATAGTAGCCAAGAGGGGCAGCATCTTTCAGACAGTTAGAACTCAGTTATGTCAACTAAATGTACATTAGTGATAAGTAGTTGTAGACATCTGAATGATATCTGAACATGTTCATTAAATAAGTCATTCTAATAAACAAGAAAAAGCTATCCTCTTCACTCAAAGTATTAAAAACCATTATTTCAGTGACTTTTTTTTTTTTTTTTTTAAACTGGGCTTGCTTTTTATACAGGAGTTTTATACAATGGAAGTAAATCCAGGTAGTGTGAGATCTAATGAAGTTTGTCACAAGCTGGTCACTCAGGAGCTTTCTACCTGAGCATTCCACTACTGCAGCAGAAGGGTTGGCCTTTCAACACACTAAGAAAAGCTCATGAGAAAATTAAGTATCCTAATGGCAAGAAATGCTTCATTTGAAAGTTGCATTATATTAGATACCTGCCTGGTTGCCCATCAGATGTGATCAAAATTAGGACACAGGTTCAAAATCATTAGATATGAGATCAATGCAACACTGGGGTTTTGCTGATAGAGTAAGAAAAATCATTTGATACACATGTGTTCAGCACACCAGGGAGTAGTGTCATACCATACAGAAAAAGGCCACAGAGCATTAGTAGACAGTAAAAGAGTCACACACCAACCAGGTTTTCAGGATAAAGTTCTTCCACTTACGCATTCCATATTGTCTTAAGCAACTCACCCATGGACACAGATATGTAGATACATGTTAGAATAAATATTCATGATGGAATTGCTGCTCTCCACCAAGACTGCTGATGAAATACTTAGGGTACAGGTGTTGCTAATTTACCATTAAACCACAAAAATTCACAACAAAAAACTATAACCAGTATGAATTTAAGAATATTTTACCTTTTATCACAGGATTCTGAATGGCATGTCCAGGCTCTAAATTTTTTAGTGTAGCTTGTAAACCTGTAATCTAACATAAAAGAGAGAAAGGACAGTATGAGGATTGTTTTTTTTATTGTCTGTTCACACACATCTGTACATTTAGGTGCCAGGATTTACATATAGTTATTGAATGTCCTGATCATTATTTCTAATTAAGTTGCAAAAACTCCTAACCCTAGATTTTGAAAATGCACAGTAAAACCATGTGATAAAATAAGCCATCTAGAAATGACCAAAACCACTTTTACAGCTCTTAAAACAATGTAGACATACACAACACTAAGGATGATATTGTGTCATCAGCTTTTACCACCGTTATCACTGAATTAATCCTTAGCTCGATGGTAATGGCATATAGTTCTGTGGTAATAAAATACCACAAAATAGTGCTCTAAGTTACACAACAGCCTTCATTCCAGAGTGTTTATAGTTCATAACTAGATAGATCTTACATAAGCTCCTGAAATCTCATAGTATAAGGAACAACTTGGAAAGCTGTTTCATGTTTTTCATTCTTGATTCAACGTAAGTGTATATGGACAGTAACCTCTTTCTCTAGGACATTTTCTTTCACTTATTTCAATATCAAACATACACTCCTCAGTCTTTTCAAAGTAAGCCCTCAGGTGACCTAAGCAAAATTGGAGGCAGAGGAAAGAAAGTAGTGAGAGATGAAGTCTATTAGATGAGAATAGGCTCAGTGCCTTTCATGTTACCCACATAAAGCTAGCAACTGCTGAAATGCAATGCATTTGGCAAGATGCAGAATTTTCCTTCATTTTTTAAACAAATAACCTCTTGGTTAAACACATGAAAACTAGTTTTCTGTTCTTCATCCACCCAAACTCTGCTTAGAGTACTTTCTGCTAGAGGGGCAGAATGTCACAGCAACATATACATCAGGTAGGTTTTGCTCTTGTAATCTTATTCAGCTCAGGAGACAGAGGGGCTCTGCCTGACACCTACTAGTTTTATAAAGATAAAGCTCATTCCGGGCTCTACTTAAGAAAAAATCATAAAAATAGTAATAAATGCTAAAATCAGCAAGCTTCTATAGTCATAGGTAGCTAATCCACAGGAATATCACACCTTTAACTGTTGACACTGATAGTTGTATGAAAATCTGCACATTACCTGATCAGTGTCACTACACAAATCAGCAAAGGCCAAGTACTATCTTGATGAAATTTTCAAATAAAAGCTTTGTCAAGTAACAAAAACCCAACTAAAATGTTCTGCTTAAAACTACAGCATAAAGAGTAAACTTTTATAAGAAATTACTTGTTTATTCAACAAAGTATTTAACAAAAACATTCCATATGGCTTAGCAGGTGTTTTTCACCATAATTTCACCTGCCCAACTGCTCTGTCTCTCTCCAAACTAGTCAACATTTTCTGTCTCAGTGTAGTTTGATATTTTTCAGTCAGATGCTTCAGCACTGGTTCATATGATGCATAATGCGTCTTCAGCCTATAAAGGAAAAAGGAAAAATGCCTCTTACAAAATGAATTAGATTTGTCTATATAACCCTTTTTTGTACCGAGCATTCAAGAAGAAAGTGCCAAAGGTTAACACATAGAAAAGAGGAAGAAGCTAGTATGTAGCCATCCAACTGGGACACAAAGTCAGAGCAGTAAATGGATTCAGTTTCTTCAGTTTTTAAACATTCAATTTTGGTTTCAATTCTCATCCTTCATCTCTTCATCCATCACATACATAATACACAGTAATTCTTGGTAATCTGTTTTCTTCTGGCAGATGAATGATACTGCATTGAAAGATTTATAATTATCTGACTAACTAGGATCCTGATCTAGGAAAATGATGTAATATTTTTAACTACACATTCAGAACACCTAAGTGACTAATTCTTCAAACTAACCAAAACTCAGACTTCCTGCAATCTCTCTCAAAAAGAAATTCATCTGTGGAAAACACAATGACTCAATAAATGGTGCTCTCTTGCATTGATATATGCAGATTTTCAAGGCAAATACATAGACTATATAATTACTTTTATATGCATCAACTGATAATATTAGCAAGGCAAAACTCTGGAAACTGGTTGAGTTGCAGATCTAAGCCACTCCCAAGGTTTATTTTGCAACTACTCCTAGCAAAAAATAGCACAGAGATGATCAAGAGATTCACTTTTATCTACCCAGTGACCTTCAGATCAGCAATACACAAGTTCTACTTGTGAGGGAAAGGTACAACACTTTGAAAACTCAGAATCCATTTACAGGAATCATGACCATAAAGTTTCTGAACTCAGGACACAAGTTACCATTATAACTCATAGATCTTCAGCCCTAATTATGACTTCTGGGTTTAGATCCCTAGGTGAAAAAAATCCATATTTTTAGTTGAGATACTATATACTATATTAATAATACATTATCCCATTAAAAATACAAAAAAAAACACAAAAATCATTTAAAAGTATTTCAGGGACAGTCATGTGGAACTCAGAATTATAAAGACACTAGCTAAAAAGCAGCTTGCTTTATTGCAGTACTTTGCATATTTATCTCATTCCCAGGCAACAACTCAAGGTATCTTTATTTTTACATTTGATAACAAAAATCAGTTTTTACCTTTTAATGTCACAAATAAGTTTGCTTTTCTCCTGGACCACTCGCTTATGATGCATTCGATGAAAGTCACGTTCTTTCTGCATTTTTAGGAGAGCCTCTTTTGCTTTGCTACACAAACAGAAAATGCAAGAGAATATTATTTGGCTTTCCCTACTACTTGCTTTAAGGTTGTTGTACATACAGAATCCACTTACAGATACACATATACCTACTGTATCCAAGTTAGAGGTTTTTGTAGTATCCCCTGTAGTAGACAAGTACTTTTTGAGGTCTTTTTGCTACCAACTCACGAAAAGTAGATGCTTTTCACCATCACCCTTCCTTAGTTCCTTTACTTGGAATCTATAGGGATTTCAGCATTATACATCTCAGGACAGCAGAGATAAATCAATCATATTCTAGGGATGTGGACCTTGTAGAAGTACCTATTCAAATTACAGTTTACTAGAAAACACTTGTTGAGGATTTGAAGTTTTACTGAAAATGTTTTGTGAAACTGAGTTTCTAAAGTCTACATCTGGTCTGAAGGTCTGAAATACAGCATTACATCACACAATGGAATATCACACAGAAGGACAACTATGATTACCTTGGCAAACATGCACTGAGCACACTTCTGGGAAAAAGTACAATAAAAAAATATTCTGTGGTTCTAGTAGATCAAGCTGGCAGCTTGTCCCTGGGCGTTACCTTTGACAGCAGGATGGAAAAGGAAACCATTTCAAAGTTCACTGCAGAGATACTGACTCCTCTAAACCTATTCCAGAGAAAACCAAGGGACACTCAGGTACTCTGTTCCATAAAAAGTCCAGCATGTATTTAATACACAGAGTCTCCTTCCCTTTACTGATGCAGGTTTGGAAAGCAAGATCAGTAAAAGAACTGTTCAGTTACAAAGGATGCTTACAATTACCTTGCACAGAAACTAGATATTTCTTCTTTGGAATAATGAAGACCATTTCCTCTTTAAAAGGCATTAGAAAAATAACCAACAGTAGAGTATGACCAGATTACAGGTCCAGGAAAAGTACCCAGAGATGCTCTTGTATTGTATTCAATACAAATATTTAGTATTTACTGTAGTATACACTACTAGGTTTACTGCCTATACCAACTAGCACACTTCGTCATGAAAGTTTGTATGTGAATTGTTGCCTGCAGCAAGAACAGCTGGAAGACTTTAAGAGCAGCATAGTGAATTTAATGCCACTGTTTATCAGAGCTGAGGAAAAAACATCAGGGAAATCAAAATAGGCAGGGCTGTCCCCACAGTAACTCTCAAAAAAGCTGCAGGCATGCAAAAAAATGGCTATGTGTGCACAAATACCAAAGGTCTTTTAGGGCAGATTTTCAAAGGTCTGGGAATTGTCTTGTTCCCTTTGAATTTAAAGGAGTTAAGCTTAGATATCGTAGTAACAAGCTGACCCAATATACCACATAACAGAAAAGATGCATTTAAAAAACATGCACAAAATAAAAGCTGAGCACTTTTTTTCGTGGTAGAAAAGGGTAAACATCTGCAGGCACAAGCAGATTTTGGTACTGAAGTAGGAGGTCAACTGAAGATTTTATGGCTGGTAACAGCAATAACTATAGCAATAAACACCATTTCTAAGAATGTTTTATATTTTGACTGCTACTATGGTTGTAAACTGGTACATATTTGTGTGCACACTTATACAAATCAGGATAGAAAAATACCTGTCAATACTTAAACTTGTCTAAACAATGTTTGAACTGGGTGAAAATCCTCAACCTGAAGTTCTATACAATTTTTGTTAGTCTACCTAACAAATTCCTATCTGTTTAAAGAACTTAATCTCAGTTACCAGCCCCTGTAATCTTAAACCTGATATACCATCAGGTTGTCTGCAATTAATAAAAGCTACATAGTACCTGGCTATTAAAAACCCAAAATATATGGTATTCAAGGCATTTTTCAATCAGATAGACAGAGTTTAATACAGCTATAAAATTATAATTCATTATTCAACTGATAAGCAAATATTACTAGAATATTAAGTCCTTAAATAACAAATCATTATGGATGACAAATTACACTGATTTAATGAGCTAAAAATCTTATCTTCTACCTATGCTAGTTAACTAGTCTACTGTAAAAGAGACATTTCCAGAAGTAGTGTTTTCAAGTTGTTCATACTAGAAAAATTGGCAATTTTATTCTAGGATATCAGCAGACAGTTAGATTCCTACTAGAGAGGGGCAAAACTTAGGGGGCATTTTATCTAAGCACTGCTATTCTGCCAAACAATGCAAATTGGTTTCAATTTCTATCACAATTTTTTTTTTTTAAAATACATGAAATAAGAATTAGTAATACATCTAAACTTTACCATACTAGCTATCACTAGCTTTGGAGTAAAAGGACTCTGCTGTTAATTCTCTTAAAGCATCTATTCCAGTGATTTTGTCATACCTCAAAATGCCTGCAAGCATTAGACAGCTTATTCAAAAATGGATATTCATTGTATACAGGAAGTCAAGCTGACTACAAATCTCTAAATAATGAAAAACAGTGAACTTTCCCCAATAGTCTGCAATCTATTCAATTTGCCCATCTGCTATACAACCATGCAAACATATTCAAATATCCAAAATAGTTACATTTAACTTCTAGATCCTGAATCTTCTCCCAACTGTTAAACATTAGAGCAGGAGGTAAATGGTTTACAGTCATTTAATCTGGGTCCCCATGCTACTTAATTCATAAATAACATCTCTTCAGCAAGATAGTTGTCAAGAAAGCAAGCTCAGAAATACCCAAATGAATTAAAACTAAAACTAATAGTACAAGTGCTCAAATTGAGCCATTACTATCAGCAATTTTTTTTCAAGTGTTTCAAACCTAATGTTCAAAAATCAAGTAGCAGCCATTATCACAATCCAAGTTTTACTACTACATACATGCCATAGTAAAAAATCAGAAGAATGACTGAAAAAATACCCATGAAGACAGACACGGTAACAAATATTTGAATAAGGTACATGCAAAGTACAGTACCTAAAAAAGGTTAAATTTAATCCATTTATCCAATTCTCATATGTACCATACACAATGCCCCTATATCTCCTATGCAGGAGGAAGAAGAGATATCCAATGCCCAAAAAAAAAAGAATATTTTATAAACACTCCAATTCAAGGTATACCCAGTATAAGATTTTTTAAATTGCACAGTATTGGAATTGATGATTGTGAAACTTTTTACACAACTAAAATTAATTGTATTATCATTTTTAAGTTGTTTATTTGCTAATGAAAAATAACTATAATTAACACCTGAGATATTCAGTGTATACCATCTGAATATCCCTTTTAAGAACTGCATAAACACTCATTTTCACAGAGAGGAACAACTGAAATGAAAATTAACAGCTTGAGCAAAATCAAAGTTGGAGTTATTTATTTTTAAAAAGAGGTTCACATTTTAAAACTATGCCCTAGTAAAACCAAAATGAGCCCATTTTGATTTGCCCTGAGGTCTCAGAGCAAATTCTGAAAGAACACACATGCAGATACACTGTTCTTCAGAAAATCAGCTACTGAGATGCACACACTGTAGTCAATGCTGAATTACATTCATACTGTTGAACACTAGAGCCTGAAAGCAATACATTATTTGCATTTTTAAAAACTGCAGAGTAAGTCCACATGCTTTTTCCCCAGTGCATCCTAGTGTTAGGGTAGCTATAATGTATGGTACTGTATTTTAACAGAAATGTTTGTAGTAATTTATTTTCTACTTCAGTGTATTATATTCTCATGGTTTTTATAGTAATTTGTTATGATAGCTAGATTTTGAAAATTATCATCTAATATACTAAATATACAGAAAAAACATGCAGCCTTACATTTCTTGTAGAATTCAGAGACAACTGAACTTAAAAGTAGCACCCACCCAGAAATAAAAAAAGCATAACATCCAAAAGCAGAAATATGCATAGTCAGCATACAGAAGAACTATTTTCCTTAAGTACCTGTGTTTACTTAGAATCATTTACTACTTTACACAAAAATTTCATTAATACCAAATAACATACTTAGCAGCAAGCTTATAGTTTTCCAAATCCTTCTTCAAATTCATATTCTCAGTCTCCAGTTGCTGATTGTGGATATACACACTTGGAACCAGTCCAGTGTCTTTGGCTGAGAGCACACCTCGCTGGATCAGCTCATACCTAACAAAACAGAGATGTTTTATGCCATGTTTCTTATTTCACAGTTCACTGCTATTTCCCCTTCCATGCTAACATTTACATTAAAATCACAAAGATATTTTCCAAGTCAGGGAAATTACACTTTTTTTTATAGTCATTAAGAATTAGCTGTAGTATCCTTCCACTACAGGGGGCTCTACTTTATCCTTTTCCATTCTAAATTATAACTGTATTGTTGCTAGCAGTCAAATGACATGTCATGCACAACACTAATTCAATTTCAACTGTACTTTTCCCTTCTTCCAAATAACCTAAGGCACAAGATAATAATTATCAAACATTTTAACCTTGATATATAGACACAACCCTTTTAAAATATTCAAATACATGCAAGATTTTTTAATGAGTTTAAGACTAAGCTGTGGATAACCTGCACAAATGATCCTGAGATACCCTCAACATGGAATTCAGAGTTCACTTTGTAAAAATGCTTAATTCCTTCTGTAAGCCTTTGCCAATAAGCAATACCATTTTCACATCCTAATAATTTACCAAACAGCACTTTACTGATGTTATGCTCTCCTTAACTATGTTTACCACTATTTCCCAAACTATTTTATCAACCCCTGCAAATACTAGATTCTGTCCTGAAGGCTGTTTTTATTAAATATTCATCTAGATTAACTTGCCCTTTGACAACTAAAGGCCATATACTTTGTAGAGCAATCCAGGAATCTTAGTCCTTCTGGCAACAAAGTCTATTCAATTTTAGTCTCATACCTTTTGAGACCATTCTTCTGTTGAGGGATGTCAACAAATACTCTAACAGGGACTGGAAGACACAGGTACTGCCACAATTCATTTTAGGCTTCTTAACTTAAAGGTATTTAAGGAGCAACTAAAGCATGGAAGTATCCTCCAAATGTTGAGAAAGGCAACACAAAAAAGGATTCAAACGTAACTTAGATGAGAACTATGACTGCACAAAATGCTTTTGCATAATCCTTCTTGTTCAAGAATATAAAATACCAGAATTTCACAAAATATTTAAAGATACACCAAGATTCCAATCTACACATACAGACTTAAGATGTTGCCATGCAAGCAGGCATTGCCAAGGTGATTGCAGAGTGCTCCAGGAAGCTTATTTAAATTATCAATGATCATTCTTAAACCCTTAATATCTGCCTTTTTTAAATATAGACAAAAAATTATCCTTTTTGTTTTAATTCAAGTTGAAACATTCTTCTGAGGAAAAAGCAGGGGGACTGACATTACTGAAGAAAAGACTTTTACATGGACTTCCCCCCCCACACACACACTTGAAAGTGATAAAAAATTCGTGTGCATTACTCTCTTCTCTTCATATTATTTTTCTCCAGTTATGAGGTATAATTCAAAGTAGTGCTCCATTGTTATTCAAAAGGCCCAAATTGACATCATTAAGGATGATACATTCAGAGTTATTGGCTAGATGAAAATAACTCAAAGTTCCCACTGTCTGAAATAGGGAGAGGAATAACTAATTACTCTACCACAGCCAGTGTCATCAGTGTCACCTATTACATCATTCTGTATTTTCTGCAAGACTCTCTAAGCGAGGAAACCTCAAATACACCCAAGGGTTCTTTGTCCCATCACCTTCTCCACTGTGAGTAGCATTTGTCCCAGTGCAGAGTGAACAGCATCCCCTGAGCTGTCTTTAGGTTGGATGAGTCCTGACAGCCTCAGGGATTCATCCAGCCAATGCCTACTCACTAGTTCTGCTCCAAGCCACTCCTGCACACCACCACCCTGTGTCAGAAGACTGATTCTTAGTTGAGAATATCAGCTATGAGATAGAGCTAAATGAAGCTGCTGGTAAGAACAAACTACAGCTGGTCATTTGGGTCCATCTTAAGTAAGCTTTTCTTTACTCCAGTGGGACATGTAAGATGCTGTTAAAGATAACAGTAATTCAGACTTGCTAGAGTTTAAGCAGATACTTTTCCAATTGCAGAAACTGCTGAGAAGTCATCTCTTTTACAATTTGCATCTTTTCCTTTGATGCCCAGACATACCTGCTTGTTTGTAGAGCCTCAGTCATGTAACAAAGCTTTTTCCTTTCTGGAAACTTTGCCTTTCCTCTTGCCCTGCAGCCACAATGACACAGCAACCCTACCTAACACTTGAGAATCCTTGCTTTTTTGTACCTACGTAACTCAGAGTAAAAACAATTTAGTCTGACATACTTTATTTTTCCAGGCAGCTACACTATTGGTAAGTATGCTGGTTACATCCGCTAGGCACCTGGAACTATCATGGAACCAAGAACATAACTTAACACTAGCAATATATCTTCAGTCTGTATCCTTCTTTTGCCAGAAAGATTTCTCCACTGAAAGCCCTAACTCCATTTCATGAAATCTATCAACTTTCTGTACAAAGGCACATCAGACACAGGTAATGGATGAAGTTAGCCTCCAGCAGAGCTAGGAATCTTGAAAGACAACTTTAATGAAATACAACTGATCGCCATAAATCCATCATGCTCTAGTGCAAGAATGCAACTAGTGAATGCTTTTATGCATGCAGTAGAAATGGAGTAGAACACTATACAAGAACTCACTGTGATATTTCATGACAATTCATCAAACTGGTCATGTAGAAATTGAATATACCTAGCCAACTGCCAGATAATTTTTGTTGTTCTTTTTCCGGTGCATAAGGGAATTGTCATGCAGGTTATATTAGTTAGATCCATGCCCACCCGGGCTTCCAAGCTTTTCATTAACTGTTACAATTCTTGTGTTGACATTTAAGTTATCCTAGAATCCAGAAACTTCAGAAACACATGGCCATCTATGATTTTAAGACCACAACCCAGCACAAACTGAATTAGACACTGGCCCTCCAATTAACTATTGCTTAGTTCAGAATAATTCTTCATCTAGGTATAACTCACTGAAAGGCATTCAGGAATTAAAACTTCTTACTGCAAGTTATTTCAGCTGATAGCCTTTTACTCTGAGGAGAAGGCCAAGAAAACACAAAATAAACTGCCTTTTCACTGTAGGGTATTCTTCCAATCTATTATTATGACATATAAGTAGAAAGCTGGTATTATGCTGAGCTTGCTCTGTAGGCAAATGACTTTTGCAGAATTAGATTAAGGCACAAAGGATACAAATTTCAGTCTGTGGCATCCTAACATATCTCCCAATAAATAGAAGAAAAGTTATGTTTCTGCAATTAAGTGAAAAACTTATATTCATTTTGGTCATTGCTCAATATTAGAAAACATTGTTTGCTCCTGATCTGAACTATACAGCGTGCATACTGCAGTTTCAAGTGCTTTGAAAATACATGCTGATCACAGAGATGTCTGGATGACAAGCATGACAAAAGCCAGGATAGGATCTTTTTAATTACTTTGCAAAAGACACCATCATCTTACCCTCCTACACACCTTATCTTTGTAGATGCCCACTTTGGATGATGCCTAGCACTAGCAACAACACAGTAAGCATGCCTGGCTTTCTGAAGCAAACTTCAGTTTCCTTCATTTGTGGTTCCAATCCAAAACTGAATCTATGTTTGGATAGTGCTGTTCAAGAACTAATGGCTAATAATATTTTCTCTCAATTTATGAACTCAAGATTTGTATCATGCATTAATATTTTTACATATCTGGACAAAAGAGGACCACTGACAGCTTAAGTCTCTCAGATAAGCAGATGCACTCACCGCTCAAAGTTATGATATGAAAGCTCACATTTCTATACTTATTCTTAATTTCCGCAATTTTTTTTTTTTTTTTATAATGGATCTACCTCTGCGCTCCAAGAGGCCTGCTTTATGTGCAGGTTGCACAAATATGACATACCTTGCATGAACATTTAAGCCCATTCATGATTTTAAATACATGAAGAAATACTTTAAAATGTTTGTTAGAGTCTGCCAATCACTTTGTCCTTAGATTTAAACCTAGCCAGGTCTCTGGGAACACTTAGCCAGAAATCACCAGTCAAGTTTACCAACTAAACACAGTGATAACTCCATACATGTGTCAACAGCAAACAATTCATCTGCTCATCCAACTGACAACACGCTGCCAGCAGCAGTGAGCTCTGTGGGATTATGGGGACCGATGGATACATAAATCCATAAAAAATTACAGTTGATCAGCCTTTGCACTTCATACTCCAGAGCTGTCAAACCAGTACCTTTAATAAGCAACAAAAGCCCTGGAGCCCTTGCACATCAAAGGAATAGAAAAATGTAATGGTAAGATATTTTTAGAATATCTATCCTAAGTTTGATTTTAAATTCCTTAGAGTATAAGTGGAAGAAAAATAATACTCTTTGCAAAAGAAACTGTGCAATTGAAAAAACACAGTAAATATGATGAAAGTCATTACAACAGAAAGAATAACCTTGTCAGAGTAGAACACAATCAAATGATTACTTTCAATACAGCTAGACAATTACTTGAATAAAATCATTTTTCTCATACTCTGGAATAAACACAGATAATTTGGTCCAATTTAAGTGACCTTTAGCTCGAAGACAGAAAATTGCATCAAAGCAGGCCTTTTGATAAATTCTCTACATTAATTAATTTCTCATTTTAAATTCCATTAGTACTTGATCACCACAGCATGACAGCAAGACAGTTGTCCCTATACAGAATGAGGAATCTGAGTACACTAATCTGCTCTCTCATTAACATTGTAAATTACATATTTCAAACAAACATGAAACATTTTGAAATGAGGCATTAGCACAGAAAAGTCTTAATACAATAAGATTAGATCCTACATGCTGAGCTTGTGTAATGCTACTGAAGTTAAAACTTACCTATTTAGGAAGAAATATTTGTATAACTAAGGATTTAGAAGACAGACCCTCATAAGACATCCTCTTACTCTGTTATAAAGCAATTTTAATTTTGCATTGGCATAAATTCAAACAGTAACTTCTTCCAAGAAAGCTGCAGTTTCATGCAAAGGTTGCAGCTGATATCATATTTTATATCTTTGTCCATAAAAATCTTCTTTAAACTTTATGCTATACATGTAACTTTCATAAAAAGATAGAACTATAGCACTTTATAACAGGGTGTTTTAGCTGCATCATTACTATGTAAAAAATCTGATCATTATCAATTCTAGAGGCAGTGTCCAACTGGAAATCCCTACAATAAAATGACCCAAGTCTTACAGCCAGCATCAGTGACTGGAGAATCCTTCTAAAGATTAGAGACTTCAATGTTCAAACATGTTTCAGTAGCAAAGATCAAGATATTTCTACCTTTTCAAACTTTCTAATTTCAGCATATTTGGTAATTCATCTTCCAAAGCCCAAATCCAAAACTGTTCTTGTTTAAAGACTGACTATAAATTCAAACAAAAAGGTACTGTCACTTTTCAGCACCTTTCCAAAGTAACTGATATAGTCAAAGAATGTTTATAACTGAAAATATTTCAGTAGAACTTTGACAACGGTGATTTTGCTCTGTAAATTCATTTCTCAAATTTTGAGCCCATAGCAGTTCCTCCTTCATCTTTATTATGTGGGGACTGCGAAATATAGAATTAGTAAGTGTATTTAGACAAATATATTTAAGGTTAAAGTACAAGATACTCTAGTGGAAGATAATGGACAAAGAACATCTTATCCAAGGAAGAAAGCTACAAATCATCCCCGGCCTTGGAAGACATCTTATCCAAGGAAGGAAGCTGCAAATCACCCCCTGTCCTTTGAAGGCATCCTACCCAAGGAAGTAATAAACCTTGAGAGAGTTAAGCGAACAAGATAAGGGAGGGGGAAAAACAGTATAAAAGGGGGAGCAAAAACGGGGATCGGGGTCCGTGGTATGACCCTTGCATGGGAAGCCCGGACCCCAGCTAGCTGGTAAATCTTATTATCTATACTCTATGAAATAAATTCTTTAAATCATAAATGGTGTGCAAACCTCTCCTGTCCGAATGCTTGAATCCGGTACATAATTATTAGAAAGTATACAGAAACTTGTGGAAGTTCCTATACAAAGAGTGGCGATGGAAGTTGCATATATAGATGTGGATGTAATTTTTTAAGCTCTTGTGCAAAACACTAACAAGATCTCCTTAACCTATAAAAACAGGGAAAAATGAAACAGGAAGAGCACGAGTGCTGATTATAGCATGATTTACATTTTAGAAAGAAAAACTCAAGCTATTTTACTCTATTTTGATTGACATTAAAAGTTACCACATTCCAAAAACTGCACACCTATTCTGCCTCAAAATGCAAAGCACCTATGATCCATGTTCAAAAACATGTAGAGAAAATGAAAATACCACAGTTCACAAAATTCAGCTTTTAAGCATCCAGACTTTAGACAGACAAGCAAGTTTTCTTAGTACTGCTGAAACTAAACATTGGTCATTTTGGATTGAGCTCACCCCATCAAATGGCAATATCTGCATCAGTGCTCATATCTTTGGTAGCCAGTGAAGAAAAGAAAGTCTAGACATTTAAACGCCTGAACTCTGGTCACCTCAGACTTCCTTTATTATCAGTAGAAAGAAATCCTCATTTTTAGGATGCAACTCACCTTAATTGCTTAAGTCATCTCCTCTAAGATGAAATTAAGTGAAATTACAAATGATCCTTCACCAAAATGACAAGAACTCCTTAGATTCAGAGACATTTATCTTTTAGTCAAATACTACATATTTAGAGTTGTACTTCCAAAGTTCTGTGGAAATACATCTTTATATATTTGAATCCTGAGCATCTACTAGCTAATTCTCAAGGACAGTCACTTCAAATGTTTTACCATTCAGTCTGGAAGCAATCAAGGGTTCTGGACATTCCCAGCCTGACCAGAAAGTTGCAAAGGAAGTCATCCACTGCTTCAGGTACCTCAGACACAGATTTCTCAGATGACAGAACTGACTGCGACGCCTGAAATAAGGATTTGATATTGGTTATTAAACTTACCAGAGAAATGTAGCTATCACTACACTTCTACAATCTAAAATCAGACCTCCTGGAGCAGAGCTGGACACTCCAATACAGTATATCCTAGTGTCAAGGTCTGTGGAAAGTGTAGAGAAATTACTCAAAGATCAATCTGATTTAAGCAAGTATTCTGGTTCTGACAATCTGATAGGTACTCAAAACTACTTAACTGACAATCAACTGACATGGTGCAGAGAAAAATATTACTTTACTCCTGCATAGCTCAGCAACCTTCAAAAACATTGATGAGGAAGTGTTACTTCAGTAAATGAAAGATGCAGCACTCCAAGGCAATGGTAAAATGGCTTATGTTCTTTTTATAAAGACACTTGCAACAGAGTGAAAGAACTGCAGCTTGCTCAGACTTGTAACTTCAGAAATCCCACAAAGATCATCTCTCCCCTTAACGGCCATGTGCAGTCACAGAATGAAGCTGTCAGACAACACTGCTACAAGTGCTAGCAGAATGCAGATGGTGCACCAAGGCCTCATTCAGCTACTGTGGTGGCATTAAGATAGACAGCTATTTAGAGATCAGCTCATGGGTCAAGGATAGCTGCCAAAATCAGAATCAAAACAAAACACAGCAGTGTTACTAAACATAAAAATCCCTTTCAGAGCTTGCTGTTGCCATGTAACTTTTCCCTTCCCAAACCTATACAGTGCATAACTTGATATCAAGCCCTCAGTGAGGCTTCCAGAGTTGCAGGAAGGTATGAAACAGCATCACTCATTCTGACACCTGCCTCTCCAAGAGACTTAAAGGCAACTAGATGAGATTCTGCTCTGGCATGGCACCCAAAGAGACAGGCTCAAGTACTCCAGACTTCAAATGGACTATACAATATACCTAGTAAAGCCTCAGAATTTAGGAATGCCATATTGGACACAATGCCATGAGGCACTTGCTCTACCACACAGGGCACTAAGACAAGATACTCCAGTGCACACTGCATGAAATTACTTCATGCACTACTGAAAGAAACTCTGAAGCTATGATAGCATGTGCTACCTATAGGTTAAAAATAACACAGTCCAGAGAAAGAAGCAGAAAATATTTCTACACATCCCTTTTCCTAATTTTAATACATAAAAACTGGAAAAAAAATTGTCCAAGATTCAGGAAGACATGCTAAAGGCAACAACTGCACATTATTTGTAAAATTCACTTAAAGAATCTGTGGGCCAGGGAAACAATGTATAATCCAAGCAATCTAATATAAACAGAACAAGTTGCATATGAAGGACCAAGTCCAGTAGCACCTTTATGAACAATATGTCAAGTGCAATGCAGTATTTAGCATATTTTCATTACTAGAAATACTGTACATTAGGCAGGTCTACTTTTTAATTGTGGCAATAGAGGAGCCATATAGAATATAGCTGCACACACACAGCTTCATTCCTTTTGCATCTTTCCTGCCTTTCTTTTAGAGGAGGCAAATGTCTAATATTATTGCTGTAGTTTCCCAACACCATCCAAAAAAACAGTGCTCAAAAGTGGCACAGCTTGATTTCCTTAAAAAAGGAAATACAAGAACTCATTTAATTCATACAAACTTATTACCTAGATACTAGCACATTTCAGGAACTGAAACTTGAACAGAAAAGAATACAAGGAAGAATGAGTACAATCTCTTGGGCACATTAATGGAACAGGGCTTCAGGAAACCTGAATTAAATCCCTAGCCCTGGTGCAGCCTTCTTGAAACATGCTGGGCCAACCACATTAACTTCATCTTAAAGATGACTACCCATCTAATGAGGTAACATTGTCTTTGTTAAATATTTTTGATTTAAAACTTTCCTAAGATGTCTAACTGCAAATATACTCAAAAAAGAATCACTTAGACTATAAGCCTAAGCACTGCCACAATATTTCACAAAAAATGTCCAATGAATAAAGATTAAAGGCCAAACAAGATATTAACTTCCTTGAGAACAAAACTGCACAGTCCCTAAGAGGAATTAAAAAAAAGCAAGAATGTAAAAGCCAGTAGATTCAACTGTTTTTTTTTTTAAATCATCATGATCACCTATAAATCAAATCCACATAAAACACAAAAGCTAATGACAGCTAATTCAACTTCAGAGTATCATTCAGGATATTAAGAAAATAAAGATCCTGGAAGGAAATGTATTAACTTTATCTACTAAAGTAATTCAGTCCATTTCTTTTACATTTTTCCAAGAAAAAGTAAATATAAATGCAAAAAAGCTAGTGAGACAATGCTCCTCAAAAATCTTGTGTGAAAATCTACCAAGAATAGCCTGCACAAGAGTCCTCACCATTATTCTGCTTGCTTCATCTATAACCAAAAATTTAAATACAAAGTAGGTGGAAAATAGGATTACTCCTGAAAATGCCAGATTTTCAGCCAAAATTCATGTGAACACACTAACTTAAAGGGTCAAAATTTCTGGACATAAGCTAGAGTACACCTGATACCATTAAATCCTTTACTGGCAAGCAAAATATTAATTTAGCAAGTACACAATTAATATTGTAGAAATCCAGGCAAGTTACTTGCAACATCTGTGAAGAAATGCTTGGGCAACTCTTAAGTCTCATGACAGAATTCATTAATTTCCCCTGAGAGGCATTCCAGTCTTCACCATACATATTTTCCCCCACATCCCCCAGACATTCCAGATCTTACCTTATAATTAGTTACACATTAGCTCACCAATGGTTTGCTTGCATAGTTGAGTCATTTATCTGGGTAGAATGACTCAGTAACCATTAGTATGAAGCTTTGAAACACATGGATTCTATCTTAGCTATCTACCATTGAGGTCAACCAAAACAGAAAACTTGTTAAATGACTCTTATTTTAATGTGCACTATTGCACACACTTTGAACAGCAGTGGCAAAGATACTTCCTCAGTTCTGACAGAGAAAAAGGAAAGCTACGTACATTACATTAACGTTAAAGAACAATATATGTCATTTCTTTGGGTCCCTGTCAGCTCAAGATTTTTCTTCACCTGGAAACCATCTTGTGGCTTATATTTAAAAATAATTTATAGGACTGTCAAGTCATCTAAAACAATATTAATGAAAAAAATCATGATGTTTAGAAATCATAGCTCCTCCATGCCCATTTCTCTGCTGTCACCAAAAAAACTGCACTGTAACTGGCAATCTTCAGGTAAGGGAGCCTTACCAAATTCCTTAAAGGTCACTAGTTCCACTATACTCAGGTAGAGATCCAGAAGGAAAGAAAGTAAGGCCCAATATCCCCTTTAGGAATGTAACTGTATACTTGTTTTATTTTTCCACAGAAAAATGAATAGCACCATCTTTCCATTCTTTGGAGAGAATAGAGAAACTATGTACTGAAGTACCCACAGTTTCTACATTGCGTATATGCATTTGGTAAATTGATAACAATATTTCTGGATCCTTACTTGATCTCCACATCTGAGTTTCCTTCCTTAGTTTCATTTCTTAATGAAAAGATTTGCATCTACTATTGAAATGCAATCTTCAGTATAGAATTAGGTAAACAAATTACTATGATCAACAAATATACACAATGATCACTTGAAATTTTATGCAGCTGTTCAACAGTGCAGCTATTCCACACGATATAATTACTATCTAATTTAAGAATTTAACCAACTTCAAGGCTAGCATTTAGTACTCAAAGACAACAGACCTTCTACCACGCTTCAACTCAGCACTGTGGTATTGATTCATGGAAACAGTACTGGAGTCATAAAAACTATTTGTTCCTGCACTTTCAGTAATTGAACATCAAAAAAGACAGTCATTAAGCTTTACAAAAAAACAGTGAATAGTAATGAAAGCTATCAAGCTACTATCAAGTATATTTAAAGATTCTCTCATGTGCCTAATGTTGAAAATACAGTTTAAATGTTGAAATTATGAAAAAAATTGAAGCCTCTAAATAATGAGACAAGAATCAGACAGTTATCAGCATCAGCACAAAGTGAATTTGTTTATCCAGCCATCTTTAAGACAGAACTTCCTTCATTTTGATGAAACAGGATATATTCTAGCATATTGTTTCATATCACTCAAAAAGAAAAAAAAAAATCACAGAGTGCTTAAAGCATCAGCCAGATATACTACCATCAAAAGATTTATAGTAATAATTTAATAATTTTCCCCCGGGTTGACTTCTTTCTTTGGTAACAATTTGCAGATGTAATAGGGGAAATTTCTTCTTTAGCTAGCTCTATTAAATATTAAACATTAAATATCCCCTTTACTTGATTAGCATTAAGCATATTCAGTTTTAAGAAATCATTAAAAGCTTGCCATCAAATTTCATAAAGATTTAGTTTTAAAACATAAAGATGCTTTATTAGCTTTCAAAGTTTTAAATAAAGTACTGGTCTGTTGCTATGCATTGATACAGAAAAATGCCTATTTTGCCTCCATTCTGAAATTAAAAATCATTCACATCTAACTTTTTATTAATCATTTGCTTTTGCAAAACAAGATAAGACTACAAAAATGGCTTACTGATAAGTCTGTAAGTGATAGAAACAGCATTGCAGGGAGAAGTACTTTTCCATTAGATTCTATTAAGGTAATAAAATGAAGTAAATCATATTTTGGAAAGTACAGTAAAATGATCCCATTGTGCAACTCAACTATTAGATGACTGCTTAGAAATCAAACTGTAAATGAGAAGTACCACAAACTACTGCTAATAGTGAAATGATTACAAAGTTGAACAGCTTAAAGTAACAACCCATTATTTTTATCTAAATCTTTTCCAGTAAAGTATTCAAACACAAGCTTCTGCAAGTCTTGAGATACAGTTGCTTTACTGAGCCAGAGAACCACACACTCATTCTATTCCCTTAAAGAAAACAACCCTAAAATAAGGATATATTTCGATGACATTTTAAAATAGTATATCTGTATACCTACACATTTGAAATATTGATTTGTGCATGGAACACAAATGAAAAATAAAGGAGCATCAAAAATAGAAGAGGATGAAATATAGAAAATACACATCACTTCTGCTACTTTTAGACATCTGAAAGTCAGAAATAAAACCTTTCCCAAGTAAACAGTGATGTATAAGTTTCAAGCCAATAAAAACCACCTAAGAGAGTCTTAAACTTTAGAGTTCTTACTAAAATTTGGGCATCTTCAGCCTGCTCTTGAATAGCCTTCAGAGCCTTTGGCAGATCCTCATCACCTTCCTGAATAATGAATTCATCATCTGCTGGAACCTAAAAAGAAAGAAAAAATACAGGTCACATCAATATATTGAACAAATTCTTTCTTTCAGAATATAGCTGTTTCAACTCCTAATACAACAGCTGAGAACAATCTCATTAAAACAATATTTCATCATATTTAAAGTTACAAATACCCTAACACACCCCCCAGAAATATTTTATCTTTAACAAGCACTCCATCTTCAAATAAAAATACGAAAAAAATCAACTGACACTAAGCTTTTCTTAAAAAGATATTCAGAGTATTATTACATTTTACTGAAGAAATTTACATCATTCCTGCTAGGATGTTTTCCATACACACTCAATATAAAAATGAAATATGAACATAACAGACATCACTTCAGATCATCACTTGATTAAATTACCTCTTCATACTGACAATCGTCTTCAGAATCATCTGTTATAGTAACTTCTGCAGATTTGGTTAAGTCTGAAACAGCTGATGCATTTGATGTATTTCAGCTTAGAAAACTATTATAAACCAGCTATCCTCAAGTCAGTAGCAATCATTTTCTCCCTTGTTCTTTCTGAAGTCAGATTTCACATTTTCAAGGCTTCCCTCAGGCCTTTAAATGAACATGGACTACTCCCATGAAGGCTAGGTCTGTGCATCTAAAGAATTTAAATTCTAACTTTTCCTGGCAGATTTAAATACCATTAAAATACACATAAATTAACAGCCAAAGTTAGAAGTTGGGCACTCTTATGACCTGAACAGTGGGCTAAGTTCTGCCCACATTTACTCCAGGAGTTTCACTGCACTGGGACTTCCACAGTCCTTAAGCCTCAATGTATAGAGGGCTTTGTGCTCTGAGAGGCATGTGGAATCAAACTGAAGTATCTGAGAAGAAACACGATAGGCCAAATACTAGATCATTTCCTGATGATGATCGTGCTGTGAAGCAATAATTAAAACATCTACAGTAAAAAAAAAATTCTAAAATTTAAGTCATTTGCAATTATATACAGTTCCTTCAAAAAGAGTAAAATAAAGCCAAAACAATTATTTCTCATCCCTAAAGGGCACTTCTCAGCCCCTTAAAGTATAATAAAAGCATTTTTAGTAAGGTGCTATTTAGTGAGGCGCATTTTTAGTAAGGTAGCTGTTTTTCCTGCTTTACTAGGAAATCAGCTAGCCTACAGACAACCTATGGCAATAAACTGGAAATCAGTTTCTGCACAGAAGTTGCAATTCATTACGTCAAGCATCAATTTTAAATGGTAAATTCTTATGTAATTGAAACAGAGCAAAATATAGATGCACAATTTTGCAGCTTTACATCAAGCCTCTCCCATCTGGATGCTTCCTCCACAAAGATAGATCATGCATCAACACCATATCAACAAAACTATCTGTTAAATTGCAACTCTTCAAAGGCTAACAGCTCAAGATCATATCCTGAAAAGGATAAGCACAGCTTTGTTTCCAGAGATGTCAGGTTTGAGATAAAAGCTGCAGAGATATTCTCTTGTAAACCAAAAAACAATAGGGAAGTTGCAGGTGAGTAAAGGCATGATTTTCAGTCCAAACACATCTGTGTATCTCCAACAGCACAATTACACCACATGTTTAGCAATAAAGTTATATTGACAAACTGGAGATTTGCATGAATGCTTCTTAGAAACCTCCAGCCTAGGCTTAATACATAAAAGCAAATGCCTCTAATAGACATGAAAATTTGGGGGCATGTGTAACTACTGCATCACAGACCACAAACACAGAAGACAGCTTTAAGTCACAAACTCTTTGCATCTCAAGCATCTCCATCCATAAAAGCTTCACTTTCTAACTTGGCTGACTCTGGAATGTTTAATTCTAAACTATGATCAAATTTACCTAAAAGTGATTTCTTACCCCCCCCTCCCCCACAGGGAAGAAAAAAGGGAACCTGAAAATCAGTACATCTTACTGCATCAGGATAAGTCTCAATTAACTTTTCTGACTTGAATGGCACAGCAGAGAAGCCAGGCAGCTCAGTGAACATATACCTTACCAGCAGCATAGTACTCATGGGCATAAGTAGGTCCATCAAGGTTAAGCAAAAAATAGAGATGAGAATATCTCATGTTTAAACATGACTTAAGAGCTGACCCATCAAATGGATAACAACCTGCACTGGCATCAGGCTAGACTGGGAACAACTGCCTGCTCCCAGTACAATAAGTACTAGTGGGGCTCTCACATCAGTGTCTCACACATCCCAGTGAAAAAAATTCCTGGACTTCGTTTTGTCAGCTGGGAGAAGGGAGGGTTCATCTGAACTGCTGGTGACAGAAGAGCTAAGCAGAGATTTCTTTTACTGTTTTAAACCTCAAGAGGGACAACAGCAGCAGGGAAGTAAAGCTAGCAAAGACATAATAAAAGTCATATTAACTGGTCAGGTTAATGTTCTAAAACCTCCTTTTTTTATTTGAATTAAGACACCTTAGCACTATCTAGCTGACTAAGCAGTCTTTTTAAAGAATGTGACATTGGTCTTGTCCAAACACAGGGGTGCAATGATTTCCTCTGGAATAGAGGGACAATCTCTCCATACTTGTGGTAATTGCAGGTATCAGCTAAGTAGCCATTTACGCCTAAGCTTCTTAATTACAATATCATGCTGTAATTATCAACTTAAAATTATTTTAAACAAAGAATACCCTTTATTTAAATAAAACCCTATACCCAGCAACTTTTTAACTCTAAGTTTACTGATCTTTTCTCCCCAAAGCTAACTTTTACATGGACAGCCAGTCACTTTTTTCCCCCCCCACCTTACAATTCTTGGCTACATTTATCAAATCTCTCAACACAGACAAAAAAAGTCACATCTACCTGCAGTGCACCCTGAATGAGTAAGGTACTTTCAGGCATTCTATTTTTTTTTCCCCCTGAAATTTCTACTGACTTAATTGTCCTTGTGATCCATTACGGTCTAAACTAATGCATCATTGCAAATCCTATGCATGTAGACTAAATCTTTAACTTCAGAAATTTGACTTTCCCCAAAATATCATATCCAGCTGCACAGAAGAATTCTATTTTAAAACTATTACAGTCCCTCAGTAAGAACCACTTTTTTTTTTTTAAATACACATGCTGCTTTGGTGCTTCCAGGAGACTGCACAGCATGAAAACAGCTGTGCAGTTTCAAGGCAGCAGAAACTGAAGCATTAAGGAAACTTTTGACTTCTTATATTTCCTTTTCACTGGTTACACTTCAACTCAAGTGAGAGGAAAATTCACATAGAGGCAGCCTGACTTGTGCTTAATTGACTCAAATTTTGCCTCTACAAAGCTGGCAACCTTTGCTTGATTTGGCAGATCAAAGCAAAAGACAGCTACCAGACACAACTGAGTCAGACCAACTTAGTGATTACACAAAAAAATTGGGGCTTCTCACCCCATCATAAACTGTGTTTAACAACAAAAAAATCCACAATTTAACTCAGTTGTCAAAATGATTAAAACTGTTTCCATAAAGCCACAGTGGATAAAATTTCCACACTGTTTTACTATGAGCTTCACAACCTCAAGGCTGTGTTTTCTCATTCCTTAATATTAGATACATGCATTTCAGTGAAACAGCTAATACAGAAGCAGCAAGGGGCTTTTGTTTCCAAACTTGAGCTCTTATTCAAGACCTTCCTTCCTCACAAGAAAGTATTCAATCGCCACGGTGCTCATCGTGCTCAGGCTTCGGTGCCCATCACCACTACCACACAGAGACCCGCGATGAAGACGACGACAAGGACGAGGGAACAGCTCTGAGGAAACAGGGGCACCCCTGACAGCCAGCTCAGCTTCATGATGAGGAGGTTCAAGAGAAGGAGGTAGAGGATGAAGAGAAGGATACGCTGCAGGCAGAAGGACGCCTCGGTGCCGGCCGCCGCCGCCGCCGCCTCCTCCATGGCCGCTCTTCACCTGCCGTCGCGTCGCCCGTTGCTAGGAGCGGCGGGGACTCTCGCGAGAAGTCGCGCGCCGTCGCCGTAGCAACTCCCGCGCGCGGCAACGGCCGTCGCCTCCGTCGTGTGGTGAGAGGGGCCACTCACTAACGGCTCTAATTAACAACCCGCAGTATATTCGACAATTACAAGCACGGGGCAGAATTTTCACAGGAACTGGGAAAGGAGACTACTTAATGTCCATCTGAGACCTGAGCTTTCAGGTTTGGTGGCATTTGAGGGTGAAGTACTGCTTTTTACTCACAAGATTAAAATCATATTTAAAATACAGTCTGAAAAAAAAAATCAGAGAACTTTAAAAAGTGTGAAATAGAAATACACCACTCAATCCAAATTTTATGCCCTCAAAATGCAGACACAGTCCTGCAAGTGGACACATTAACATAGCATTTCTCTGCAGAGGTGGCCACACAGGGCTACCTTGTGCCTCCATCTGCAGAGACAAATTCAAGCAAGACAACAACACTTCAGCACGGCACAAGTCCAAAGCTACAATGAAAGAGGAGAGCAAGTGTCACAACATCCCTGGGCCGTGGCCACTGCACTACCTCATAAATCCTGCCTGTCAGCTTCTCCCCAGGTCAGGTTTTATACCTATCAGGGTTTGAATTCAGCAGGGTTGAAGAGTTTGAGGGCAAACACTGATAGGTCTTTCTTCTGGCCTTGCATTAATCTTCTACAAGAGCCACAGACATGACCAAAACAAGGAAGCCTTTCTTTTATATTTTTCCCACCCAAAAGAGCAGTCCTAACTGAACTCAGCTGTGCATCTCAGTAACAAAAAATAAGAGCTGCCATCATGAAACAAGTCCTGTGACTCAATATATCCCAAACTGCAGGATTAGAAGTAGCAGCAAAGCTGTCAGGACAGCTTCAAATTCAGGCCTGAGCCTTAGGAAAGTCTCCTCATTCCAGATTTAATCATGGAGCACATGTGGCTGTACTTGTATCATACAGGAAAGCACAGCTACTTTACATGCCAAGTTAATACTTCTCTCTAGCAGATTTGCTGTTGGCCTTCAATGTCCTGAAGAAGTACTGAGCAGGACACATCTTCCTCCAGTTCTGTGGGAGCTTCACCAGCCCCTGCAGCCCCAAATTCCCCCTTCCAACTTTCCCCAAAACTTCTCTGCCTCACTTGCCTAAGAAAACACCTGGTATCCACAATTCAAGACAGCTCAAGCAAAGCTTAGAGAAAGTCCAGCAAAGTGCTTTGAGAAAAAGATTAGGGAACACAAATGCAAAAGGGACCTCAGTCTTGTAGGTTTATCAAAGAAATGACTGCACAGCTTGATGAAAGTGCACAGGTAACATTTGATAAGAAAGTCCAGGCAGAAGTGCAAACATTCAAACAAAGTAGAAACAAAATGAATTACGTCTAAAAACAAAGAGCAAGTTTAACAGTGAGAAAAGTGACTTAGACTGACTTCCTAGTATTACTAAAGTTCTTTTTCAAAGCAGTGATAGAGCTCTTTATAAAAGCCTTCTTTTGCATTCCAACTCCAGTTAATTCAGGGACATCCTCTGTCCCACATTTTCAGAAAGGCCAGATAGTCTTTGCAATGGTACCTTCTAACCTTAAAAAGTATGGAAAAAGTGAAATGAGAAGTTAACCAGTTCTATAATGGAGAGACTTGCAAATATGCTAGAGGGCTGCTGGATTTTATCTGTTTTTAAACAAGAATTAGATTGTCACCAAATTGTACTTTCCAAAGCTTTAAGCCTTTGCTTAGAAACAGCAGCTTTAACAGCCAATTTATAATCCCAAATGTGTTGTCCCACCATGACTATATAAATGACCTGACAGTACAGTGGTTTTCCTTCTACATATATAAGCTAACCTGTTTTTCTATCCACCTGGCAGCAATCTACCTGCCATAAATCATCAGATTTGGTTATTGCTATACTGATTTCCAAACACAAAATTCTCCCTGCTGTATAACACCATAATCCTGAGTTATAAGTGGTTATCTTCTCCCCCAAGAGCAATCACAAATGCTGTTATTGCATCCCTTAGTTTCTCAGGACAAATGGAAGCAGGGTCTACAGTAGCTTCAGCTTTTCATTAAACAGGCCGCTTACTTTGCAGAGCAAAGACTAACCCATACACCTTAGCACTATGTCAGCCAGATAAGTTACATTGTTTTTAAAGACCACTCATGAAAAACTGGATAGACAGAATCACTCCAGACAGATTGCGTTTGCTCCCAAGCCTTAAGGGCCAGAGACTGTTGCACTTTATTCCACTGTCTGAAAGAAGGCGAGACTCTGCTCTCACTGAGCAAGTTGTCCCCCCCACTGCATGCAGCAATTGTGTTGATGACAGCTCCCATAATTGCCATTAGAAAACCTAAACATCCACACTGCCTTCAGCAATTTTCACTCCCCTGCAGGAAAAAATCCAGACAGGTTCAGTTTAGGGGCTCCATCACACCAGACAAGCAGCACAAAGAATGGCTGACTCCACTGACTTGTACGCACCCACTTGTGACTGCTCTTCAGTGCATCTTTGGGGTTATGGGCTAAGGCAATATAAACTTAGCTTTTTGAAGGAGTTCAGAGTGCAGCCTTAACAAGCACACAGACATCACAGGGACAGTGAAAGGGCCACAGCCCCCCGATCATGGCAGGGCCTGGGCTCACAACTGGAAGCTGGAATGAGTTGCAAATATCTTGCTCCAGCTTCTGCTGTGCCATGGGGCTTCCAGTTAGGCAACTGACATTAAACATCTTTTCTCCATATTACTATCTGGCAGCTGCTTGTACAAGGGAACACAGAAGTTGGCTAACAGTTATCCTAAGAATCACATCAAGGATACTTGCCTCCATGAAAGTCTGAGACCAAAAGAGCTTGGAGGAAGTTTCTTTAGGTGACAGCACTGCATACACAATATTACAGAACAGGAAATTATCATCCAAATTGTGAGGTTCAAAGTGCCACCTGACAACATGCTATATACAGGGAACAGATTAACTGCAATGGGAAGTCATAACACCTGATATTTTCCATTTATGCATTTTACAAAGCTCCTGCAAAAGTTCCTAAAAGGGTGACAATACAATATGCACATCCCTAAGAAATTTGTATGCAACATGGTTGTTCTCAAACTTCAAGATTTTTGCCCTCCTGCAGAAAATATATCCACTCTTCAAAAGAGCAGCAGCTCCCATCTTCCTCTTATTGCAGTAATGGTGTATGCCAAAGGTAGTTTCAACAAACAAAAAGGAACTCATTAGTTAAAAAGCACAGCAAATCACAGAATCACAATCATTATGGTTGAAAGAGACCTAACTGAAATGTATTTTTAAAATGCAGCAGTGGTATGAAGTACAACTAATATCTGCACTGTCACATCTTAATCTGTGGAGAACCTCGGGTCCATTTTAACTTTGCTGGGCTTTAAAAGTGATAGAATAAGTCACTTGAAAAATGGAGCAGGGTTCTGAATGAACACAATTCCATGACAGCTTAAATCAAAGCAAATTTTCAACCCTGCTGTGCATTCCTGCCTCTTTCCTCACCCCTGTATTGGTACTCATATCACCTCTGATAAGATGACACAGCTGAAGACTAATCCGAAAGGAAAAAAGGTTTCTTGAACACTAGAAGTAGCAATGCTAAAATGCTAAAGGTTTGATACTCAAGGAGTTGAGCTCATATTAAATACAAAAGCATTTTGTTTCTACTTCACTCTGCAGAAGAGCATTCAATGTATAAGTTTCATTACATTTCCAGGTATTTCTACAGCTTAGATCTAGGTTACTGCAAGTAGCTGAAAATCAGCATCTGAGCTGAAATATTGTATTTTATGGAAAAAAGTCAATTTCCACATGTATCAGCACATCTTCTGGTTTTGATTCTTCTGAACAGGCAATTTGCTAAAAGCATAGCTATCCCTACCTGGAATACTAGTCATACTATTCAGCACATAATCCAAAAGCCCATTTTCTTTGATGAATTTTTAAAATTTAGCCTGGCTTGGGTTTCCCATGCAAAGCTCTTCCACACAGAAGAGAATATAAGCTACTGTTCTGCAAGCAGTAGGACTGCAAGCAGAGGTCTGAAGTGATTTGACTCCATATTCCTCTACACACAATTAGGGAATGAACAGTCAAACACCATCAATAACAGTAACATAGCTGCATTGTGACCACAGTTCAGTTTTTCGAGGGCACAGGACTGTTTTCCACTGCAGACACTGGGATTATAATGCACACAGCCTAGTCAGTACCCTATAATGTATAATAAAAGAGAGTTAGTCTACCCATGCTGATGCTGCTGTTTGAGAACTGCAGCCTCCACATCTTCTGCTGTTGTTGCCTTGGAAAATTCCCAGGAGAACTGGACAGATGGCACATTTTGGCTCTCTGTGTACTAGATCAGGAATGTTTCTGCATCATAGACAAGAATAAATTATACTAAGAGAGATTTGACATACAGTCATTTTAGAAGTGTAACTGACCCATGTTCTTACTAAGCTTCAGTTTTATGAACACAAAGTTATTTTATGTTTTTTAAAAAAATGTGACAGTTGTCAAAAGGAGAGACATAAACAAAAAACAGAAATACACCAAAATAGTGTGCTGCCCTGAATTGTGCTTAGTAATAAAGACAAGCTAAAAATAAAGAGGACACAACAGAAAGCTAGGGAAAAAAGTGATGGTTTCATGATACTCATCTTACCATGCTGGGTTGTAAGTCACTATCTGATATCCAGGTAGCATCTCCCTCTTGAAAGCCCAAGCCATACACTGAATGGGCAAAATTTTAGCTGGTTTCCTGCTCCCCTGCTTCACCTGCTTGAATTGTGCTTATTTTTAGAAGAGGAGAACATTTGCATGCACACACAGAGATCTGGCACGACTACATTTTCTGTCAAAAAATTCAAAGAATATAAACAAATTTATCAACAATAAGCTATTGAAAAATACTGAGTCCTTCAACAAAACCATTTCATCTGTCTTCAAGACTGGCAAGAAGCATCTGCTGAGTTGTAGCCAAAGGCAACACTTCTTACCAGAATATTTAGCCAAGCCTTTGTTAAGAGCTTACATCTAGTTGTACTGGTTGAGACCGAGGACGATTTTAATTTCCTCTATACCATTTTGCTTGTTCCTAATGCTTGGTCATTTGCTGATACGCAAGATGTGAAAATATAAGAAATTATACATCCAGTCCTCAAACTCCATTTGAACACCTCAGTTGAGACATCAATGTACCCTGGCTTCTGTACATGGGCATAAACCAGAGGCTGAAGTCTTTACAGTGTTTTTTTTGGTTTCCTTTTTACTAGCAGATGTAGAACTTCTGGCAACAATTCTGTAAGAATCCCACCTTTCATATAAAGGAGTGTCATTTTAAGTCTTACAACCAATATCAGCAGTGAGTCTTGGTTACAACTTGCAAAGTGGGTGAATCATTACATGGTTTTCATTTTCACCTCTCTGATGAAAGCCAGAGTACCATATTGACACAATATACTTAAACATCAAAATTTCACATCATAGTATTTTCTGTTTAAATATTGAAATGTTACCAAAGTCTGATTATTTTTTAATGCTTTGCTTTTACTTCCCTGTTTATAGCACAGCCATAACTGAGCGCCAGGCCATTAGTCCCTTTTGGTATAAGCAGGCATTGCTGAGGCAGAAATTACACCTCACTGAATTTATGCACCCCCATGTTTGCTGAGTGCAGTCCTTTCTCCAACAGCATCTGATTCTGATTTTAGAATTACACCTGTGCTTCTTATTCCAATATAAGAAACAGGACTAACCAGGTTCTTTCATCATCCTTGAATTTTTACCCTCACACCTATGGCATTGTCAGCTAGTTCACCTGCCAGGAAGGGAAGGAGCTACCTGCTGCATGAATCTCTGATCATTTTGCTTTCTCTAGGTTTTCACATGGGAGAATGTAAACCCCCATTTCCATTCACTCTGAGCACAGGTTTGATTCAAAGCCAGGTTGACTAGAAAAAATCAAGTCCATTAATTATCTTTTATTTCCTAACTGATCATCAACTAAACATGGGTCACTAAGCCACTCACACTGGCCAAGAACCTCATTATAGGTTTATTATTTCTGTAGAGCAATCATTACCCTTTAGTACCTATCTAACACTATACAACCACCCCAAAAGATGCATTTATCTACATAAACAAACTGACATTTAATTCTGTTGCTGTAGAATGGCTTGTGAAGCCAGAAATATTAAAAGCATAAACAAATTCCAAATAAACTTTTAAGAGATTACTAGCCTGAAATAGGCATCATGGAAACTAAGCAAATATTTAATTGAAACAGCATATGGAAACAGCCATAAAATGAGAAAGGTTAAAGAAACTCAGCATTCATCCAGTAACATTTAGCTGCAATCAGTAAAAGTCACAAGCAGATGATGTTGTATGCATTACAGATATTAAATAAACACTGAGGATGAAGAAAAATTCAGCCCTGAGGGCAGTTCACCACATCCTAAGGAGAGTCTCTGGTTCCAGAATTCCAAGATGTTTTTTCCCATTTTGGTAGACAACTGAAAAAGACAATTTGTTCACCAGCTTGCCTGTAGGTAAGAGAATGTGCAGCAGAAGAAATGAAGGAACCTACACCTGCAGAGACTTTCCAGGTCAACAAATTTCAACTGACTCTCCCCACCAAGCACCATTTACTCATACCAGCACAAAAGTGTAATGCACAAAACAGACCTCCAGCCTGTTTCTTCCCTAGAATTTTTCTACTTGTAGCTCCCTCAGGCAGCAATTGCCACCTCCTCAGCAGCAGCCTCAGACCCTGTGCTCAGTCTTCAAACGGTCACCGCACAAGCTCCAGATGTCACTGCATAGCCCTTGATAATTCAGCCCAAGGTTTTCCTCCCCATAAGCAAATTTTTATTTATCTGCAAGAAAGATTTTCATGGAGAAAATTGTCCTGTTCTGCAAGCATAGGTATCTGCAATGTGATTGCCAGCTTTGCTCCAGGGAATCCACAGGAGGGAACTTGCTATTGGCACTGCAGCTCCTCAGGGAGCAAAAGCACCCAGGGAGAGGGGAGCTGAGCAGGGCTGCTCAGAACCACACTGAGCAGGCAGGGCAGCTCCAGCCTCCAAAAACCCAACTCTGCCAACACCCCTTTTCCCTTCCCAAGCTCCAGCTCCCTCCCAAACCTCCTCTGGTCAGGGAAAAGCCATGGGACCACTCAGGAGGGTCCTCTCTGCACAACACAAAGCCTACTCCTGCCTGTGAGCTTCCCAGCAGAGCTTGCACATTAACCCCTGGTGTCTCAGCAGAAAAATTGCTCCTAGAAGGAGCCTTCGCTTGGTGCTCCCTCACCAGGCCCGCAGCCCTCCCTGGCCCATGCCTGCCCATTGTTTAGGGAGCCAACAATTACTCAAATTGCAGCATCACATATTCATCTCCTTTACTAGCAGGAGATTCCCCAGTGAGGAATTCCGAAAGAAATCATGTTCCCAGCCCATTTTCCCAACCCGAGGCTCTGTGTTTAACAAGCACCCACTGAACCTGGCAAGACACAGTAACAATTTGAAAATCACACTGTGTCACACTTGCAGACATCACCCCATCACACAAGTTATTGCTAAAGGCAAAGCAGCACCATGTTGGCCCAAGCCTGCTGCCACTGAAATTTAAAGAAGTTCTGCTACTAACTTGAGACAGAGCTGAACTGGATCTAATAACCTGAATACGTGATGTGGGCTGTTCTCAGGCTCTCAGCACTAGCTAAATTACCAGCTTTTCACAGCTACTTGTTATTTTCTTTTCCACAGCCACAAGACACATCGATTTGCACAAAATTTATAAAAATAGTAATAGCTACATGATGATATTGCCTAGCAAATCTGAGGCTAAGGTAAACTCAATGTCAACAATGTTTTCCTCATCTCCCTGTTTTAATAAGATTTGCCATACTTCATAAGCACATGGCTAAGTCTGTTTTGTCCTAATCTAGGCACAAAGCTCCATATTATAAATATATTAAGACAATGCAGAGAGCCTATTTCTCACATCTGTGTAATATCCCCAGGGTTGCTTAACTTTGTGAGAATGAAACTGCTCAAATTTTAGCTATTAAATCACACAAATACAATTTGTTTGAAACAGTGGTTCTGTATCATGAAAAAGCATCAACACCCAATCTCTTCCTCCTCTTTCCTGCTGAAAATGTGCAGTAAGACCAGTGTTGATGTGATGGTCCTCAGTAATGCCCAAACCCAAGTTTGCACCAAGTAGCTACTTGTTGACTGCCCAAATCTTAAACCTGAACAAGGACTGATGACCAAAACTGATCAGCTTTAGCCATATCAGTCTAATAAAAAAGTTATCACACCTCAAGATGTAAAAGTAGAAAGGACTTTCTGCATAGGAAAAATATTATGACTGCCAAGCTCTATCAAGTCATTGGCTGTTTCATCACAACACAGAACACACTATCTTGTTCATCTTTTCATTAGCATTAATTAACATTACTATTAACAAGTAAAAACTCTAATGATTAAGAAAATGACAATGAAACTAATTTCCTTCTCAGGGTAGGACAGCAGCACCCATAAGCACAAACCCAAACCTTATATCAGAAAAAAAATCCATCTGAACAGCACTGAAAGCTTGAAACCAGCCCTGAGTCCAAGTTTTGCAGCAGGAACCTATAAAGAGAGCCAAAAATCACCAAGCCTGAGCCTTTTTCTTGCTCATATATGTAAGCCCAGCCCTCAGCTTTGCCATAACCAGCACATGCTGTGTCCCCACAAAAGGTGCCCAGGAGCAGAGACCAAGCCAAGTTGGGACCAGGTTACTCTCCTTGCCACATCCGAGCTCACAGCCAATTGTGAGAGGCCACATGCAGGAGGAAATGTATTAAAAAGTGACATAACAGCATCTCCACACCTCAGAAACATCAAAAAGGGACCATTTGACCCAGCTTTCCCTAAACTACTTGGCCTCACTAGTGCTGGGACCTTGTATGAAGACAGCTGGATCTACCCACAGAGGTCCCTTGCCTTTTCCGTAGTTCTACAAGAGTCCTGGTGAAAACAAAAGCCCTTAATGGAGATATTTATCATCTTTCTCCAAACCATCTTCTCTACTCCATCATTATGTGTAAAGATCTTCACTTGTGCACAGGGAGCTCATGATCCAGCTGTGCAAATTCCTCCAGTAACACCTTGACTGTTCATCAGCAGGAAAATCCTAAATGTGTTCAGGTAAATCCCACAGGCATGAACCACCCTTGGACCAGGCTCCCATAGAAACTTTTTCCTCCTGACAAAATGGATCAAGTTTCAACAGACTAAGCATCACAAAGGCAACACATTAAAGCAGCAACCAAACATTTTTGGTTGTTCTTCCTGCATTTTCTCAGTTAGGGGCACATCAGGCTTTTTCCTGTAACAGCATAAACATTATCCATACACATGGCCAACAAGTACTTGGAGAGAGGAAGCAGGCAAGTGGAATTGTGCTCTTATATTGTAACAGGTTACAATTCCATTGGGATTTGACAGAGTTGAAAAAAATCTTTACAGGAAAGTCTATTCCCAAGGGACTCGTGCATGTGGTCTACCATCAAAGGAAATACAGCAAGTCTCCTAAAAATTCTCTTTTCTCCAAAGGAGGTAAGAGGTGTCCACAATTTAACACAGTAGTTAAATTATGCATTAGGCACCCAGTATTCCCTCCCACCCTGGCCACTTCCAGAGGTTCTCTGTGCAGAGTCACCCTTGATTCAATAAGGGAAACTTCCAAACTCTGAGGCATGCAGGTCTTAAACAAAAGGTCATTTTGTGCTGCACAGCTTAAGTTCCCTGTGAGATTTCCCCAGAGAATTTGTGTTCCCCAGGTTCTTCCCCAACTGGCAACTTTACAAATGGGCAAACTATAAGCAGGCTTTCTGCTGCAGAATAAGGAATCGATAGCTGTCTACTTGGATAGCCTCAAAAAGTGCTTAACTTTTAATTGAATGCTGGAGAAGAAATGGCAAAGTGCAAGCATGCAAGCCAGCATGAGGCCTGCATAATTATCCTTCTCCTTGCAGTTCCTTATGCAGATCAGAGACTAATTAAACACATGCACAGACTAGAAAACAATTCACAAAGACATATCTTATGTCCATTTGCAAAGGAATTGAGCAAGTCAGAAAGAACCAGCAAGGAACCAAAGCTGCTGCCTGCTGTCTTGTGCTATCATTTTTATTAGTACCTCAGGTTTTTTCTCCACCCATTTGTAGCAAATATAAATCAGACTTTGCATCCAGTTTGTAGTAAGAGGTGCAAAGTTCAGGAAAAGGGTGAACAATACCCCCAGGCCTCTAAAAGAGGATGCACACATGTACAGGAGTTTAAAACATTTTGTTAGCTGTTTCATACACCATGCAAATAAATTCTTCCTTAAAAAACTACCTCCCTGACACAAATCACTTATAAAATAGATACAAATAAAACAAGATGATCTTATTCTCCCAGTCAAAACAAAGAAAAAAAAAAAGAAGAAAAAAGTTATTTAATAACACAATTACTCAAAACCCTGTTTGGGCAAATCCCATCACTACAGCTCAAACAACCATATTGCTGAACAGCTACTTACCTAAAGCACCCCAAACCCCTAAAAACACAGCCAGATTTTCCTCAAAAATTCTCTACTCCAGCAATAAAACAAAAGGATTGAGCTATAAAAAAAAAAAATTGAATTATAAAGAAAACAGTCCTCTGGGAAAAGACCACAACCTACCTCCTCTCTCAGCTTCCCAACAGCAAGGGACACAAACCAGCCCTGCTCTGAACTCCGGGGCTTTAAGCTGTGTGGGTTTGCACCTCCAAAGTGAAAACACCTGCTGAGGATGGGCGTGCAGCTGCACAGCTGATTCCTGATTCAGCAGCCTCTGCCCCACCTGAGGGCAAACTCATCCTCTGCAGCTCATCCCCCTGAGCCTTCCTCAAAAGTAGTTATGGGGGAGCAGGAAGAAGCACAAATGTCGGAACGGGGCGGCTGGGGCTGGAGTAACTCCAGCAGAAGTGAAGGATGCTGCTGTCAGTGTGAACAGTTGTGTCTGATTTTAATGCCGTACTCCAGTCTTCTGTGGTTGTCATCCTGCGTGCCCCATGCGTGTCCTCGCCTCCCGGCCATCCGGCACGGAGCGGAGCGGCCACGCGGGCTTGGGGAGTGTTTCATCCCCCAGACTTCAGGGATTTGAGAAAAGGCACAGAGCAGGTGTCAGCAAGCGGATGGGAAAGGCCTTAGGACTGCCTTTTTATTGGTTTTAAGGCACAAGGCAAAATTAACATTTAAAAAAGAAAAAGGAAATGTGCGTGGCAAGTAAAATAAAATGCTTTTGCCTCTTACAGTAATTCTGTGTCTCTGTGAACTCGGATAATTTCTCCTCCAGTGCAAATCCCCTCAAAAGGCACTCCACAAGTTTTCCTCCTAGGAAAATGGCAATGGTGACATCTACTGCTCGAAGAAGAGAATAGTTTGGGCAACTCTGCCCTCAAATTATTGCCGGGCTCTGTTTATTAAATAACAGCTGCCTGAGCTGGATGCAGCGTAGCAATCTGATGACAAACATGCCTCCTAATAAAGAAAATTAACTAATAGCGTGATGCTGTAGCCCCAGAGGATGGCTTGAGGAGCAAATGTTTATAGAAGGGTGTATCGTACTAATCTAATTTTTGTTGCTGTGCTAAAGTACCTTCAGAACGTACCTACTCTGCTCAGGTAAACATTTGCTTGCTTTAGGAGACCCGCAGGACTTCTATGCATTAATTCCCTTCCCTTCTAGATTCATTTTCTCTATTAAGTTTTATGCTTTTCCTTTCATCCAATTAAAATCCTTTTTTTTTTTTTTTTTTCTCCAAGAGACTTAAGAGTGTGGATAAGAAACATGTTTAATTTCCTGCAGCAAGAAAATAAACTGACAAAAAAAAAAGAAAGAAACCTTAAAGATGACAAAAGAGGCTTCTAACAGTGTTTGTGCATCTGCTGTGGTGTTTGAACACGACACGTCTGATATTAAAATGAAATTTGGGAGTCCCTTGTTGCATGCATGATAGCAACTTTGTTTTATATAACTATCAACCCAGCCAAGAATAAACTTTGAAGGTGCAAACCCAACGGGAGAGCAGAAGAGAGGGACAAGTGCTAGAACTGGAGCTATTGCTGGTGGCCACGCACACAGGATGGAGAGAACTGGAATCCCCCATGTTGCAGCACAGCAAGGAAGGCAAAAGCAGTCCTTTCTGTATATCAAAAAGTTGGAAATGTCCCTGTAAAATGGGTTATTTGCAATTAATACTTCTAAAGAGCACCTTTATTAGGGCATTCCTAATTATGCACAATTCATTTATTTATGAGCTGGTGCTAAAGCCATTTCTACTAGTGTCTCCCTGGAATTAAAGCCATGCTACACTTAAAAAGCAGCTATTGCTGTAAGTACAAGGGTCTTTTAAAAACCAAATCTTGTAATTTTCTGACAGAGCTTACTGAAAGACACTTGCAAATCCCAGGCACTTGGCCCTTGCCCTCACACAGCCCTAAATACTCAAAGCTGCTCCCTGCGCCCAGGTGCTGCTTGGGCCTGGCACGCTGCAAGAGCAGCACCTGGTGGGCCTTGAACCATCATACAGATGGATTTAAGCAGGAATGAGGCAGGAGGGGGTGTTTTTTGAGGTATGGCTTTGTGGGACTCTCTAAATGGAGATAGTAAGAGGGGTAGGCAGAAATTTTCTTCATGAAAAGCTTTGGTTTTGGCAAGTGTACTCCCTGGTATGCTGGAAAGCTGAGTCTGAACCCCTTTTGCTTAGTTTTACCCCTAATCTCTTTTTTTTTTGTTGCCTTTTTTTGATGATGATCCTCCCTTGCTGCTATGAATCAGGATACTCAAGCCCCGATGGCATGTTGGGGTGCTAAAAGAGCCAGCAGCAGCACCGCGGTGCAACGTGCGGCGGGACTAGGTCCCGGCAGCTCCAACTCGGGTTCCTCCGAGCGCTGGGAGGCTTCCTGCGCTAGGCACCAGCTGCAGGCCTGGCACTTTCCTACTTTATTAACATGTGGAGAGAGGTGGGGAAGGTATTTTGGAGCAGTGATATAATCCTGCTCTAGTTTTTCAGTGCATGAGGTAATGAACATTTTTAGTGCTTAAAGGTGCTCTGAGAAGCTGCAGGGCATGTGCGAATGCCAACGTTTTATGGAAGGGGTGGTTTTACTGCCAGCAGACTTTAAAAAAAAATCCCTGCAGTTTATATTAATAAGACTGGATGTTATTGCATGTCAGGAGTTATTGTGATTTATAAAGTACTTGGTACTTGGTGTGTAATGAAACCACTTGGTGTTTGGTCTCAGTCACTAACAGTAGAAGATAGCAGCTTTATCTGCAATAGCCAACTTGACCTGGCACCTTCTATCACTTTTAATGATATTTTAGCACTGCCTTTTGCTTTCATCTGAGCTTAGGGTAGCTTCTGCTTCTGCAACGTGAATGCTCTTGTTAAAGAGGAGGGCAATGCGTTGCTTGGTAGCAACACCCCCAGGCCCCCCAGCTCCTTCCCCAGCTGGTGTGGGGGTCCTTGCCGTGCGCTGCTGCTGGGCTGCACCTTGAACATGCGCTGCTGCTCCCAGGCCTCTTGTTCCGGCCTCCCGTTCTCCCGTTGAGAACTTGGCATGTCCTAAAGATGTCAAAAATATAATGAGGGAGAGCGAGGAGAGAAGAGGGGAAGGGGTGGAGGGCGGTATAAGGAGATGGATGGGTTGCTGTCCCCAGCAGAGAGCTGGGTGATGGGCCTCGAGCAGCCTTGCTTTGAAAGCCACCCTGCATTTAGCAGTGTGTTGCTGCAGAGCAGCTGAGCGTGGGACCGGGTGCTCCGGGCAGGGGACTCAGACCACATCCCTGCAGTATTCCTGGCCCCAAAGTGTGTGAACGTGTATTTGCTCAATACTAAGCTGATGCTCATGGGTCACCCGTGTCTGCCATGCTGCACACCAGCCATGTTGTCCTTTACCTGCAGCTAGAGGAGGTAGAGATACAGCTGAAACTGAGGGCTGCTTGCCCTGCAAAGACAGGGCTGTCCCCCAAAGATAAAAATGCCCTTTCCTTGTTGGCTCTGATAAATACAAGCAGGTATAAAAATCTTTCTGCCTGTGCTTCATCTTTGCAACATGAGCAGCTTCAGCACAGCCTGAGGAGCAAGTGGGAGTGAATGGGAACGTGGAGAGGGTTTCGGTAACGCATTTGCTAAGCAAATGTCAGAGGGCCCCAGCCTTAGCAACACCCCAGTGTGTACGAGCACTGCAGTGTCTCCATCCAGCTGCAGGAGAAGGGTTTTTAAAGAAAAAACTTGCATCAGTGGAGTAACTAAAGTGTCTAAAGAGGCCTCCCTACACCACATGTAGGTCATGGAACAGAGCTGAATCAACAAAAGGATGGGAAAAAGGTGGATGGAAAGAATTGCCAGCAGGTGAGTTTCCAGTATACCTAGTGATCCAGTCTTTCAGCCAGTGCTGACTTTGTAAGCAGTGCAAGATTAGTCTGAAGTCAGAAATATACCATAAGAAGGTGGGGGAAAAAGATAAGGTGCCCTCAAATTTTGAGATCTGTTTCACCCTCCTTGGAGATGAGAAGCCAAGTCCCCTGCAGAATTCGCGTAACAGCCACTGGAGCCAAATGCAGGGAAGAAGGCAATTCCCTCTGGAAATGGCAGCCAGCCTTCCTCTGAGCTGGGAGCCATGAGTGACCATGGATGTGTCCTGGACATTTAATTGGCCTTGCCAGGAAGAGTTATTACCCATACACGAACACATGTGCTGCTTTTTAATAGCAAAGTGTGTTTCTTTGAGAGAATACTTTATATCTGAATGGCTTGTGTGTCAAATTAATTGGGTCTGGCTTGGTTTTAGCTATGGCTGCTGCTGGGCTGTGCGGGAGGAGCAACGTGCTGCTTGGGAAGGCAGAGGGGTGGGTTTGTGAAACGACCATGGGTAACACGGGTTGCTCCTTCAGAGATGTCAGGGTCTGACGTCGCCACAGGAGCCACATCCAAGCCCAGGAATGACTCTTCACCCCCATTTCGGGTGGGTTTTGCTCAGGGACTCAGCCAGGGTCTCCTTTTTAAGGGCTTTCTTGGTCCCAGCTCTGTAAAACAAGAGCCCCGACCTGGCTGTGTTGGCGCAGGCCCCCCGCAGCCCCCAT